>CM062200.1:8345000-8790000 GCA_031216445.1 Lateolabrax maculatus | reverse complement strand
CTGAGTCGTCAGTTTATCCCCTCAATGAGACAGTGGATGACTGAGGATAGGGATCATTGTGGGTGTTGGTAGATTTTTATGAAAAACCTGAAACTGTATACAGTTTTGGCCTGATCTTTGTTTGTCGAGTCTATTCAGCATGAATATCGAACCATCAAACGCTCCAATTTTTGCCACTCTGCCTTGTTTTGTCTAGATTTTCTTCAAGCCGAGTGTCATCGGAGAGTAAACTATGTGTATGCTTTCAGTCCTTTGTATTTTTTTTTCCCTCCGCCTCCCTTTTTCTCTCGCCGGATGTGTGCGAGAGAGCCAATGCACGCTTGTGTGTGTGTGTGTGTGTGTGTTTGCAAACGAACGTGTGCAGGCTTTGTTTTTCTTTTGAACATCCCTTTGATGTTGCTGTTTATTTATTTATTTCTCTGCCTGCGAAGGCCCTTTCTCGGCGGTTAGGGCTACAGCGGATTGGGCGTGCGTTGCTCTGAGTGCCATCCATCAGCGAGGAGCCTCTCTGACGGATGAACCGGTGACCCCGGCTCCCTATAGCACATCGGCTTGAAGCCGGAGCTGCGCCGGGGGATTTTTGTTTTTAAGGAGACATGGTGTAACCAGGAGGGCCTCTGCCTCATCACTACCCTGTCTGGCTGAGCATCAGCGTGCGTCACATGTAAAACAACTATTTCATCTCTGGCCAGGAGGTATTGCTTTACTTTGGTTTCCCAATGATAATGGAGCTCTTGTAGTTGTGGGTGTACTTTTTTTATGGCTGATTTGATACCTGTGTCTTCTTGGCTCACTCTCAAAGACTAGAACTGAATATAATGCTTCGTCTCAAAGCTCGAAGATCCCCCAGACAGGCGGAATTAGAGCAGAAGGGTCATTTTAGACTGCATTTATATTCCGATTCTCTTTAACCTATTGTTGATGAAACTTCACGTGCAGAAAAATTTGAACTGAATGGTTGCGTAACTTCTCTCTGAAGGTTCCTGAATCTGTCCATGGTGCTGAAACGACTTGGCTGGTGTCAAACGAGGGCGCGTATCCTTGCATGGCGTGGATGGATAGGCAGACTACGGGGACATAGTGAAATACAGTCACACATCAAACCGGTTTGCAGGTGCTTGCCATTCTACCACCTAATGGTGCATTGGTGTTTAAGAAAACCCATTCCTGAGTCAACCTTCTGAGTGTTGGTTGCCACCGGACAAGAATTTAACGGCCCGCTACGTCACACGCTTTTTTCATGTTAAGGAACTTTAATTATTGTGCTGATGACTTTATAATCCTGCGTAAACCTGATCTGCCGAGCCACTCAGATGAATTCCATTCATTTTATTTTTATCTTGCAAAAGCAACATAATGATGAGCATAAAACAGTAAAAAAAAAAAAAAAAAAAAAAATTACAAAAATAAAAGGCTTATCAGTGGCAAAAAGTAAGTAATTTCCCTTATACATACATTACGTACATGTATTTCAATTAAAAATGCTCCACTTTAGACTTAAGTTGACCGTCTTTCTCCTCCAAATTCAGATCATTTCCTCACTCTACGTTGATTTTCTTGTTGCTTGAAGCAAATCTTTCAGACCATGGCCTCCAGGTTCATGTTCAGCTTGTCTTTGACCACATGTCTGGCATTCCTTGGACGGTGTCTTCTCTGGTGGATAGCCATCATCCATCAGTCAGTATGTCTTAACCTGTGGAGTTAAACCTCTGACAGACACCTACTGAGACATGCTGACAGCTGGAATAAGCCTGGGCCCTTGTGTCCTTTTGTCTCTGCTTACTCACAGAACTGTGTCGACTGGCATGCATCATTATCTAAGAAAACTCTAATATACCTCTGCATATATTTCCATTTCCAAAATTTTGAAGCTTTACATTTATTTGTTAGCTTATTTATTTATTCATGTCTGCAATGACATTTCTTGTATGTTAAGAAAAGTCTTGGAATGTAAACTTGAAAGTGTTTTTTTTGGCTGATTATTCTGTCGATATTCCTTTAAGAATATTTTTTTAAAACTCATGTAAGAGTAAGACAAACTAATGAGTACAACGCAAGACACATTTGTGGAGCTTTGGCAGGCACAGCTCCGCCTACTCAGTGTTGGAATTTAAAGCCATTCAGTGCTGTACTCAACAACTAAGGTGCATATATAACATACTACTTATCATTAGATCCCAGAAACTTGAACTCACATTCCTGCAGGAGCGGTGCATTATCAGTGGCTGCTCCCATTTTGATGCCTTCTAAGCTTTCCTTTTTCTGAATTCCAGTGGCCCCTTGTACTTAGCAGACAGAGGACAGACCTACAATGCTGTGTGTTTCCTCAGTACTGCTGCCTTCTGGTGCTGTTAAAAAAAATAATGTGTGATAAAAAAAAAAAAAAAAAAACACGAGTCAGTCACGAGCGAGTCAGTTCCTTTGGTAAATTCTGAGGGAACATACACAACAACTGTATTGTTTATTATTAGCAGACAGTGATGACAGCTGATTAGATGTTAAAGACCTGTTGAAATGGAGAATTTAACTTCCTGGAAACTGTCACTGTCACATTTAATGACCTCATTCTGCACAAGTAGGCATAAACAAAAAACAAAAATTAAAGTAAATAAATAAAAGAAAAGTTTTGAATGATCATTTATTCTGTGTTATGTTCTGCACCTATATTACAACAAAATGAAATCTCCTTAACCTAACAACACGCTGAAAAGCATTGTTTCACTGCCCTCTGGATCAAACCTGTTTAACCTCGGGAGCAATTTGAGTCTTGCTCAAGGACATTACAATGTGTGAACAGGAGGCGCTGGGAATCAAATCATTCATCCCACTGGAGGACGAACAGCTCTTTCTGCTGAGCCACAGCCGCACCTTGAACCCCTGTTAGGAAGCTGTTGGACCTGTTGGACTTTGCTTTGGTGACGTTGCCACGTTTTCAGCAAATACGTTGGTGCCTACAATACCATAAATCAAAGAAATAATGGCCCAGGTTGTAATAAACTGGATTTTCCTTTTAGAAAATAAAGATGCCATTTTATGGGGTCACATATAATCAACATTTTTAGGTTGCAAAAGCAGGGTTACATCTAATACCAACAAAAAATTCTTTCAAACTGGCCAGACAACATTACAAGGATGTCTAAAAGCTCGTACTCAGTGTGGAGGACATGGGATGGATCAGCCAGTATTCTCTGAGCTCAGAACACTCTTATATAGATTGAGTGTATCAGTGTTCTTTCTTCCCTATGACCTTCATGGCGGTCTGAACAAGCCTAGATTTTAACTGTACTATTAATAATTTTTTGTAGACTTTTTGGTGCATACCAAACGCAAGAGAGACTGGACCTTGTGTCGGCCCACAAACAACCTGCTGGAAGTCTCAAACCTGAGGTAAGATTGGGTTTCTGAAGATAATCTGGGCATGAGCTGCATCTTGCTTGGTTCCATGTTAGTTATGGCTTTCACAGAATCCCACAGTTTTTGGAGCTCGTTGTGGTGACATTTTGTTCTATCATGTCCATTTGCCGTCTCCTGGCTGTCCGGTGTAGCCAGAGGATATCCGGATAACGGATATCCGTGCCGAGACTTCCTTTTCCATGCGCTGAACAAAGTTTATAGTCATGTTGAGACAACATTTCGGCTAATCTCTACAGATATCTGCATATAAATACAGATACACTTTTTAAAAACCTAAAAAAAAAGCTAGACGATAGACAATTCTGAGATTCCATTTAGGCCAATGCGTTCCGCATCATTTGCTCTCCATACAGACTGTTACTTCTTGGACTACAAACGGACTACAAACGGAAACCAGAATGCTTCCAATACCAAAATCTTAGATTAGTATCATGGAGGGCAATGGGGATTGTCTGACGTGCTGTTTCACCCCTCCTCATCTGCCTCTTCTCCACTGACGCCAGAATCGTTTAGGCTGTACTTTCACAACTTCAGACAGGTCAATGAGCAAATCCAGCGAAGTGACAACACTGTCTCTCTGTAGGGGAAACGTAGCTGAGTCACCACACATTCCAAAACAATCACTGTCAGGAGGAGAACTTGCGCAAGGCTGCCATAATGTCCTTAACCCTATTGTTGCTCTCTCAAAATCTAACAAACAACTATTAAAGCAACCAAATATGGCACTAAAACACCCGAATAAAAGGGATAAAATGCAGCAGCACAAAAGCCCGGGTCGCAAGAGGAGCAGCGCCTCCGGAAGCCAATAGTCAAAGGTTTTACTTTGTTAAACTCCGTGACAACAAAGGAAGATCCGTATGTGAATGAGTATATAGAAATACGGAGCGAGGATGCTACCTGAAAATATGTCCAACATAATCAACACAATTGTGCAGACATCCATGTGCCCCAATTGGAACTCAGAGCCACGGCACAATCACACGGCATTACACGCCAATGGAGATGAGCGCTCCAGCCACTGACCTCTCTGCATTCTTTCTGGAATGGCAGGTACTCACAATAAAAAGTTCTTGGTTACACCATCTTCCGCTTTTACTTACTTTTCCATCACATTGTCCAGTTTCAGAGAAAGACCACCAATGAGAAAGCATTTTCACTTTAATGAGCTCCGCGAGTGTTCATTGAAAAGGCAATAGATGTGTACAACTGTAAGATCATTCCTTTTCTAAATGGCCTGTCCTTCAACCACTGCCATCAACTCAGCATACAAGAAGATTACATTTGATTTCAATGGGCACAGTGGTTGAATAAGCAGTTCGTCTTATCAAACTCATAAAAGAGATTTTTTTTGTCTATTGGTATCATTTCTATGGGCTGAGTGCTTTGCACTGACCAAAGCACCGCTGCTCCTATTGTGCCCACATTGTGTCCGCCCTCTGTTGTCCCAAACACTCAGACCTTGACAGAACCTCCAATTAGATTCAAGGCTAAAGATTCATAAGCTATAGGGTATGTAAACAACCATTATTTGTACGGAATCAAACCCCCTTAAATGCTTTGCCAGTGTGAGACGGAAAACAGTAAACTTTCCTACAGCCCGAACAAATTAGAAATCAACAGGCAAGAAACAAGTCAGCCACAAAGTCTAAATTAAAAAAAATCCTTTCTTAAAAGACAAAACGAAAGGTGTTTTTGTCTGCCAAAGACTGTTTGACTTGGTATGAAATGCTTTTGTTCTTGTGCTGGTTCAGTCTGATTTCACAATATCGTTACACAAACAAAGAAACAAAAGTCCTAAATAAATCCATGTGGTTTCAAAGTCTGGCCAAATATTTGATAGATCTTTGAATAATTCTTAAAGGGCAGGTATGGCAAACAGAACCTCTACCACCGATAGTCATCACAGGAAATGTAAAAAAATGGACTTATTTAATATCAGCAACTTTTAAGACTCGCAAGTAATGTTAACCGTATCTGTACTTCCCAAAAAAGTCAGGAAATAATGCAACACGCCAGCAAAGGAATCACACTGTGTTGATCTTTTGAGTAAATTTCTTTTACTGTGTTTTTTGGATACACAGACATTGCTGCTATTTTTGAGGCTGGGCACCTATCTGAACTTCAGGGCAGGAGAATCGCACCCGTTTCCTCTTAGATACTATTGACTTAATGTTTCTTTATTTCTATAAAAGAGAAAGGTGAAAGCAGAGGTTATATCCACAGTGATGCATTTGAAGAGAATTTTGACCAGTGGGGAAATGTAAACTACAGGAAGAAACAGCCAATCAAACACAAAATATTTCAAGTGGTTTAGCACAATGCAGTAGGAAGTAAGGGAGCCTATTTTGCATCAGTTACAGTTACAGAAGGTCTAACTTTCAATCTTCTGTACATCCAAATGGCCAGAAAAAAATGGTCCAGTCTGATCAGTTTAGTTGTTTTCCCCTCACATATGACACTCGGCTTCATGGGGAAGCAGCCTGCTCGCTCCTAGACAGATGAGGAAGTGTTCACATTCTACCTTTATCTTCGTAAACACACATAACTGTAGTTTGCGTAACGTAGCTGCTCATTTACATTTGTTTCAGCTACAATGGCCAGTGTGCTTTGCAGTTGTTTTGTACCAACCCAGATACGACAGAATGAAGGTGAATGCATTATTTGGTTGCCAAAGACAAAGCACAAAGTCCTGAGAGCCAGACTGCTGGGTGGTGTGCAAAATTTGCCTGGCGAAGGTCTCTGGACATTTTTTTTCTCTCTCCCTCTCTCTCTGGAGGGGAGTGTGTGAATTCAGCATTTTGATCCCAGAGTGTAATCGAGCGTCTCCGTGTCTGGAGAACCGCTAAGGGATTGAAGCGCGATCAATCACCCCTCTCTGGACTGTCCGGACGTTTTACATGTGGCTGAGTCCGAGCCGCTCACTGCTGAGAACAATGAAGAGAGAAGGCGTGAAAAGTTTTCAGAACACTCGCATGACACGCTTGTGTACGAAGCAGGTTGATGATTTTCTGATCACATCAATGCAGCATGACGTTCGCTTAAACTTAAAGGAATATTTACTGTATTTTTGTGTATGTGTACCTTCAACAAAAGAAAAAAAAAACATTGAATGTATGTATTTTAGGAGCATTTATGTTGGATTTGAACATTTTTTTCTTCACTCTATGGGAAAATTACATACAAACTAATAATCTGAAGCATTATTGTCCCATGAATGGTCGTCAGTTAGGTCAACCACTGTGGTTCACTATAACAAGCATGCCGACAGAATAATTAATATGTTTTGACCCCCTCCTACGCCGGTCAAAGGAAGGCCTAAAGGCCAAAAGTGTTGTTGGCCTGTTTAGCATAAAATGAGTGCATTAATACCCGGAGACTCAATTATTTTGCAAATAGCTTGGTTGACACTGCAGGTTACCACAAGCAGCCAACTTTGAAGGCCTTTAGCAAGAGCCAGTGCACTTATTGGCACTAATTACAGGTAAGTATGGCATGGATTACTTGAAATTATGCGTTTCATTCAAAGCACTTTTTAAAGCATTTTTGTGATGATATAAAACACAGAAATAGAATTCACTTTGTATGCAGATTTATAAATCGTGCATTTGGTGTCTAGATATTTTTAATATTACGAATCAAAATGAAGGAATTCAAACCTAAAAAAAATGACTCTTTTTACACTGCATCTTTGGAATTGTATTGTTTTGTCAAGATTTAATGTAATTTTTTTAGATTAGGCAAAATTACAATCATGATACAGCTCACATGTCTCAAAAACCTTCCTTCCTTCCGACCACGACACGAGTTATGATTGCTATGATTTGGGTTCAATCCCACCTCTATGTCAGCCCTTCACTCTTGGCCGGTAGATCCAGACGATTCTCTTTACCCATAATCCCCCTGCTGACTCCTTCCCCTTTCTCTCACCTGATTAGAATTTCTGCCGTGGCCTCTGGGATTGGACGATTTCAACATATTTTATTTAACTGCTTTTGTAAGGCCTAATATTCAGCAGCTGTGATCTATGGCTGAATTACAATTTTCAGGGTCAAGGAGGGACTTGGCTGTGGAAAAGGGGTGTGTACAACTGCTGTGCTGGTGGGGGAGTGTGTGTGTATGTGTGTGCTGGGGGGGGTGGGGGGCGGTAAAAGGAAAAAACAGAGAGAAAAGGGGAAGGAAGAATCTCACGAGTTGTCTTTAAAAATGAATGAGAAAATGGGTAATCCCAGAGTCACAGCATGAAAAGAGGGAAAATCAATATGGCCTCTCAGTTCACTGGGGCCCTCACAAGTCCTTGAGATGAACAAAAAGTTGTGCATTTTGTTACCACATCCATACGTCTCAATAGAGAGGTGTGTGTTTTGTGTGTGTAAGCCTAAGTCAGTGTGTGTGTACAGTAAGCCCGTCTGTTTTAGAGAAATGCTGCTTTGTGTTTGCAGGGCTGCATGTGCGGTGAAGACGATGCGTACACGGTATGTCGGGGAAAGTTTGGTTCACAATTTGGAGCTTGTGTGAATTATGTGAATAAATGGGAGTCATTTAA
The DNA here is from genome assembly GCA_031216445.1 of Lateolabrax maculatus. NCBI lineage: Eukaryota > Metazoa > Chordata > Actinopteri > Acropomatiformes > Lateolabracidae > Lateolabrax > Lateolabrax maculatus. Next base: position 8,782,043 of record CM062200.1, on the reverse strand, counting down.
ATTATATCAAGCCTGTGCCAACTTCAAAACCTGACTAAAATGACTTGAACATCCGCCTCAGATAGATAAGGACGAGCCAGCGTTCTTTCATGTGCTGAGCTTGGCGAGTGCGTCACTATTTCCAGGGAGGCGGAGGGATATAAGAGGACATCATACAGGTTCTGTAACCTTTGGACTCCCGATTCAATTGACCCAACGCACCAGACTGAAAACCGGCCCCCTGATAAGAATCCAATTCCACTTCCTGGCCTATGTGGAGAAAAACGGCCAGTGAGCTCTGGGATTGGATGCCCTCTCATGAATATTTAATTGCCACCAACCATCACAGGCGGAGGTTTTGTAGGGGGGGGGGGGGAGTAGGTAACAGGCTGCAGGGGGTATTGGAGGGGGTGCCCTTTTTTCCAGACAATGCAAACACACATTCTTGTCTCCTTCTCATCCAGCCAACACTTCCATCCACCTGCATCTCTAGGAATTGCACACCTCCTTTATCCATCTGTCTGTCCATCCATCCCTCCATCCGTCCCTCCCTCCACCCCCCACCACCCTTCTCCTCTGTGCTGTCATGCTAAGCGATGCTCCCCCCCCCCACCCCCCTCCCCCTCCCCTTCCCAGTTGATTAGCGAGCTCTTCAGTAGCCTGTCATGGCGGATGTGCTCCATCAAAGCTGATCGACTCCCCGTTTTTCCAGAAAGATGTCGCGGGTTATCAGTGCAAGCTCAGATCTCCGGCTACGGGAGGAGCGTGACTGGCAGGCCGTCTTTTGAAGACAGTGATTCCTCCACTGATGCCTCCCAGTTGGAAATTTAGAATCGTGTCTGCTAAGACACCATATGCAAAGTAAATTACTGTACAGGGGCGAGCCTGACTAAACCCTCCTCTCTCTGAACGTCTAGGCCACTGAGTGCCTCCCAGGCAACCTGGCCTTCCTTGCGCTCACCCCCACTTTTCTCCTCATTTGTCTCTTACTATCATTAGTCCACTTTTAAAATGGACAGCAACACAAGAAACTACACTACACTGAAAACCACACTCATGAACTTGCTGGTATACTTTTTTTTTTTTTTTTTAATTTGATTACCAGAGAAATATATTCAACACGTGGCTGAAAAATTCATAAATGTAACATTTTACACCTCATAAATGTCTATCTGTAACATCTGCTTGGGCACACTGCGCATTCATTTAAATACAGTAAGCCACAGTGAGGAATTTAATTGAAAGGGCAAAGGGCACACCAATACTGACAAATAAATAAATAAATAAATGTATGCAAAAGCTGCTGCTGCTTTAAAACCGCTCCATTTTCTCCGACTCCCCATTATCATGCAAATTACATTGCTGGTTACAACTGTATGTCTTTGTAGTGGTAAAGTGTTAATTTCAGTTCAAAGGCTGTGGCAGTATTCTACAGGGAGAGATGGTAGGTAAGATGGAGATGGAGGGGAGAGGAGGAGGGGGGGGTGTGCCGAGTGGTTTAGCCTGGCTCAGCCTAGCTCTGACCCGACTCTGTGTGTTTCTATTGTCTCCATGGCAAAACGGTATTAGAGCGTCTTCTGCACAAGGCTAGGTGTGACCTTAAAATCAAAAAGGAGGCAGGCAGCCCTGCTGTAGGTTTGAAAATGTCAGCTCTTGGCTTCCTTACTTGTTCCAGAGGAGTCAGTCCGGTTCCTCCCTGAGTGCCTTTCGTGTGTTCAGTGACAGCACACGGCGACCAGGGGAGGGAAATGCAAGTTATGACACAGCGTCTTGGTTACTGAGATTCAGAACCGCTTTAATGACAGATGTTACACAACACCGACACTGACAAATCACATCTTCATAGTTTCAGGAGCAGCTCAGAGTCTGACTGGTTATACTGAAGGAGAGAGAGGAACCGAAGATCCTGGAAAGAGGAGTCACACGGACATCACGAATGGACGCAAACAGATATTCGTGCATTCAGACAATTCAGCACAACCCTTTACAACGGGCACTCCAGCGCCATCTCAACCACAGGGGGACACATCCTGCACGCACACGCATGCCAACATACATGTATGTATGACTGCAGCCCCTGTGACTTCCTCAAATAATGGGGGGCATTGTCATTTCTTTGTGAGCACAAACACCATTAAAATGGTTGACAGCACTGATGGGGGCGAAAGAAAAGACAGATAAAGGGCAGAGGAGAGAAAGAAAGCCATTCTGCCAGGACTGGTGGCGTGTACAAACGGAGAACATGGCTCCCCTTCTAACAGCCGTACACTAGAGCGTGTGTGTGTCTTTTTATCGGGGGGGGGGGGGGGGGGGGGCGACCACCATACGTGCAACAGTGCGCGTGTGCTTTTGCGTGTGTGCTGAATCAAACAGTGGAAGATTTATTGTAGTTCTCAAACAGTGCCATTGTGGGTGTTTCTTTGGGTCGCTGCTGTTGCAGGGCCTCCTTTAATATATGTGTGTGTGTCTGTGTGTGTGTGTGTGTGTGTGCGGGTGTGTGTTTGTGGTAGGGGGTGGCGGCATCATGGACACTCCTGGAGATGAGGCGCTCCACCCTCCCGTTGTGATCCCACCACTGGGGCTGTTCATCCCGTTTAAGGCCCACCCTTCGCTCGGGGACAGACAGCTCAAACGGCGCTTGTCACAATCCCTCGTCGTCTTAAATGGCTGACAAACATGGGGCTTTTTGTAATGGCGGTGCATCACAGAGGTTCCTTGTTGAGGAACCTTCTTTTTTTTTTTTTTCTTCCTTTCTTACTTTTATGTAAACCTAGTAGAAAGGACCAGGCAGAACAGGAAGGACTGCTTAGCTGGGCACAAGGGATGGCGGCGAGACCGACTGACGCGAGACGGCGGTGTAAAAGATAATTCCTCTGGAAAACGATTGCCGCCGATGAAATAAGAGACCCAAAAACCCGCTGTCGTGTGATCGCTCCTGTTATCATTGCTGTATCAAGCGACTGCACAGCGGAGCGAGGGCCTAAATGTAATTTAGGCGGAAGTGTTTCAGCCCTCACGGGACAGCCGGGCTGAGGACGTGGTCGGTGTGGAAGATGAACAGGGACACCCAGAGACTCGAAGCCTCTCTCTGGCAAACAGGGGAAGGCAGGGAGAGCTTCAAAATCACTTTTCAGACATCAAATAATTAATTGCTCTCCTCTCCTGCTCCCCCCCACCCCCCACCTCTCCAGGTGTCTGTATGGAAGACACAGCTCCAGTCACTTAAGGAGGGTTAACACCCGTCTAAATTAAATATTAAAAGGTGTCTGTACCTGCTGCTATTGTTGCCCCTTGGAATAAGATATAACCTATTTTTGACAAGTTTTCATCCTCAGCTCTTCTGCGGTGAGACGCTTGTCGAAAACCAAATCAGCGAATGGGTGGGTGGGTGGGGGGGGGGAGTGGTAGTGGGGCGTGGGGGCATTGATGAATAATCTAGTTCATATTCCGACGACACCCGCTGCTCAGAGGGAGAGAAAGACGGGGATGAAGGGCGGAAGAGAGATGGACAGGTCGAGAAAGAGGGAGATGGACAGAGGAGGGGAAGATAAAAGCTGGGGGGAGTGAGGGATGAGTAAAGAGGAAAAAAGGAGGAAAAAGAGGGTGGGGTGAAGGGGGGGGGGGAGTGGCAGATGATAGCCAACGTCTGCCAAGGTATCACATGACAGTGCTCCTGTTTAAATAATAAAACAGGACGGGGGGGCTCTAAACAAATCGTTATCTTCCCACTTCCGTGCATCATGCCTCCCCTCCCCTCTTTTTTAAGGAAGAGAAAAAAAAAAGAAAAAAAAAAAAACTTGTTTTAATGCCATTTCTTAATGAACATAATAGCTCGCCGCTAATAATGAAAAGAAAATAAAAACATCTAAAAAAGGCGGATGGGGCCCCCGAGTTGTCGCCGGCGCTCAATTATTTCCTTGTCAAGTGGGTCTGTTTTTAATGAGGCCCTGTGGGACTGACGTCTGTCAGTCAGCCCTGACTTTTTGACACCATTACAACTTCAAATAGAAGCCGCCGCCACGCTGCCTTCCACCGCTCACTCCTCTCTGCCGCTCCGCTCATCTGACAGGCTGGGGGGGGGGGGAGGGAGGGAGGGATGGGGAGGGAGGAAAAGAGAGGTAGAAAAGGGAGAGGAAGAGAAGAGAGCACATCGGCACGTATGTATGCTGCACCCGTGCACACACACACACACACACACACACACACACACACTCTGTCTGTGTGAAAAAAAACAAAAAAAAAACAATCACTGAGGGTCATTACCAGATGAGGTTTGTCAAACTGCCAGGGATTTCTACCCCAACACCCCCCACCGCCATGCTTCCTTGTTCACTTCCTTCCTCCCTTCCTTCCCTCCTTCCTTCTCCCTCCTTCCTCTTTTCATTATTCCTTGGCTTTAATGATAAGTCTTGGTGGGTCGGCCCCGCATGGGACGGTCAGAGGCGCACTATTTTGTTGGCCATTAATTTGAGGCTTTGAAGCAGGCGGCGGCGCTGCGGCTGGTGAGGGGCCTGTGAAATGGTGGTCGGTAGGAGGGGGTGTCAGAAGGAGGAGGGGGGGCTCACCACCTCGACACCCCCGCACCTCCGAAAAATGAAGACTGTGGCCCTGAAACAGAATAGCAAATGTCCTCGCCGGGAACCACCACACCGACCACAGGAGACACATTCACATTCCACCCTGTGTGTGTGTGTGTGTGTGTGTGTTTGTGGCGTGGGCAGTATTACCTTCATGTATCTCAACTTCTGAGACTTCTCAAAATATCCTCTTAAATTTAGATTTTCAAGACCCCCTGAAGAATGGCTTTCCCCAGAAGAATTGAACAGCAGTAAAAAAAAAAACAAAAAAAAAAAAACACACACACACACACATTTCTCAAACACCTGCAAATGTATAACACATCATCAGTCAGCGTACAGATAAACACAGAAACAAGGACTGCATCACAATCTTCAGAACTTGACAAGAAAAATATAGAACAAAAAGTACAAGTTCTAAAACAAGTTAGATCCATTTATAAGAACTGAAAGAAAAAAAGACCTTAAGACACAAAACTTGAAATCCACACGTCAGTTCGCCCTGATGTGCAGCATTTTAGTCTTATCACTGAACACCCAAAATCAAGACAAAAAAACATGTTGCTAAGGTTAATTCTGAATACCTTTTAACTTCATAAAATATACAGTTCTAGCACAGAAACTTTAATTGAAAACTCATGTATGCATTTATAAATAAATAGTAACAGAATCACTTGTATTGCGAGCAAAACACTATACATGATGTAGATTTAAATGTTAGTACATACAGTATGTCTATAATTTTACACATTGATAGTTATGTTAAAAAGTCTGTGGGAATGAGTTCTGGAAACCTGTATTTGGGAGATGCAGGGGAATTGTACCGAATCTGGATATTAAAGCTGGTTATAATGTATAAAGAACCCGTTCTCTGTATTGTTTGTATGTATTGTATGTGCAAAGGTTAAGGGTCAGTTCCCAAAGATATAAAAGAGTAGATTTTGTTTTACTTTTTCAATCTCCAAACCCTCTTGAAATGTTCATACACCCTTTCTTTTCACAGGAATTGAAGATAAACAATTTCCTCTTAACAAACAACAAACAAAACTATCACCTTAAATAACTGAACTGAAGTTGAACTGACGTTGAACTGACCTCAACCTTTTTATGTGCATCCTTTCTTTTTGACTATTTTGGGCTCTGCCAAGCTTTTTTTAAGGACTGTGAACGGCATATCTTATCTGAAGGCACTGTCCTCTGTGCTGTGTAGGGGCTACATGAAGAAGAGCTGAACCATTTAGCAACAGAAGCTCATACATACTACAGCATGTGTGTCTACCGTTGGGCCCAGCAATCCGTGACGGTCACTCATGCACATGCACGAACATACATACATGTGCAAAACACTCCTAAACGTCTCCTTCTCTCTGTCTCTCTTGCATGCATGCACACACACGCATCCGGACTATCACTTGGCCCACCTCCATCACAGAAAAAAAAATAATCTACATCTACATCTGAATCTGCTTTGAGTTGCACAAAATCCCCAGGCCTTGTTCACCTGGGGACAGGCTGGGCTGGAAAAAAAAACGCACTGAGGACGACACCATGAAAAATATGAACTATCATAAAAACATCTCCCCAAATCTTGGCCCTGGAGATGTGAGAGAGAGCCTGACAGAGAGAGGACAAAACTGCGAGGAGAAAAGAAGGAGAAGCGCAAAGTGGAAAAAATGGTCGAGAGGGAAAGAAAGAGAAAGAAACAGCAAACAGGAAAGGAGAAAGAGATGGAAAAAAGCTCCCTGTCAGGCTTTGGAAACAGTGATTCATGGGGACCATTTGTCCTAATTACAGCAGAACAACGCTTTTGTCGCTATTAATCACGGGTGTGTGTGTTTGTATTTGTGTTGGGGGGGGGGGAGCGAGTGTGTGTGCGTATATGTGTGTAGAAGGGAGATCAGTGGCCCCGCAGATTAAAATAGATGGCCAGGATGATGGTGAGAAGGATGATGGCTCCGAGGATGAAGACCAGGACACGATTCTGGATGATCCTGCAGAGAGAGACAGACAGAGAAAAGAGAGTGATCAGGAAGAGTTTACAGAAGTCAAACCGTGTCTACTGAGAAAAAGTAAAACCCTTAAAAACAGTCACATGTTTATGTGCAAACTAAATGACCAGCCATCAGCTTGAGGCTTATCATCTTTAATAGCTACCATGAGGTCTGCATACATGGTATTTACTGGTATACAATGACTGGCATGAGAGTGCAAAACACACGTGCAATATTACCGAAATGGCAACACTTTTGTGCCTAAAATGTTTGACATATTTATTCCTGACTTGGCAGACAGACTCGTAGCCTCTGTAAAAATGTCATTCTGACTTGAGCACAGACAACACACACAACAGAGCAAAACACTTATAAACAAGCACGACACACAAACATACGCACACACCGGCTCTAAAACTTTATTTGCACAATAAAGTGGAAAAAGTGGCTCAGTAGTTTCCTGGAGGTAATAAAATCACTGAATTACTGATGGAATTTGCCATAAAACGGCTGACTCTTTTGCACATTTAAATGTTCCCACTGTGACCTAAGCAAACTTGACAAGAGGGGGCTTTGAACCAAAAAAAAAAAAAAAAACAACACAAAGCTACAAGAAGATGGCTCGAGAGAGAGGAAGTGGGTGCCGGTGTGCAGAGGAGTAACAGGCCGTAGCATCAAGAGTGCGAGCAACTCATCTCGTGTGTGTGTTTGTGTGTGTGTGTGTTCCCAAAATTCTCCAGAGTTTGCGTCACCACACATGCACGGACACAGACAAACACACACAGACCCCGAACCCTCCGCTGCTCCTGACAAATGAGAGAATTATCACATTTGCTGACATGTGGAGGGGTGGAGGAGAGGCTGAGGAGGGGGTACTGTCCACTTCTCTAAGCAGGAGATGAATAGCCCATGCTGTGGCCATTTATCACTGGGGAGGGGGGGGCGGCTGGATGCTCAGTCACCCTGCTACCCTCTAAAGCCCAAGTCCGAGGCCGACACACCAGTCGAGCTCGCAGCCTCCTCCAGTCCACCAGCTCGGACGTGCAGTGGCCTCAACCAGCCACTTAGTTTAAAACCCACAGCTATAGAAGAAAGAAGAGGAGAAATATAACACCACACAGTGTTGTTATGTATCACAGTAGTGCTTTTATGCTTATGTCTTTGTATTTCCTTTGTGTATGCCTTTGCAGAGAGGCGTCTTTTTTGTCTACTTTGCACAACTCCTGTGCACAAAGCGCTCTCCAGCCACACGGCCACTCCAGAACTCATATTTACACCCACTGCTGTGTATCAGTTGCATGGGATACGGTTATAAGCTCCTAAAAACTACAACCAATCATTTGTAACACACGAATGTCTTTTCGGGAACAAGAACAACAACTATGTTTTTTCACTGAGATACTGTAATGCTCTCAGTGGATAACACCAGAGAGCTCATTACAACTACTGTTTGTAAGTAGTACTGCTTTATAAGTAGACAGTTTATCCTTGAATAAATGCATACATTATCATGACAGTGTCACACTGTATATAGTGAACCATGTCATGTGCAACACAAGTAACAGTTATGGTATATTTTTATATCCTGCTGTTACAGGTCCTGTCGTAAGCCATGATGAGGTTTCATCCGAAACACAAAAGCAACAAAATAGTAATACAAATAACTGCATACTGCATGTGTCATATGCCCACATGACTATGTTGTGATAAGAGCTGAATCAGTATTAGGGATGCTACCATAGGCCAGTCTGATCCTGGTGTTAGGATGAAGCTGAAATGATTGGCTGAAGCCAGCTGGGGAGGAGATCCCTCTGAAACACTAATCAGTGCATGCTTAGCAAGGCCACGTCTCCCCCTATTAATTGACATTCATTATTTAGAATGATTATTTATCCCAGCCAAATACCCAGAGGAGGTGCTCGTGTGTATGTGTGCCTGCATGTGTGAGTGTGTTTGGAGAATCCAGATCGCTTTGTGTTGTTTGTTACTTTTTCAGCTGGGGGAAAAGGGGGGTGACTCGAGGCCTGGGGGTGGAAAATGAACAGGAAGTTAGTTTTAGCCTCATGGATGAGGAGCCCGGGTGCTAGGAGAGAGGGGGGGGAGGGTGTTCAATTCTATAAAAATTGCATTCATTAAAAGGAGTCTGATTTGGTAGCAAACAACGCTGAATAACTTCAAACACTTAAATGTTCAAAGCAGTAAGGAATATGACAGTGCTGCGATTCGAGAACGTCTTCTCAGGGGACAGATATTTAAAAAAAACTTACTTTGACCTAAACTGATTTTGTGTACACCAATCTAACAAAACATGTCTTGGAGTCTAATGTAAAGTAGCTGATCTTGTTTGTGGCAACTCAAGCGCGTAAACAGAATCTTGATACAAATTTACTGCCCAGTCAAAAAACTTTTAGCTGCCGAAGCAGCAAAATAAGTTAAGGTTAAATTCAATCTTGCCACAACTCAAACTCTAAGCACGCCTGTGCGTTTTAATCCACTGTGAGTTACAAAATGTCAAGGCTAAACCATCTCATCACACATCTCGAATCTAATGCTCGCAATAATTGAAGTGAAACTACAAGATCTTGTGAAGGTTATGAACCACGGGTAACTGTGGGGGCGCACACACGCACACACACACACACACACACACACACACACACACACACATCAAGATATAGCCAGACTGGAAGGAGTTAAATGTAGTGGGGGGGGTTACATGTACAGTCATTATTCACTCAAGCAATGTTGAAATCCATCTACAAATATTGTCTGTGACACTGTCAAGAGCCACAGTATTTTCAGTTTAAGAAACAATGATATTATTGCCATCACTCTCCTTTACCCACCACAGCAGTGAGAAGGCTGAAATTACCTATGTTAAACTATTGCCTGGGCAAGTAATTATTATTTTTCTGTACAATAGAAAAACAGACAAATAATAAAGTTATTTTACTCGTCGTCCATTCTTTTTCCATTTGATCGCTCAGAACAACTGGTGTCTAAAAAGGAAAAAAAAAAAAAAATTCCCAGGGGATAGATCATTTTCATAGTCCTCTGGACAACTCATCTGCATACTCTTCCTTGTACATTTAACCTACACATTTATATTCTGTATGTAGCAAAGTACTAGTCACTAGTCAAATGAGCTTCTATAGTAAAAAGTAATTTTAGTTCCCGTTTAAATTCCTTGGGCAACTGAAACAGCTAAAACAAAACTTACCCCACAAATTTAGAACACCTGCCCCCCCCCCCCAACCACCCAAAAAAAGAAATAAAAAAAATCCCCAAAAATTGGGAGGTAGGAGAGTGAAGAACATGGTTTTCCTCTGCCGTATGGTTGATCCCGTCCTGACACGTGGCCAGACAGAACAGAACTTATCAAACCGGATCCATCCTCCAGCGTTGACACTTGACATAGAGGTGGGGGGTGAGGTGTGTGTGTGTGTGTGTGTGTGTGTGTGTGTGTGTGTGTGTTGAGGGGAAGGTTTGGGGATGTGTGAGTGATGCACACAGCGCACGTACAAGGGTGCAGACGTACATGCTGACCCACATATACACACTCCTACACTCACACACACCAAGTTTGAGAAAGCTTATCTTTACCCCGCTCCGTACTATGGTAAGTATTTTCTCTGTCCCCCCACTTCCAAAGAAAAGAAACAACACTCATATGTAGACAGGCCAACAATAATTGTAACTGAGACGCCAGCCAATAACAGCACATAATACTGGTCGTTCTATTGGCTCCTGATGCTCCTTCATCGCAGGCAGCCAGTCAGCTAACACCTTAGACAGGAATACACAGATATACAGCACTAATGTTAGAGAGACAGACAGTGAGAGAGACAGAAAGAGAGAGAGAGCTAGAATGATGAGAGCAAAGGAGAGTGAAAAATAAAAGCAAGCAGGAAGGACGGAAATGGACAATAAAACAGCAGAGAGTGAAAAACAAGAGAGAAAGAGTGGAGAGACAGAAATAGAGAGGTGGAGAGAAACAGGCAGAGTGAGGAAAGAAAGACAGAGAGAGAGAGAGAGAGAGAGAGAGGATGGGAGAGAGAGAAGTCCGTTTACCCGGGGAGGCAAAGCTAGAGGAGAGGCTCCTCGGAGACAGATGAAAATAATGAGGACTTTTCTGTCAGGAAAGATTTACAAAATCGTACCAGTGTTATTAAAATTTAAAATCTCCCGTTTTTTTTTCTTTTTCTCCCTCTCTTCCTTTCCCTGTTTTTTCCCTCCTCTTCCAGCAGCACAGCCTTATTACCAGCTCTAATGAGCACCGGGATACACCTCAGCTGTGTGTGTGCGTGTGTGTGTATGTGTGTGTGTGTGGGGGGTGTGTGTTGGGGTCCAGGTCCCTAGTGCCAACTCCATCAGCGCCCCAAATTCCCCAGTCCCTTCAATGACACACATGTCTGTGTGTGCCCACAAAACACACAAAGGTGGGCACACAGTTACACGCTGACACACGTGTACACACACACACACACACACACACACACACACACACACACACACTGACAGACACACACACACACACGCACACACATACAACCACAGCTTTTGATGGCTCTCAGAGGTGGCTGGACATGCACCCACACATATACACACATCTCAGACAGACAGACAACACCCCCACCCCGAAACAAAAACAGTCTCAGTCAGACACACATAAGCAGATAGGCCCAACCCACCTTAAAGCATACACACGTACACACATAAACACACACTGTCTCCACTAAGAACAAACTTAGCTGCAGAGTTGCATCTCTCAGGCCCTCCCCTATCCCTCCTCTTTCCACTAGTAGGCCAATAAAATAAAAATCAATGGCTGTCTGAGCCATTCTGGCTCTCCTCCCTCCAAACCCTGGGAATATACAGCATGGGAGTGGGGAGAGAGGGGAAGGGGTGTGCGGGAGGGAGGCGGGAGGGAGGGAGGGAAGGATCAATGTGTTCACAAATGGTTTGAGTGATGGACATGGAGGTGAAACGCTGGTGGGGGTAAGACCTAACTAATGCATCGACTTGTTATCACAAACTAATACAAATACATGTTTCATTGTAGAAGCACACATACCCACACTGGTACTGGTCTGGGGCTCACGCACACAAGCCTGCCACATAAACACACACGACAAAACAAAAGGTGGTGATGGGTCTGCTATCACTCCAGTTTGAGTGAAGAAAGGTGAGAAACGTGCGACGCTTCAATCAAGTGAACGAAACGGGGAAGAATGAGGCAGAACAACCCAGAATTGTATCGAGTTCATGTTGCTATGCAGAGATAATGACTTGACCTGTTTGTTGGAGAGATCTGATCCTACCACGTATATTCTCTGCCTATTGTCCCTGACAGGGTGTTCAAGATAAATGATGATTTTTTGAAACAAACAAAAACACACACACACACACACACACACACACACACACACAGCTGAAGTAGGTCTTTAATTGAAAGCTTTTTACTGTAGTTATTAAAGAAGTCCCCAACGTCATGTAATTCCCAAAGAAAAGCAATATTTAGGAAGGCGTCCACACTCACATGCTCACTGTACAGCTAACATACTGTTAATAACCATGTACAATAATGTCATACTGTATAGATAAATGTATACTAACACAAAATTGTACTCATGTTTTCCCTTTATGTTATCTAGTTCACATAAAGGCAAAGTCTGTGATCTAAATGTAAAGGAAAAAGGTTGACTGACAGCCAAAAAACAAAACACCAGACTGGAACCTTCAACACTCCAACAACTGATTGACAGACAGAGCAAAACTACTTGTAATTCTTAGATATTCATATGTTTTGATGTGTTAAAGGTTTGTTTACATCAGCAATGTTTGTAATACTGGTGTAAAACAGGCTTATATTTGACGTTGTGATTTGTGGAGGTAAACATTAAGGCTGCAACTAACAATTATTTTCATTATTGATCTGCTCATTATTTTGTCTTAATTCATCAATGAATTGATTGGTCTAAAAAACGTCACCAAAAAAAAAAAAAAAACACGTGAAAAATGCCCAATACAATTTACTACAGCCCCAGGTAAAGTCTTCAGATGTCTTCTTTTATTCGACCAACCATCCAAAACCCTATAGATACTTATTTAATGTAATAATTGTAGTACAAAACTTTTGTACGTAAATAAACCTCAAATGTCTTTATTGATTGGGGCTTTAAATCTCTTGTCATTTACTGTGAGGCTAGTGAAATATATACTGTACGGTATTTTCTAGCATATAAAACGAAATTGGACACATTCTATTGTTTCCACAAACCTTTTGTTTTAACAAAATATCAAACTAATTTCATATTTGAAAGAGATTTCTTTCATTTATCTAGTAAAGTAACAAGTTTCATAATATTTTTTGTTGCGATTATTGATCCCTAAAAAGTCAGAGACCTTTTTTTGACCTGTATTGATAATTTGTTTTTTTCACAACTGAGAAAACTGACATAAAAGATGGACAGGTTTTTATTTGGAGAACGTGGTATGAGCAGTGTATTTCATGTCAGCCTGATTTTTTCTCTCTCTCTGTGTCTCTCTCCCCCCTCTCCCCCCTCTCTCCACTTGATGCAGGAGAACAGCACCGGGGCTCTACAAGTTCATCCATTTTTTATTTGGCGTCTAACAACCCTGGCCAGCAGCAGCCTAGACTGGGACCCAGTTCTCTCCCAGAAAAGTGTTGCAAGGAGGAAGAGAGGGAGGGCAGAAGAAGACTGAGAGAGGGAGGAGGAGAGAGGAGGAATGGAGAGACGGAGGTAGAAAGTAAGAGCGTGGGAGGAGAGTCTGTATATGCAAGTGTATGTGAGACATAAAAAAAAAGGTGAAAAAATTGAGAGAGAAAGAGGGAAATGGAAAATAGACAGAGTGGGTGAAGGAGAAAGAGAATGAAAGAATATATTGCAACTGTTTCTGGAATTTTTACGAACTTTTTTTGCCGCCAGCAATTTCAGGTAGCTGCTGCTGCTTCTCCTCATCCCAGTGTAATGTACAGGTGGCTTTCTGAGCCTGACTGGTTACATGCCTGAACCCTCGCCCTCCCTCTGTCTCCCCTATCTACCTCATTCCTCCAGTGTGTCCTCTTTTTGTCCCCTCACTCAGACATTCACTCCCTTCATTCAGTTGAGTTATATTTTATATTTCCCACTCACCTTTTTTCTTTTTCTCAACTCTTGTTTCTACTTTTGTCACTTTTGCTGGAGATGGTAGGAAGTATTTTTATGTCTTCCCAATGTGCTTGTCACTGGTTATAATCTACAGGAAAATGTCAACAGCCCATATTAATAGTTGTCAGTGTAGGCTGATGAACACAACCTTATTCAAGGCTTCTGTAATCACACCAATTCCTTTATACTTAATATTCCTGGTTTTACTGCTAGAAGCTCACAATAAAAAAAAAACCTATGATTTGGATATTTGACTAATAAGGAATAATACCCCTTATAATTAGCTGATTGTCACTGCCGTATGGTACCAAACTTTGTAATTGTACAATTTTCTTTTAATAAAATAAATATTCTATATCGGATAATGTTGTAGTTTTGTAATTGTAGTGATATAAGAGTTAATTTTCAACTCACTAGTAAAGGTGAGCAAAACCATGCATAAAGGAGTAGGATTTTGTTATGTGAGACAAGTGGGATGAAGTTACCTTTGCGACTCTGTTATGGTCACTGTCAAGTTTGCCTGAGAAAGGAAATCCAGATCCATTACTTGTGTGAACAAACTCATTCGTGCTCATGTTTGTTGCTTGGTTTGCTGACTGCTCAAAGTATGTCTTATTTTAATTATTACTGACCCTCTCTTTATTAACTACAACTTGATTTACTGATTACAGAATATATACTGAAGATGCAATATTCTTACGCGCTGATAACATGACATTCCTCATCGTTTTTCCTGTCTGCTAAGATTTCCCAAAACACAAAATCCCCCTTGTATATATTCTGCGGGGGCCAGGGGCCAGCTGCAGATCCGATTACTGGCCCTGGAGAAATAGGGCGTAACATTAGCCATTAGAGCTGTAGGCCTCCAAAACCATGATGTCCATAAATTTTTATTGTTTGTTCAGTATTGAAATCTCATTAAAGCACATAAATCATGTGTGCACACTACTGCTCACTTTCACTAAAGAAATAAAAAGGAAATAAGGAAGAAAAAGGAAGGAGCAGTGGAGCTGGGATGATTCGGGAGCGTATGACACCTGCGGCAATGGTTAAAGGCATCTGCATGCTTTGTTACTGTTATATTACAGTGACACAGATTGGGAGGAAAGAGACTGCTTAGGCAACACACAGTGTTTCTTAATCTAATTATTTGCACAGCTTTTTCTTAACAGAACTTTTCAAAGTGTGTGTTTTTATTGTAGTTACTTTTACATAAAGATACTAAGATGTTTTTCTGTTGGGGTTCGTGTCAGGGAAGCAGTGAGTAATACATCCACAGTCTAACACCTAACATTAACTCTACTGTTGTGAAATTTGACCTGACTTCTTCAAGCTTACTCATGAAATGCTTGGACTCGTGTAAAATAATCACAACACAAAAAACTTCCATAAGGTTTTTTTGGATTGTTTAAATATAATTTAAAGATGTGATCATTGGAAAAAGACAGGACATCTATTTCCATACCGTGCCTCATCTCCCATAGCTATTCATTTAATTGTTTTTTTTGGGGGGAATCAAAGCACTCATCTTCACAAGAACTTGTCCCGACAGTTTCATTTCGTGAGTTCCCTTAAACTGGTTTCCGCTCAAAACAAAACCATTCATCAGATAAATGCTTTAAACTCTTGAGGCCCCAAAAGACGTCTGTTTAGGATTCCACGACAAAGAAGCGATGAGGATATTAGTGTTTATGTCTGAGTCTTTTTATTAGCTGGTAAGGAAGCTCCTCCGCGTGGTGTTTGTTTGCCATTTTAAATCAACTCTCCAAATATTTGCTTCAAGTCCCGTGTGGTTTTAGTTCCGCATCCTGTGTGTCTCCAGATACAAGTGATGTTGCAATATTGCCCACCAGCATGCACACAAACACATCTACACACAGAACATACAAGTACACACACCCACACAAGCTGACCCATTTCTTATACAAACGTACAAAGAGCCTGCACTGGCCGATCACAACCGTGTTTTGCCTGCAAACATTCCTATACATGCAGTTAAGAAAAAAAAAAATGTTCCTGTATACTACTATTACTTTTTATGACAAAGTTTGTTCACATCCCAAGTCTTTCTTGAGGGTGTGTATCTCTACTTGCCTCTATTTTTTTTATCCATAGAAAAGGAGAAATAGTAGTATACCAATCCATTATACATGAGCAAAATGTTTACATGATTATATACAAAAGTCTACTTTAGCAGCCTACATAAAATTACAGTTACGTTAAAAGACAGTTGTAGTAAACAGTTTGCATTGTAAGATGTTTGTTATGGATGTTGAGCCCTTCGATGAAGCAGAAACTGGTGATAAGAATCTGCATTTTAAATAATGCTGATGCATTAGAAGTTGTATAAAATACTGTCTAGAGAACTGAATACTCTGTTGGGTCAAAATAAGGTTACTTAAAACACTTCTGAAAGCACACAAAGTTAATGTCTTTGCAATGGTAATTTTCTTTGAGAGGACAGTGATGTAACCAGAGTAATTGTATAGTTATGTATTGCCAGCAGGAATATAACACCAACAGACAACTAATGAAATGTGGAATAAAGTTGAAGGGTGACCTCTCTTCATCTGGACTTGTTGATTCTATAATCTGCCACAGATCAGATATCTAGGACAACATTTAGTCAGCCAGTAAAGGAAATAACTAAAGCTAGTTTCCTATGTTGGTAAATAGAGGTTAAAGATCATATTCGCATATCAGTGTGGACAGAATGCAGACTAACCCAGCTAGGATGTCAGGGACACAAATAAGTACTGCAAGACAAGAAACTTTCTTGAACTTGACCTCATGACCGTCAGGCCACTCTTGCCCCTTGCTCTGTCCTGCAGGTACGAAAGGATTAAGCCAGCCAAAGGTCACAGTGTCAGACTATACATGTATGTGTGTAAAAGATTGTGTAAGAGCAATTTTGGACATGTATGTGTCCGCATCAGGGGAGTGTTGAGTAAAATGTGTGAAAACTACAGGAGCGTGTCTGCCAATCTGGTGTGAAATAACACCGAACAATTAAGGATTATGTGAACCATCAGGTCCACATTGTTCGGACATGCAGGTACAGATCACTTTATCCAGCAGGTAACCAGAGCAGAAAGAGAGAAAGAGAGAGAGAGAGGAGGAGACTGGGAGAGAGAGAAGGTAGGGGTATAATGTCATCCTACAACCCCCCATTTGACACTACAAGGGAGGCTTTAGTCAGTCTAAATAATCCATGCTGTTCCATTAAATTTGCAGACTAGCTTCCCTAGTCCCTGTGTCTAAGCTGAGAGAACCCGAGAGAGAGGAAAGTGGGGAGGGGTCGAGCTGGGAAGGATGAGAAAGGGAAGTTGGATAATGGTTCAGAATAAACTCAAGCAACAATATTTTACATGGAAGAAATCCCCAGTAAAATCATATTAATGCAGGAATTAAATGTCCAGAGTGGAGAAAAGATATGGTTTATAAAGAGAAAAAGAGAGAAAGAGCAAGTGTGCACACCCAGCCCTTTTGAGGGACACTGATTTGCTCATGATTGCCTGCCTCACCGCCAAATCTCTCCCCTTATCCCAACTCATGAAAAATAACCACTTGCACTATGTGGGGGAAGCCACCAGTGTAAGAGGGACTGCTGCAGTAACAGTGTTATTGACTTGTTGCTCCAGATACATTTGCTTAGTGCTCTGGAGGCCCCGATCAATAGACTCTGGGCTCTGAAGCCCTGCTAATCAGGGCCTGCGGCCATGCGGGGCAGCTTTCTGTACAAACTCAAAAAAAGAAAAGAGACAAAAAGGAAGACTAAGTGAAGAAGCAAATGGTAAGAGGCAATGAAAATAGGGGACAACGGAAAGAAAAGAACTCTGAGGGCCTACGATGACAGCTTAAGTTAATTGACCAGGAATTCTCTTTCGATTCATTTCTTTCCCTTCCATCGCTAGAGGTAAACTCTTGTGGCATTCTCGCTCTCTTTCTCAGCAGCAGTGTGGGCGTGAGGCATCATGAGCAATGCAGATTGCTGCTTCACCTCTGCTTCCCTGTGAACCGCAGTTCAAAAGTCAAGGGGCATCTGGTCTGCTTTGGGACTTTTGGAAATGCAAGCGCCAATCCATACTTGCAGAATCCAGTTGTGAGATCTCAAGAGGATCCATAGTGATTATAGTGATACATAGATATAGAAGGAGGGAATTCATTTAAAACATGTTAACATGATTATTCAGAAGGGAATCGAAGGCAAGGTTTTCAGAACATAGTACATGTGGACACAAACGCCTTTTTTTTGGTTTGAAGTTGAGCCGGTCCACCTGTTCACAGTGGTCCTGATGCTGACCCTGAGCTGTGCATCAAGTCCCTCAAACATCTCCATCCATGGCCTTACGTTCTGCACATCACAAGCCCACTATGGAATGCTATGGGAAATTCATGGGGGAACAGTCCATTAAATATTAATGATCGAGTAGAGCGAAGTGGGTTTTCTTACTGTTTTTTCCCCCTGGTATCTATGGTCACTGCCGCTCTAAGAGACTTCCCACAAGAAATGAACCAAAGAGAAAAGGAGAGGACGGAAAGAGAAAAAGGGCAAAGAAGGCTAAGGAAAAGGCTAGAAGGGTGTATGGGTGTTCAATACTTTCTTTTGAGGGGCCAGAGCCTGGTTAGCTACAGCGCAAGCAGGGTCTTGATACACAGGTCCCAAGGTGTAAACACAAACTTGTACACTGCTTGTCATTATTTTTGCTCTTTCTCAACACTTCTTTCTCTTGTGTTGTCAGCTGGTGAAGAGGGATTCTTGCGCCCAGCGACACGGATGTAAAGGTAAGGTGGTTTTCACTGACACTGGGCCTTTCAGTTACCTTCTTCCAGTCTTTGCCACAAGTTAAGGCCAAGAACCTAATTGCAGGATTGAAATGATGACTGGATGTACATTTTTTTACATTTCCATGCAAAATATAAACTTTCTGAGAAGAAAATGAACAAAACTTTATCTGGCAATGAAAAGCCCTTGTGGCTAATGGCTGCACTGAGAGGTCCATTTTAGAGGATGCAAATCAGATAGCAGGAGGATAAACTGTATAAAATAGAAACCACAGAACAAGGACTGAAACAAACGCTCACACCTTCATCCGAATATTCAAACCTTTATTGAAAAAATACACTATGATGGAAATATTGAAACTGTTCATCAATTGAGCCCTGTTTTCGGTTTTTACCACGCCCTCGCAACACCCCCTGGAACACCGACACCCACCATCACAGCATAAGTGGAAGTGCAGGGTCAGCAGCGTCCCCTCTGGCCTTGCTGACCAACAGATATTCTAATAATCACCTTCCTTCTGTACTGTCAGGCCTGGAACCAATGGATCTCTCGTCCTGCCTTCGCCCTCCATCTCCACTTATACTAGGGGCTTTACGGAGCGGCGCTGCTTCGATACATTAAAACTGCTGCCCCATGATCAAACGAGCAAATACCTCCCGGGTCAGCAAAGGGCTACCCCACGTCAGTTAACAATGCAGCATTTAAACATCAGTCATATGCAAAGCGGCTGGTACACAGGGGAGGAGAAGGGCGGCAGGAGAAAGCACAGAAGCAAGGCCTGGACTGGAGAGATAATGAGCGCGAGAGTACACAGGAGAACATCAGCAGCTATTTAATGCTACCATGTCAGCTCCTACACAGCTTTATGATGAAAATATAAGATGTGAGGCTCCATCAGCATCATAACAAGGATGAGCTAATGTTTGAGCGTATATTTATCTTGGTTAAAATGCAAAGTCAATATTAATGTATTAGATTACGAGTTACACCGAAACATTTCCATTTGCTCTGTAAATCACAACTTCACACACAAAAAAGGGTTGCAACGTCCACCAACTCTGACAAAAATACACAACAAGTTTTCAAAAAATACTGCCACAGAAAAACAACAAACATTTAAACATTTTACCTTCATCATAGATACTGGGGCAGTTTTGCTGGCGTAGCCTCTAGTATCTAATTATTTCAGGCACCAGTAATGTCAACACTGGATTTACCCAAAAGGTCCAGAGGATGTAGCACACAACATACACACAACATACATACAAGCATAGGTCATAGTGACCTATGAATTCTATGCACACACTGAGACCCATATCTGTAGAATGTGTGGCAAGCATACAGTCGTTCAAATAAGAGCTGAAGATGTACCGAGCCACCTTAAAAAAACTAAAGTTACTGTATTTAGATTTACAGTTACTGAAAATGTGTGTTTTAACTTTTTGACAAAGAGGAGGGTGCATCTTTTTAGTGTGAAGAACCCTTTAACGGAGCTTAAGGGTGAAGAGGTGAAGAAGAGTTTTTTCCTGGCTTATCCCTTTCTCCCTCTGCCTACTGCTTGGTTAACCGACTGACCTGCTGTCAAAGGAGCCTTTGTGAGTGCGCTTTGGCGGAAGGCCAATCAGATCCTCCGGCTTGTCTGTCTCAGAGAGGAAAATGGCGCCCCTGGTATGTCATCAGCCGCAGAAATGTGCAGACAGTCTGACTGCTCAGGCAGGCTTGGCTTGCTCTGGCCCTTCGAAAACTATGCCGGAGGAATTACCTGTCTGGCGCACGGCCAGAGGGACTCGTTCTGCAAGGGCAGGTTATTTATCTATTTATTCACTTAAACCTCATGCACACGGGCACTTTCAAAAACATTTAAACTCCTTAACACCCACTTCCACAGGTTCTGACAACATTCTCCTTTGAACTACATGGGTAGTTCAAGAGTTTGAGTAAGCAACAATCAGTTACATAACAAAAGATTCCTACTCCTAAGCCAACCTGCATGGAAACATTTCCTGATCTTCTACTTAATGCAGTAAAGAAAGGTTTTCCTTTACTTTTTCAACACCCATATACATCACCCTATCACACTTTCTGTATGCCTATATTTTGGCAACAATGTGAATGACACTGCAAAATAATTAACTTCATAATAAATTGTTTTTTTGGCTAAATCTTTTAAGTGATTTTGAATCTATATATAAAAATTACAAATATGCATGTGATTCCTGGTAATGGTGAATATGATACAGTAGTTGTGAATATCCTGAAACTAAATAAAAGGTAATATTAGATTTTTATGTCAGGGCTATAGTGTCTGGGTGAGACTGTGGGAACTCCCAAACACTAAAAACAAATCAAACGCTGAAAAGAACTAAAAGGCTTCACAACAAGAATACAAGTTCTGACAAGGCCCTGGTTTACACTAAACAGAGATCACAACTTGCTCACTGCACAATTCCTGTTCATTTCCACTATGTAAGACCTGCCAGAGACAAATACAACTGCTCAACAAAGTGCCACTTGTGACACATCATCCGAGGAAGCAAGTGTTTAGGCTCCTGCTTCAGAAACAAACTTCTGACAGCGGGAGATGATGAAACAGAGCAGATCCAAAATTATTCTCGTACTCCTCAGAACCTGCTAAACCTGCTGCAGCCTGGAGCATGCCCCTCACCCTCCCCCTGAGAGAAAGAGAGAAAGAAAGTAAGGAAAGGGCCAGAGTAACATGTAAAAAGAAGACAAAAAAGGATTGGAGTGTGATGTAGAAATGGTAGACTATTTAATATTATTTAGGATAGTAAACTTCCACTGAACAAACATGAGGCCCTTCTATCGTTTACCCGCTAATGCAAATGTAATGTCAGCAGAACAGTTAGTTTGCACAAACTACAAGTTCATCTCTCTTAAGGCAATCACTTGAATGTACGCACACAAACATTTCCTCAGGCAATGTGACATACTGTACGGCCGCATTTCAAATGACACACACAGCAGATTATAAACCTCCACATGTTTAGACCCAAACAGAAACATCATTCTTGGCAGTGCTCACGTGTGTCTGCGAGCTCATGAGGGTGGGGTGAGGAGGACAGTCGAGACTTGCTCATTTCACACCGTGAGGTGAGCCAGGGAGCAGTAACAGAATCTCCCCATAAAACATGGACAAAGTGGAAAAGGGGGAGGGAAAATGACTATAGCCCATGGTATAGTACGTGTCC
Source organism: Lateolabrax maculatus (assembly GCA_031216445.1). Lineage (NCBI taxonomy): Eukaryota > Metazoa > Chordata > Actinopteri > Acropomatiformes > Lateolabracidae > Lateolabrax > Lateolabrax maculatus. Next base: position 8,760,329 of record CM062200.1, on the reverse strand, counting down.
AAATGCCACCTCTTCTAGACTCCATCCCTCCTAGCCTTTCTCACAGTTATCCATTATCATAACCCCTGTCTCTGTGGGCACGACTGACACACAGGCCCCTATTTGCGTGGCGGCTTGCACCTCGACCGGCCTCTTGCTGACATAAACAAAGACGGTGGGAATGTAATTTGATTTGAAAAAACCTGAAAAATCTATTACAGAATTCTTTGTAACTGATAATAATAATCCTGCCTTGATACATAAAACTAATAATAATTATTAAATATTTAATTAAATATTACATATTTTATTATCAGAAATATATTATATTGCCGATTCAAAGGTCCAGTACTTCCCTTTTTCCATATTTATAATTATTTTGATATTTAATGTACATTGTTATTGTCACTTTAAAGTCATTAGTCAACTTTCCTTGGTCAACTAGTCAAAGGCCAAATGACAACTTGGAATTATAAAACTAACACTGCAACAAAACAAAACAAAAACTAAAAATGCTCACATTTACTGAAAATGGCTTGTTGGCTTAAACCTGGCAGTACAGATTTCTTCATATTTCTCCTTCAGAAGTCGGGGCCTTTTTTAATTTAACCCTTTCAGGTCTGCAGCTTTATCAAAGTCTCAGTTTCTCAGGAGGGGGTCCACACCTCAAACGGTGCCACTGTCGACAAAAATAACCCTTATCCCCATCTTCTCCTTCATTTGGGTTAAGTGCATCAGCTCAAGCAGCCCACGCAAGAGAGGCAATTTGATGGAGGGGAAAAAAGGAGGAGAGTGGGAGCTCATGGGAGAGAAGGAGTGGGGAAAGCGAGTTGGATTTGACATGAGAGTTAGAGAGTGAGAGAAAGGGGAAAGATTTTAATAGCTGAACTATCCTACTGGTGATAGCAAATCCACATATACTGGGCAGTTTCATGCATACCAAAAGTAGGTGAATTAAGTTAAACTTTCAGATCTTTTTTTCTTAAGAAAATGAGGTCATTATATAGATCCAGAGGACACTCGTTTGTCAAGTGTTCCAGTGACTGTGCCATTCTGAATCTGAAGCGGATTTCACGGGTTATTCTATTCTCGTCTGCCGGCCACAGTGGTGTGTAAAATGAGAGGGAATGCAATGTTTTGGGAAATCTAATTTGAGGCCCGTGTTTGTTTTCCCGGCCTTATTTTGCAACCATGAGGCTGGTTCCAAAGCAGCACAACTCTCTCTTTTCCCCTAGTTTCACAACAACAATGTCCAACACCAGCATCCAACCAAAACCTTTATAGTCCATTGGGGCAGGGGACATTAGCCGACATTGGTCTCTTTTGCGCTTCTCCTCTCCTAGGTCTGTCCCAGTTGTACCACAGCACTAACCAGACAGTTAATTGGGAGGTTATTCACCATGTCACAGGAACATATGCACACGTACGTACATATATAGACATATTTAAAAAAAAGACAAATATTAGCAGCCATCTTTTGGCAGCTAATTGCGACGTGCTCCCTGTGGGAGGAGAGAGGGTCCTCGGTCGATAATTAATCCTCATTTGGAAAAGTAAATGACATTCATTAGCGGGGAATCGAGCCAAGTGCCATTATTTACATGGCAATAATCTGCAGCGTGCTGGTGGTGCTCTTTTAATGTTACAGAAATAACTCTAGGACAGGGGACGAGTTCAGTTGCTTTCCTCCCTTTTTTCCCATGTCTTCGTACCCAGGAACAATTAGGCCCAGGCGAACAGATGGGGACGCCTCTGAGTGAGAAAGCTCCTCTGAACGACTCTTCATCTCCTTCTTATCTCACTCCCTCATTCACATGCACACATGAATGTGCGCGCGCACACACACACACACACACACACACACACACACACACACACACACACACACACACACAGCAGAAATAAAGACAAATACACAGGGATGCAGACACAAATACACTTCAAAAATATAATATACACATGTTCGGGCACACAAGCGAGCATACCAAGTACTGAACACCCTGAGCTAACTTTTGACATTAACTGTCAGGAGATGAGCCACTTACAAGAGGCTAAACAAGAACTTTGAAACAGTGGGTACATTGAAAACACTGAGCTGTAATGGTAAAAACACAAAAACTGGCCTTAGTGAAGATACCATAGATCATAGAGAACAGAACGCTGGCTTTCAATATTGATGAAAAGCAAGGTTCTACGTGGCAAATGTCAGCTCTTTTCTACCAAGATATCTGTGTTTTTCTCAACATGTTTGTTATTTATGAGGGTATATTTTGATGTTTTAACTGAGAAAAGATCCTATTCTTTGGTTATTACTATGGGTTTATAGATAGTTCATGCTTTGTACTCATATGCCGAACCAAACATTATATGTACTTTTTATGTGTGTGTGTTAACACTGGTGAAGCTGGTGTAATGATCAAAATATTACACAATGAGCCATTTGTTGCACAACCCCGAGGTTTTCCACAATGGTACAAGCCTTTGCACAATATACTGTTAGGGATGTACTAAAGAATGGAAAGCTATATAATCACCTTTTTCTTGTATGAATTCAAATCTAATTCAATTCCTAGCTCTCCAAAACACAAAACACACTTTATTATTTACTGCATGTAGTGTAAGTGTAAACAATACAGAGTATAATTTTAATATGGATAATAATATGGAAGAGTAGTTGATGCCAAGAGTAGTTGTTGACAAGGCAACAACTAACGGGGATCCAAATAAATAATATACACAGTGCCCTAATTTCAAACAATTAAACCCAAAATGTGCTTAAAACACATTCTTTCCAACACAATAGCTCACACTGCAATCGGACATGTTTTCATGTAATTTCGGATTATGCACTGAATGATCACAGATGACCTTTTGTTGCTTCACCTGTAAAGGTCTGTGTGTGCAACTGTAAAGCACTTTGAGCTACATTTCTTGTAAAAAGGGTGCTACATAGAGAAAGGTTTGTTTGAATAATCGATTGGTACACTTTAGGTGTCAAAGCCAAATATGTGTCATTTTACAACACATCACCCCCTCACTGAATCCCTTTTCAGGATGATTATCTCTGCTGACCTGGATCCTGCTTGGTTTCTCACTTTGTCCAATATCAGGCAGCAGGTCACAGCCATGAAAACTAACACAGCTGTTATTGTGTGACCTGTTACCTATCTTTGTCCCGCTAAGTACAATGATTAAGGTATCAGTCCTTGGGGAACCAAGTGAAAAAAAAAACAGAGGAGACAGAATTGAGCGTATACATCACAGCGTCATAGTTTCAGCATGCCCTTAGCCTCCTGCCCTTAGACACGGGGGATAGTCCCTGCCCCCTCTGGTCACGCTGCTAGACAGGGAGTGTTCCATCAGACAGTCTAACCCCCTTCTTTACCCATAAGATTAGGTAACATCATCTTGTGTTTGCTGACACCAAGGAAGCAGCCTTGATCCCCGTAGGGCCTCCTCCTCCGTCATATTCTGTTACGTCTCCCAAACAATGGATGCTGTCAAAAAGACAATCACTAAATAGCTTTTCATCCCTCCTTCTTCTCACTGCTAAATCTAAATCCATCCCAACTGAGCGAGTTAGATACATGGAAAACTAAACAACGTGAAGTTACAAAAATGCTTAAACAAGGGCATTGGTCATGGGTATTTGGGAACTTTTTGCTCTTTGTGTAACTACTGAATACTTAATGGTATGTTTTCTGTAAATGTAATGGTTGTCTCCTATTTGTGACCAAACGCTGACCAGATGCCAGGCTGTTATTTTAGCTGTGGGGAGAACTGAGGCCTAGCATGACCTTTCCTGAGCTGAAGGGAAACTTCCGAGAGAAATCCGATAAAATCCAGGGTGCGGGCCTCACTAATTTGTTCGTCCAGCTCGCCACACTTCCGCGACCTCTTTTCCTTCAGCCACCCCCCCACCCAATCGATCTGCTTATCTCCTGAGATCAAAGGCTTGCACCACTGTTGTACATTTAGCCTCGGCTGGGTCCTCCCACATCATGTCTAAATATTAATGATAATAAAGTCTCACACCCATCCCTGTGTCAGGCAATTACAGCCAACATTGATCCTTGGCTCTCTGCTCCAATTAGAACTCAACGCTCGTAATGCGTCCTAGCACATCAAAGGATAACAGCCATTGATCCACTCCTGGATCTTAACGTTTACCGTTAGGAGAGAGGGAGGGGGGATGTGGCGTGGCGGTGGGGGGAAGCAATATTCTGACTAGAGAAGAAGAGGGGAGAAAATAAATCATTTTATCCAGCCAGTCAGGTAAAGGAAGTGCTGAAACTCAGAGGGTAAGGCATGGCAGAATGGACTCAATAATAACAGACATCCTGACAGTTCAGAAGGCAAATAGGATCCAGAACCCTGGAAAGACTACTTCACAATAGCATGGCTACGCTAAACACTGAAAACTTCTTTTTTATGTTGGCAGGGAGCTTATTGCTCATAACCATGAAATGCATGTGAAAAAACCCACTTAATAAGCAAACATTTTAATAGATGCTGTTGTGTCTGTCCATCATAACTGCAGACACAAGATCACTTAGAAGCGAATGAAAAGTCCATTTTTAAGTTCAGCTCAGGGAAAATAAATCCTACACTGTTGCCCATCAACTGACTTACTGTCAGACTTTCAGAAATATGTCTAACTCTAAATATTGATGACAACCAAACTTAATATACAAGGAGGAAAAAACTCTGGGAATTTCTGATCAGGCTTATACAATACAGGTCTCAGTGGGAGGCTAGAAAAAGCTTCAGTGAAACATGAGTTATCCTGTCACCTCCCACATATATGTCTTTAGGCCATATATCCTGAACAACTGACCTTTCTGACATCTTAAAGTTTGAGGAAAGGGTAATATTTTAAATCCACGTACAAGATACATTACAATATACCATTTTACAGCAAAACATGCTCAGAGAGAGAAACAGAATCAACAACAGGGTAAAATCCGACCCAATGAGTCAATAGACAGCGGCACGTCATTATTAAACCAGGGACATTCCTTGCACAAATGAAGCTAAACAATCCCACTGTTGACACCATTATTTGACAGGGCTTGTTGTTCTGCTCTTTCTCTGCTGTACTGATAGCTCTGATAGTCCTGGCCCTGGGGCGCGACCTCACAGCCGCCTTTGTCACAGAGCTGGAGGAAGGCTTAACCATTGCTCTGGGCTACAATGATACTCTTCAGGGCACCATAATACACTGAAACACTGTGCAACTGGAATGCAACCCAGTGATTTGTATACCTAAAATTAATTGACTGACCGTGGCTGGCTTCTTAACGGAAAGCTGAAATATATTGAACAATAGGCTAACAGGAAAGAACAAATGAAAGACAGACACAAAATGACTGCACCAGATGAATTACTAACAATGCTGTAATAGTGCTGGCATCAGTCGTGGATCCTGAAATACATATTGAATGACAAATAATAGCAGGATGAAAAATGTGGACTGTCCTCTTGATGCATTGAGGTTCATTCAAAGGTCATGGCAGAGGAACTGTTAACTTCTTCTGTTTATAGTAATATTTAGTACCTTATGCAAAGTTAAATTTATGAACAGTAATACCCTGAAAATGACCACAAATGTCACATTACCACTACTATAATCAGAAACTAGGTGTTCCATCACAAATCAAATAGTTTTAAAATGCTGAAAGTCACCCCAGCCATCTCCTAGGCCATAAGCAATTTATCAGAATCATTTGAAAATCAAGTCTGAAAACACCTAGTGCTTTCTTTCAGTATTTGTTTGTGTATGATATTTTTCTCTCTTCTCGACCCACTGTCCTCTGGCTGTGGTATACCTCACTATTATACGCTTTGCTAACATGGTGCTTTGCTTCAACCCTGTACCTCGGTCTTTACCAAACGATGTAATTAAAGATTGGTGAAATGAAACCAGTGTTTAGAAATGGTTTATGTCAAGTCTGTTCTGAAATGTTATACCACAGGGAAACTTTTAGATGGGATGGGTGTGCATCAACGTCTTGTTAAATAAAATAGAGTCTTGGCCTCCAAAGTCAGGCAAAACATCTAACCAACAGAGCCTCAGTGTGAGCCAGGTCAAAGGACGAAGGCTGTGTACAATAGTAATGCAATGGTAACGGTAGGAAAACATTTGTTGCTGGCTGGGATATCAGGCTCCTCACATGTGTGTGATACTCAGTGATGCATTCAGGTCAGCTGAGGAGAATGAGGGGTCTGGCGGGCTCCACAAACAGGCTGGGAAAGTGACACTAGGATGCTAGGCCAAGACATCAATGTCCTCACAACTTCCCTTTAACACTGAAGCAATGTTAACCCTGGCGCCATCAGAATATGGGGTGGGGTTTAAAGTTTATATGATGGCTGACAGGATGCACCCATGTGACCCTGCAAAGACTCAGAAAATAAACAAAGTGGCTCTAAATTTTGTGGCGAGAGTTTTTAGGCCTTTAAGTGATGCTTTAGAAGGGATTGGATATTTGAGTAGGGGTTATCTTTATGGCTACCAGGCTAAGATATGCTTGTTGTTCAAATCAGCTGTATGTTGTACATCATTTAACTAGTGAAACTTACAGCATGTGTCCGAAGCCCACTGAAGTTAGACTTAACTCTGACTATACAGGTGCACAAAGGTCAGGGGTGTGAGTTCATGGCCTCAAATTGAATGCAGCTTCATATATAATAAATAAATAAATAATAATTATTATTATAGACTTTTTTATGACTTTCTGCTAATATCAATTAGATCAACTTAGTTCGTGATTAGCATTTATTTTTTGCTGTTGCCAGTAGTATAAGAAACAATCCTGAAAATAACACTTTAAAGAGTCATGGGAATTACTTGATAAGTCAGCAATTTTCATTTTTTACAGCACTTTGGCAGATGCAAGATGGGCAACTGATCCTTTGGACTGTGGAGGCAAAGTGTATGTGACATTATCTGTGTTATACAACAAAGGCATGTGTTAGTGTCCACAAAAAGAAATGTTGGCTGCCAAAGGTGAAAATAAATAAATAAATAAATATATGGAAAGTTTTCAGTGCTGTTCTGTAAGCAAGGTTGTTGAGACAGATCACGATGGGATGATGTTGACCCTTGAGGTGCAAACTAAGATCCCTGTCGCCACAGAGACGTGAAGATCGTGGTGTGAGTGGGGAAGTCTTCTCTCCAGTTGGCAGCGGGCCTGGCCTAGCACCAGGGTGCTCAGCCAACGGCTCCACTCCTCTGTCAGACCCCCCAGCCCCCTTCCACCTCTCCCTCCACAGCGTCCTGGATGCCAGTCTGCCTGGCTGATGTGGGCCAAACAAGCCCCAGCCATTGGGCCAAAGGGGCAACGGAACTGCTGCCAGCTGGGCCAGCACTTCACGGCCGAGCACCACTCTCCAAACAAACAGTGCTGTGGGCCACAAGCCACGGGCAACATGGAACCTGTCATTACCAGCCGTGCATGGCTGGTTCACTCCCCAAAACCCAAGCCAGGCCAAGGGCTTGAACGTGTACTGCACTTGACTCAAATTTCTCAGCCAAGGTATGTCATAAGAGAATCCCTTTTCAGAATTAAGCTAGATCATCAGCAACATAAAGGTTTAAGAGTCTATTTACCCCTTACAAATAATGGTGATTTTAATTGTCAACACTTCTTGAAGCAATAAGAATAATAATTTTAAAGCCACGGCTGACAAGTTCAAGACAATTACATACGAGTGAAAAACTTGAGAGTGGAAAGACAGCATCTGCCAAACAGTCTCTTAGGATTAAACTGCATACCGTCTAATTATACAACATCTAGAAAACTTCCTATGGTCCCTGGGCTAAAAATGGACTATGGGCATTGGACCTCACTGGGGTTTTCTCCACTGATCAAGGTTGTACAGGCTTTTGTGGCATAACTCTGCTTTGTCCTTACGATTCTGGCTACAACAGATGATGGTTTGAGGTATCCATCATGAAAAAAGGCCTTTTCAACATCACTAAATATGAATCAGTCAGTGGGAGGACCGTTACGATTCAACGTCAAGTCATGCTTTCTCTGGAATGCACCCCTGGGACAAAAGCATCTAGGGAGAGACTTGGAGTAACAAACAAAAGAACCTGTGTCACAAATTGGCTCTGTCAATTCTCAACACAGAGAGAGGTTTCAGTGGGTTTAGTGGCATTATTCAATTGTCTACATCCACACAAAAGCATACAACACACCTCAGTGGTCATGCCTTACTCATTGTCGGAATCTGCTAATTCAAATAACTATGAATCTGTCTCTTTCTGTTTCGTTTATTTGTCACATGCACTATCTCAAACATCCCAGACATTCTGATGCAGCATTTCATTTTTTGAATAACACTGATGCCAAAGACACGTCCACGTAAAGACAGGTAGTGGCAAACATTGACTAAAATAAAAACATTGCCTAAGCAGTCAAAGTGAGATGGTCCGTCGTAGTCTTAGATTTTTTTTTTGTTGAGAAAACAAGGAACATAAAGTGCTCCAAAAAGTGCTCTGGCATTGAAACACCATTACATACATTAATAATTTAAGGATCTAGTTAGAAATATACTTAAATTTCACATTTAAACCCTTTTCTTGGCAGACCTACCGCAAGGGCAACTTTTCAAGCGAGGCACAGAAAACATAACATTTAACTAATAATCTACGACAAGTTCCAAAAATAAACAATTAAATGACAACAAATAGTCTTAAAAGACCAATAATACTTCTTGTTTTTGGTCTTTACTTGTATGATTTATAGAAACTGTTCTCATTATCTAGCATAAAACTTGATAAGTATTGCATGATGCAAGAAACGTTTAACATCACTTTGTATACAGTATCTCCGAGCACTAATCAGCGCTACTGAATAGTAGTTAGAGGGTGTGCTTAAGTGAGGCTATGGAGAGCAAACACTATAGCAGCAAACATCTATTTCACCGTGATTTTAGCTCAAGATCACAGCACTTTTACTACAATTTGAAGCTAAGGCCTTCGAAGGCTAGCATTTTTATGGCCGACATTCAGTCCATAAGTTGCTGCAGTGGCAGTGTAAAATGATGGCCTCTTTGTATGAACATCAATCAAAGAGTGACAAGGAATTTCACAATTGACTAATGAAACTATTGAACTGAAACACAATGACTAGATGGCTCAAGAACAAATAGGCACAATTTTACTTTACACTTCTGTCATCTCTTCTTTTGTTGTATTTATTTTGTCTGAGAAGCTTATATCCCGTGAGCAGAGAATCACACCAAGAATTTTCATATGACAATAGAGGGAATTCAAAAAAGATTGAGATTGAATTTTTGTGTGATAGTAGATTGGATTGTAAAATGGATTTGGCAAATAAGATATATTCAAAGCTCTGTTTTCTAGAGTTTTTGTCAAAACTGTTGTTTTTTACACATCATGGAATGCCCTTCACAGCAAGCACCACAAAACCAAAGTAAAGGATGGGTGGGGTGTCGGGGTCTGTCCTTTTGCCTTCCAGCCTTTGACATAGAAAAAATGTAATTCTATTTTTGTCTTTAGTATAAAACCATTCAAGGTTAGAAGCCCTTTGCTTAGAAAAGGAACCAAAATGCCGTTTAAGTATTTTGACGGGAGCTCCTCTTGAATCCTGATGCCTAAAAATGCCTTGCCTTACAACCTTTTCACTTCTTGAAAAAAAGTGGTCCTCTTTTTATTGTTTTGCCCATTGTGATAAAGGGGATATTTTATGCCATCAACAACATGGCAACAATGTACTGCCTTTGTTTCATTGCACCATCCTGGGGGTCTGCCAGGATGAGATACAGACATACAGAGGCGCAGTAAATGATTGATGGGTTAGAAGAAAATATTAAAAAGAAAAAAAAAAAGTCAGAATTCAGCATTTGTAAATATTTCAAGCTCTTGCACCCTGCCAAAGAGAGATCTGAGGGGCAACAACAATAACAGCAAAAACTATACTTAACCATCCATCCTGATGCAAACACAACTTAGACAGCTAACTTACTTTGTTGAGACTATCACTTTTTTGAAAAACTACTCGGATGTCTTTGTTAGGAATGAAACTATACACAGTAGCAATCTAGAGCCTTAAGCCCCATTGGACATTCTTTCCTAGTAGGTTATAATTTGGATTTATGTAGTTCAAGAGCACATGCAGCTGAGCTCTCCCCTTCCCACTGCTGTATGTCACTGTATGTTTTTAGGCAATAAAATGGACTGTAAAAGATGGTGAGAGGAAGAATTAAATGAGAGCTGACTGAAAGTGTAGGTAAGGTATGTACAGTGCAAGTGTTTGGGCAGGAGCCACTTTATCCTGGCAAGCAATGCAGCCCAAGAGCAACTTATCATGGCAAAGGGATCCCATGTCCTGGCATGGGCCAAGATAGAATAGATAGACAGAAGAACACCTGGCATGCACATGCGTGCAGAGTCTATTGCAAAGATATAGAAAACAAAATGGTCCTTTAAAAACAAATATTGGCATCCAGTAATGCTGTGGCATTTCACAATATTCCAGGCAGCTGTTGCATAGTATGCCCAGAAGTATGCACAATGGCTTGCTGGGAGGGGACAACAGTCAGATAAGAGACAATGTGATAGGTTCTAATTGCTTCAAAATGTCCTGAAGAAGGCCCCCTATTATCTATTTAAATCGGTTGATAATGGGAGGCTAGGAGGAGGAGGAGAAGGGGAAGGGGGAGGAGGAGTAGCAGTAGGAGGAGGGGGCGACCTAGGCAGAGGGAGAAAGCTATCCTCTGCGCTGCTGTCGCCTCATTATTTTCCGTCTTGACGGACGCCCGCGCTCAACCCCTGGATGAATGGCCCTGTGCTGAATAAGTTATCGCCAGACACACAAAGGGAAGAGTGCCACAAACAACACAGCAGTACTGTAAAGCATGAATCTCTTTTTCCTCTTCTTCTCAGTCTTTCCTCCCCCCTTAAACCCCATCCTTCCCACTGCTCCCTCTAGACGAAAGGCAGGCCCTGCCACAGACTGAGATCTCACCTGTAATTTCTACAGAAGCTCACAGTAGGTGGGAGGAAAAACGTAACGGATATAATAAAATGAAAGGGAGGAAGGATACAGGCATCCATGCTTGCTGAAAAGATATATATACCTCCATTACTCCATTTTGTTTCATCTGTCCTTTTTGTTTGTGCAGCTCCTCAGTGAAGACAGGGACCTCCTTTGGACAGCATCTGAAGATGTCTGAGAGGATGTTTTTCTGTTCTTCTTAAGACAAGGCCCACAGCATGATCAGTGAAAATGGTTTGGTTTCATCTGATGTTTATTTTGTTTCCTTTTTCTGTTGTTTGGACTTCTGGGGCCTGGTATATCAAATCAAGATCATCTCTATACAATGCTCCCCTAAGGGGATGTGTGAGAGGGTTCCCTATAGCTGCTAAACGGGAGTTAAAGAATAATGAAAACAGGAAACAGTCCATTCCCAAATGGTTATGGCTACGGTTTGCTCTACGGCCGCCAATCCCTCTCCCTTGCTGTCACTCAAAAGTAGCAGTGGAAGTTTTGGACAGGAGAGCCTCTTTCCCCTCTGACCGGGAAATCAGAGGGTGCCGCGGCACGACAGGCGCTCGACGGCAGATCAAACAGGGCGGGTACCCTTGGAGTGACACCTGGAGCCACTTCAAGGGATGAGAGCGCCACTGATCTCCAGTCATCTCGTCAGAACGACAGTCTGTCAGGGTTAAAGGAGGGGGAAAAAGAAGCTCTATCAACTAGGATGGTATGAGCGAGGTCGAACGAAGCATCACCTCAATGTCGTGGCTGCCTGACCCTAGAGCATTCAGGGAAGTGATGGTGCAAAGAGGGTTTTTTGTTGGAATGCTCAAGTTCAGCCTTGATGCCCAGTTCATGCACTTGGTGATAGCTAGTTGTGCTGACATTGCAGTTTCACTCAAGATATGAGTGCAGTTTTTGCTTCTTGTGCTTTGATTCCAAATGCCATCTACCTTAAAATGATTTGCCATCTCTAAAGCTAGCTGTCTGTCTCCAACTCTGACATTTTTTACATGATTTTAGTTCTAAAATCTAAAGAATTTCTTCACCACCACATTTGGAATTATTAGAATTCAACTATGTCCTGACCTATCAAAAAACAGAAACCCACTATGGGCTGGATAATAGAGCGAGGGAGATATGTACGGAGAAAAAGGGGGCTTTGGCAGCCAGTTAAGCAAGTCAATCCTCAACAGACAAATGCATCCCTTATATAAAACAACAACACGTCTTTGCCCTTGTCAACAACCCCTTCCTCTACAGCCAAGGCTTCTGTTTGTGTGTGTGTGTGTATCTTTTCCTTTCTGCAAAAACGTCCCATCAGCACTCTCTAATGGGCGAGGTGGAGGAAGAGAGAAAAAGACAGATAAAGCAGGAGGGAGAGCAAGAGAGAGAGAGGTGGCAGTGGTGCTTGTTTGGCTCAGGAGCAGTGAGTAATGAGGCTGAGGCGCACCCTGTCATTGTCCCAGCAGCAGCCTGTAGCCACAGACACACACACTTAGACACACAGGAACATTAAAAAGTATCTTCTATCTCCAAACAAGACACTTATCTGACATTCAAAACCAAAAAAGTAAAATAACTTGATAGAAATAAAACAGTAGTTTAATATCAAAATGTATTTACTATTATTTTCTCTTACAAAGAAACCCCTCAATATCATATCATATCATACAGTCATAGTGGATACTTACATCTTCATACTCCAATACTCAACATGGTGTAAAATTTAATTGACCAATGTATAAATTATATTCAGTCATGTGATCTTTATGGATCATTCTGGACAATGATGATGATGTAGTATCCCCCTCTACAAAGCATGGGTGAAGGTATCACATCCATGTCCATGGACAGCACGCACAGCAGATGTGCACGCTGTTCTGCGCATACTACATTGAGTGTCTGATTACAAGGTCAGTACGCTTGTGACAGCGTACAGTCTGTGTGGTTAGTATTTTGAGTGGTCAGTCCGCACAGATGTCTGTGTGGACATAAGCAGTTGGCAAAATTTTACTTTATCACATGGACAATTGCAGCTTTGTGGATGTAAGAAATAGAAATTTGCCTTTAGAAACCTATTTTTGCCTTTCTTGTGAAGCAAATTGGCCACAAAGATTAGCAATGGCTTCATGTACTACTTGCAACTTTGGAAATTAACACCAAATATCGTCCTACAGTAGGCTAACTTACTATCCTTAAACTTCTGAACATACCCATGATGTGCATGCATGCACATACACACAACAGCTGCGCTCATCTTGATATGTTTAAAGTTTAGCTAGGGGTTGCAGTGGGGGCAGATACGATTCATGCTTTGGCAGTTTGCTCCTTTGCCAGCATAAAAACAGGCTGGACATAAAAAGCACAGAATGCTACCCTGGAGGGGGCTGAAAAGGCCAGGGATAGGACTGACCCAGAGGGACGCAGCAATATGGGGGTGGGGAGCGAGGGGGTTGAGTGGGGTGATAATGATGCCAGGCTGAACAAATTGCAAAGCAAAGGGAATGTGTTTAAATGTAGTACATGGAATTATCGTGGCAGCAACATGGAGAGGAGATCAGAGAGAGTGGGATCCACTGGGATTGATCTGCCACTCTCGGGACAGAAAAACACGAAGCTCGGCTATGGCTACTGTGATGAGTTCAGCTGTAACACAAAGTAAAATAGAATGGAAAATAGGGCGACGTGTCTTACACAATGTCAAAGACATGGAGTATACGCCAATATTCGGATGATACTGAGTAAGAGGAAATATATTAGTGTGTAGGATTGTAAATGCATGTTGCATATGATGGTAGGCATAATAGCAGATCATAGTGCCAGAAAGCTTGCCACTGTTCCACTGGGCGGACTCTCCTGACCCCACCACACTGTAATGTATTTATTTCCTCTGCTCTTCTTGCCTTAAAACAGGGTAACACAAATAAATAAATGACAAGAAAAAAAAAAAAGAAAAGGGGAGGGAAAAAAACATCTGAACTGCAATCTTCCCCATCTGTAAGCTTCAATTTAAAAAAATCCAATCTTTTTGTTCAACTTCATAACATGACTTCAAGAGGGCCCCAAGACTTGATCCCACCACAGCTTATTGGTAGAGTTGAATTCCACTAATTATGTGACCTACATATCCCAGTACTTAATATTCCAGACGGACGGATGGAGAGAGAGAGAGTATATATTTGCCAATAATACAGGCAAAACTTACAGATCTCAGACTCAGGGAATCAAAAGTTCCCATCTCCAGATGCTTTTCTGGGGCCATGCACTTTAGTCTCTTGGCTTGTGGCATTGATTTCATTTGGGTTTATTGGGCCATGCAAACAAGGAAAAAACTCAAACTTGTTTGAATATCGCAGACAGGAAACTTTTAATTTTTTTATAGGCAAGGATTTGTTGTGCATATTCTTCTTAAAGCAATTAGACAAATAAATAGGTTTAATTTCCATTTCAGTAAAAGATCATCAGTATTACAGGACTCAGGTTGTTCATAGTTAACTGTACTATATTTGCACTGAACTTGCCACATGTAACTATTGGTTAAAATCTTAGAAATTAATTTGGCCACACATTAAGACAGCTTGTCAAGATGCGTCTCAAAAAAGGAAGTTAGTGTCCTGGTAACAGTGCAGCTGCATTAGCTTGTGAGCTACTGCATCATCCTCACCCCGGCTCATGGGCTGATCTCTTAATCAGTGTCCAGAGTGTGCATGAGTTCTCTTCTGAAGGCTGAGGCTCTGTCCATCCTGCCTGCCCGTCGCTACTGCCAGTCCCAGCCATGAATATGGAGCTGTTCTGTGGCTGGGAGCTTGCTTATGTTTTCTGTCTGATATCTAGGCCCCATTCCCATTTCAAAGGGAGGTCCACCCGGGGCCTTGACTTTTTGATCTGCCTGGCGACTGAGTCGACCACCTGCATGTGGGATCAGCTGCCAGCGAGAGCAGACAACCCCTCTGCTTCAAAATATACATCCTCCCCCCTTCGTCCTCCCTGCTTCATTGCCCTTCACTGTGCCCCCTCCTTCCATGAAACTGCCAGGAGCCCCAGTGGTCCTAACTGGGTCTGGAGCTGCATCCCATTCCCAACTGTTCTGACCGTGGTGGGTGAGATGCTTGAGATGTTCAGTATAGCAGCAGGAAGGCTCACACTACAGTCACAGGGCCATTTTGTATTTACGAGAAGCCATAGTGTCAGTGTGCCATGGAAACAACAGAGGCCTTATCAAAAGGTCTGTAGCTTCTCTCATCAGGGACACTGATCCACAGTGGGAGATGTAACTATTCCCAATGCAAACAGTACCAAACCTATATGTCTATTAAATTTGATCAAATTGGTAGGTAATGAAGACCAATTAACTGAAAGGAAAATACACTAAACAATGATTACATCTAAAAATCCTTGAGCCTGATCAAGTCTCAAAAAAAAATAAAAAAAAGACTTTGGCCTGTGTGAATTAAATCCTTGCTGAAGTTTGTGTTCTTTATTTTACAAACGGATTGAATGATAAAGGATATCCCTGGTCCCTGCTACCCCTGGTCTTAATTTGCGTAAATTAATTCCCAAACCAATCAGCGTTTTTGTTCAATGGAGCAATCAAAATTACACACAAATTAAAGCCTGAGCTCGTTTTTTTAAGGCCACCATTCCAAATGGATTTAGTACAGACTGACGAGTTTGTATTCTAAGATGAATTCTTCTAAGAGTACTACACCTGCGTATGGGATTCAGACGCTCTTAATATTTTCGCATTATCGCATTTCCCTAAAACACAAAGTATTCATGTTTCATATAATACCAAGACATCTACACTAAAAAAGCAATGCTGTGGTACAAAGGGACTGATGGTGGGGCTAAACGGGCACTATACAAACTATAGATCATTTGATGATCATAGATATTAATATAATATCAGGATTGCCTTTCTGCCTCATTGGGATCACTGCGCCTGTCATGGCATAATTAAAACCCAAAGGATTTCAGAAAAATTTAATTAAAAATTAACTAAGAGTAGATGCCCTGGAAGCCCACCACTAGACCACTGACATCCAATAAGTAGATGAATAGAGGTGATGTGAAGCAGAGGCTATGTTTGTGAGACTAGTTATCAACCACGACTCAGCCAAGGAACAGCACCTAAAAACAGTGTTTCATACTAATTACCCTCATTGGCATTGATGAGTTTCACAGACCGAAATTTGTAAAGATTAATTTTCAAACAAAGCAACAGCTATTTGAGATGTGTGTGTCTCTGAATCTTTCTTGAAATAAGTGATATTCACAGCGTCTTTAAGTTAATTGGCTTTCTTGAACCCTGACAGCTAGCTTAATGAGTGTCTAATTGTTTCTCAGCTGGGGTGATAGCCACCAGACCATAAAGACACTTCAAGAAAAAGGTGTGAGTTTAAAAGAAACTACACCAACAATCAGAAGGGACACCATTTATCTTGTGGATCACGATAAATCCCTCCACATACACACTTCTATTTGTCTGACCATAGATCAAGGCCAGAGTGTTGCCGGTTCATAATCAACTTAAAACTGCTGCAGTATTTATGTATCTGCTCACTACTGCAGTTTAATGGCAAAATGCTTTATCTCTCTTTGCTATTGATGTAGAAAAAAATGACTAGAGACTTTGGCCTAGACAAAAATTTGATATAGGCTTTAAGATTGCTGCATTACAACAAAAAGAAACATGAAAAAACATTTTTACAAAAGACGGAATATTCATCATCCTGTGCATGAGTATCTGTGTCCACCTCCGGTTTATGTCATAAGTTCAAAGGTTATAATATATAACAGGAAAGGTTTACTTCACTCACCTATTCATAAAAGTCCTTTACATTTTCATGGTAGACCTAAAGCAATACAATACTTCTATTGCTGAGACAAACAAGTGAGGAATGACAAACCAACCAACCCCAACCTCAACAATAGTGTAAAGCAACTACAATTTCTTTGACATCGCACACAAATACACAATTAATCAAAAGGCAGAAAACCAGGGGAGCAAATAATGAAATGAATGGGGAAATGAGGAAGAATTGCCTTAAAGGGGCAAAGGTGAGAACTCACTTTTTGCTTTCAGTTCTCTATCTCTGGTTATAAATGAATTCAGATTTGACATTTCCAACCCACAACCTTACAACAAAACACACTTTCTTTTATTCAAACAGCGAAGGAACGCAAAGAAAAAAATGACTTTTTGTTAAAGAAAGGCGGGGGGGGGGCTATGCTGGGCTGCTCCCATCAAGCAGAAAGGCAGGCAGTAGTCGAAGAGGCTCGCAGCCTGGACCCACTTTGGAAGGCCCTCATAAATCCTGATTTGAGCGCAGCGCTAACCAGAGGAGGAGAGGCACGTCAAGAGAGGGGGCTGGAGAGTGGGGGGGAGGGGGGGAGGCAGCTTGCCTCTTAAAATGCTACGTCTGATTAAGTCGTCCCATTAGGTGACAGCTGAACTTTAACATTAATATGATAATATTGAAATAAGTGTGTTATTTACTTCAGCACCAGAGGGGGGTGGAGGGGAGAAGAGAGGGAAGGAGGAGGGAATGATGAATGATTTCTGGACAGCTTTGGGTGACATGCCAGGCGAGTTGACCCCCCCGCGATCCTCCTCCTCTTCCCATAATCAGACTTGACAAAATGGAGACATATGCAGAAATATTGGTTACAGTCGGCATCACAGCCCTTCTCAGGCCTTCCCTCTCTAGTAACTGCCGGCCGCCCTGTGAGCCGCCCTCCAAATTGTCTACGGGCACTGAAGCATCTATTTCAATTGGCACTTCCTTCCTGGCCCCAGGATTTTACATTTAGTCGGTGTCATTTACATATTACTCTTAATCAAAATCCACAGTGGGCGACAGGGAGAAGAAAAAAAAAAACAAGAAAGGAAGGAAAAGGAAGCGAGAAACAAAACCGTGGCGTCACGGTTCACGGATAGGCATACAGGCACTTTATAAAATGGAGATGTGACAAGACATTACGGTGTGTGTGTGTGTGTGTGTGTGTGTGTGACTGTGTGTATGACTGTGTGCACGTGTGTGTGTGTTAGGTGGCGGGTGCATAAGATAATACAAGGACTATTGAAATATTTGCGTGTGAATGCTTGTATTTGTGTGATTGTTGGGGGATGCCTTGTGCATGAACTAGCAAGCAAGAGACACAAAGACTGCAAGTTGGATATGGGCTGTAAGTGCATTTTGTGAAAAACAAAGGCAAAGAGAAGAAAAGAATGGAGACATACAGTGCGCACTTGTCTATTCCAGCCTTTTCTGCAGGATGCTATGCTGGGCAACTCTTTTCTCAGTCTACCCATGCACTAATACCATCACTGCATGTAACAAAAGCATTCATACTCTTTGTTAGTTAAGTTTGTTTGTTCAGACATGTGTGTCATATTGATAGAACACAACTTACAACTTATCAGAGTTATAAGAATCACATTAAAGAAATTTAAAGATAACCCCTCAAAATTATATGAGTTGATTATACTACAGAAGAAGTTACCAAATATGGCATCTAATTGCAGTTGTACTTTGAGTGGTTGTTTGATGAATGTCATTCGAATAAAATTCAGTTAAGTGGACAAAATCAGTTGTCCATACAGGTGCTGAATTGCAATGCATTATAAACTATAATATTTTCTTTACAATGTGAAAGTTTTGTTATGTGTTGATTTGTTTGTTTATCCATCCCAAACTGTTCTCTGGAAAATAAATGCAATGGAAAGCAATGTGTCCATCAACGACACAGTGCTTAAGACTATTCATAAATGAAAGGAAAAGATGGATAATTCTGATGTAATTATAAACTTTATTATATGGTGGTGATTTGTGAGCAAGCTCACAGCAAAGTTAGAGCGGGATTCACACTGAGAAGTGCAGAAACAAGGTCCCTACCTGCCTCTTACCTTCTCAGCATGCCGGTAAGGATGCGAGAACTCTTGCCCAGGTTGGCGTCTGTTTCTCTCAGCTGGGGGGACAGAAGCGGTGAAAGACAGGTTTTAGTTTCTATTCTGATCCAACAACTCAAAAAAATTAAAAAGGGTATAAAAATTTTCTCAAATGACAAAATACATTGCTACAACAATTGACCATCTCATTATAAAATTAAAAGACAAGACAGATAATGTCTTAAACTCTGAGGAAATTGGCAATCAACACATTACATCTGATATCAGCAATAGATTAATGGTGAGGTACAGTGGGTCCTTACTGTACATATACATATTGATATTTTTAATATGAAAAAGAGTAAGCCATTATAATTATTACAGTAGTAATGTAAGTTTGGGCAAGGCTTTACTGTTGCACAGCCTTGTACTACTGGCCTTAAAGCAAAGTGCCTTACACAAGGGCAATCTGAGAAGGCCCTCTAAAGTTTGACACTTTATCCTTTGTTTCACTAAGAGCTTGCTTTTTTAACTTTAGGTTATTACTGGTTCAAATCTCTGTAACTTTGAACAAGTAGTCAACGGCAGATTCCCACTAAGAATAAAATAGTAATAATAATAATAATATCCTTCTGCTCATCTTGCTGCAAAGCAAACATTAGAATGGGAAAAGACAGCAGAGGGAGTACTTGAAACCACACTTGAAATAATGATCATGGCTATTCAGGGCTAATTGCCTTGAATATTTTCCTTATCCTGCCCTATCTTCTCTCTTTTTTTCTCTCTGCCTTTTTTTCCTCAGGGGTCACTGAGATGTTTTCATTCCATCCTCTTATCAGGTGTAGGGACTTTCACTGGGAAAAGGAATTGGCAGAGATGTTGCCAACAGGGTGTGAGTGTGAGTGTGAAAAATGCTGACACCGCACTGAGTGAGCTGCCACTAACGTCTACCTGTAGTCGCATTTCTAGAGGGTGATGAGGGAGTGTGGGGAAGAATCTTTGCTGAGAGGTTCTCTCTAGAGTCAGCAGGGAGTCATTCATCTTCATCTCTTCCTGAGATAATAACTGCTTTCCCAATAAAGCCACTCTCACTCAGTATGTTTTCATCAGTGTATTATACTGTATTCTATTCTATTTTTAATTCCTCACTTTCACATATCTTCTTTCAACCTTCCTCTTCTCTACAATGGTTCCAGCATCACTCTTTTTCTTGTTTGTTCTGGCTCATCTTGCAGTCATCTCTCTTGCCTGCAATTCACCCTCTCTTCCCACCCCTCCTTTACTGCTACTTTTTTCCTCTTCTTCCATCCTTCCTTCCTACCCCCTGGCAGCCTGGGCTGGTGCGATGCAGGTTGCGAGAGCCAAGGATACATGTGGTACAGGGTAGGAGGTGGGGGACCTGGGGTTTGGGCCCTCTGGCAAAGACAACAAGTCCTGCAGTTGCCTGATGTCTGCCTCTACCCACAGATCTGTCCCCTAGATATTTCACACTTTCTCCCAAAATACATCTCTGAATCATTCCTTCTTTCCATTCCTCTTTCTCTCTCCATAGCCTCTCACCAAATCTCATGCTTTCCCCCTTAACCTGAAATGGAAACCAACTGAATTTTAGTGCAGTTGAGTGTCTAAAATTAACAGTGTTTATTTATATGGAAAGAACGAGAGGAAGGTGTTTTTCCTATCTTTTATTTTATACGTAAAGCTCTAAAACAGAACATTCTCCAAAGACCCACTAGGTCACTCTCCAAGATTAAAATACATACAGATTGTGTTACTACTATTATAAAATGAAGCTAATTCATGTAATTCAAAAATATTCTCTGATCCATATCCTTTCAATCTACAGTGCCAAAAGAGGGCATTAAGTTACGAAACGTGTTCAAAGTCTTGAGGATGAAAAGTGAAAAGATATAATTATTTTTTGAGTATTAAAGTTTGTAAACTTACCGAGCACGATAAGGGAAAATAAATTACTTGTTTCCTCAAATTACGCAATTAATCCTTTTATATTAATAATCTGTGCTCTCAAATTAGTAAATCCTACCCTCAAAATACTTATTTTGTATCCTAAAATGAATGGCTTAGTTATTGTAACTATTAGCGAGTGGTAAATTATAGCTTATTGAGGCAGTCTGGTCAGTTAGGGAAAAGGGGCTAAGCAGCAGGGTAGCAACTAGGTTTCAGTGTTGAGTTGCCCTCAATTTACTTAAATCATGGTGTATAATTTGTGGCTTCAGGGGAAAAGATGTGCATCTGATCAATAGAGAAGGAAGATTTAGTCATTTTAGGGCAAGAATTATTTATTTGGGGGAACAAATTAATAATTTGTGCACACAAATTGCTTAATTTGTTCCTTGACAAAATTCCTCTAGTGGATTATTGATTCAGGGATATTACAATATCAATTATGGAGAATGGTTAAATCACATTTTTCAATCAACTCAGTATTTTAGAATTGGGAGCATACTGCTTTGACCCAGTGTCAAAACCTTCCATTCTACTTCTATTTGTACCATAAAAGCAAAACAAAAGGCCAGACCCCCTGCTGAGTATTGGGGTTTGTATGTGTGTGTGCTTGTATGTGAACATTTATGTGTGTGTGTGTGTGTGTGTGTGTGTGTGTGTGTGTGTGTGTGTTTGTGTGTGTGTTTGTGCTTGCGTTTGCATGTTTGGGTGTTGGCATTTATGCTAAAACTATACCTCCTTCACCTTCCATCTCTTTAATGCACAAGAGCTGTTAACCACCCTTTCCATCCTGTGTCTTTACATCTTGATTTCTTTCTACTTTACTTTTGCCCCACAAACTGCCTTTAAAGCCTTCTAAGTGTGTGCATGTGGTGGTGGTGGTGGTGGTGGTGGTGGTGGTGGTGGGGGGGGGGTTCAGCAAAGAAGACTCATGGGAAGAAGGGAGAGAGAGAGAGAAAGCAAAAGAAAGAGAGATCAGGTACTCTCAGTAGACACTGTGGAACGTTTTGAAAGGAGATGTTTGATTTCCTTTGAAATCGCCTGTGCAAGGCTCACTGCCATGTTGTGGTCTTTAAGCATTCTGCGTTGAGGGTGCCGTCAGGGTTGGGCCCCCTTCCTGTGCTTGGTCTTTTCTGACTCTGTCTACCTGTCTGTTTGGCTGGCTGGATGTAAGGAGGGGCACTCCTGGGGGTGGGTGGGTGGGGGAGTGGGAAGGACAGAGGGAAACTGGAGAAGAGCGCTGAGAAGTAAAGGAGGGTAGGTGAGGAAGGATGTCAGCTGACAAGTTAACCCCATTCATGTGAGAGGAAGAAAAGGGGTAAAATCCTGATGAAAAGTGTACAGGTACCAACAATATGTAGCCACAAGCGAGCCATATGTGATGTGGTAAGATATGTTCAACATTTTACCTCTCATTAAACTAAAGAAAACATTCAAATTCAAATTGTAATGCGATACTGATGACTAAAGATCTACTTGAATGCAAGACAGTGATATCAATAAATAATCACATTTAGTACCTTGTCAGTGCAATTCTGCTGACTAAGTGTGTGCACAAGTGTAAGCAATCCAAGACAGTGTGTTGTTGCCATGTTTCTGTGTAGACTTGACTTCTGTGCATTCGTGTGTTTACCTTGCAAACCATGCAGAAAGTGGTGAATGCTGTCAAACCAGTTGTAACACATTTACGGTCTCACAAACACTTGTTAGAATGGACGGATGAGTGTGTGCAGGTGGCATGTGTGTACGCACCCTTTCTCTGGCTCTTTGGATCTTCTCACGGTCACTGTGCAGGTTGGTAAGAATCTCCTGACCCACTTGTTCTGTAAGAGAAGCAGATGCAGTATGAGAAATGTCTCACATTTACAAAATTAAATGTTGGAATGTTGGAACTGATTATAAAACTAATGAATCAAAAAAAGGATAGAAAATGGCTTCACTTGTACTCTTGCAAAAATGCAACATCCTTATTCTTGGAATACCCCGCAACATTAAGAATGGCCTTTAATGATTTGCTCTCCCTTTTGAATAAGTTATTTCTCAAATGTATAAAACTTTACTCTCTGTCTCCTTCAACTGTGTCTCACCATCATGACTTAAGTGGGAATAATGAATATAGGATAATATTTATTTTTTTACCTGGATTCACTCAGTGAGTCTTTTTCATAGAAAAGGCATTCTGTATGCAGTCACTGTGCACAATTTTGTAGTAACTGTAGAGTGTACAGCGATAATACTGTCTAGAGGGAGTGTCAGGCGGCTAGATAGTTGAATACTCTAACTATGGGAAATGTTTTTTAAACCTTCTTAAAATGCTGAGGTAAATAGATGCGAAGTTCCAGGCAACAATACCCCAGCATCCAGCCTGCCAGTGGGGTCCACTCAGCCAATGCAATATTCATTAAGCCATTCTTTTTTAAATGCCTCTCGTCAGTTGTAGATGTAAACACATTAACGCACAGTTATAAAACATCCCCGACAAGGCACCTGACAAGCTTGTCAGTGGTCACTGTCATTTTCCTGTCCCTTGGGTTTGGGACGAGAAAAGAAAGCAAAAGAAAAAAAAAAAAAAGATAAACCAAATAAGCTGCCGCCAACCCAGTGCTGCCATCAATGTTACCATACTGCTACAGCATTAGTGTTTAAAAATGAGGGAGGCAGACGATGAATCAGTAAAAAAAGGAAAAGAAGTGAAGAATCTTTGCATGGATCAAAGACAGGCTTTCAAGCGCACCAAACAAATCCGGAATAAACAACGCAGTTGCTGACTGTATTACACTACACAGGTGCCGCACACCAAAGGGCCCACGTGCTGAGCGCCTGTTTGGGGGGAGCAGTGCGAAAATGGGCTACATCTGGCAGCTAAACAAGAGAAGAGAGAGAGACAGAGAGAAATAGAGAGAAAGAGAGACAGAGAAAGGGGATCAGGGAAAAGAAGAAAAAAGAGAAAGCACTGTCAAATGAACGACATTCGTCTCCCATTCATCCCATCCCTTTTACCCCCCTACACTGTAACTGACTCAAATGTGTCTCTTCCTGCCTTCATTAATTTCTAATCTGGGACGAGACAGATTGAAGGATACCCAGATTAAACAGTGCAGTCAGACAGTCACATGTGACAAATAGGGCAGATTAAAAGACTGAGTGCAGGTATTAATAACCATAAAAATACAAGCCCTCAGCCGTCCCCATTGGAGAAGAACAAGGGATGAGCAGGAAGGGAGTTGTAGCGGAAATCTTCTGTTAAAGAAACAAATAAGCACATCTATCCATCTCTGTCAGGGTTGTGGCTTTTTTTTTTAAATAAATGAGTGTGACAAGGACTGCAGCAGAGGAGTTTTTTTGATGGTGAGTGCATTATTGGAAAGGTTTGCAACGTGTATAAAGATGGATGAGGTAGTAGAAGAAAAGGCCTCCAATGATAGCTTAGCTTAAGTACTGAAAAATCACTAAATAAAAAAATCACAATAAGGTATGTTTTGCAAGACATTCATGGTTTTGTGAACATTAAGGTAACAAAAAAACTAACAAAGAAATGAATAGCCTTGGCAATAAGATATCTTTCAGCAGACAAGAATTGTAGGGTGCTTTAGAGAACAGTGCTGGTTCTATCTAAAGAATAATATGTCCCTTAGGTTTACAGTAGTACTCTGTGAGTACAAACATCTACCACTGCATGTTTTCTATACTGAGGGACTGTACAGACTATACACGTGCAAATGGTTGCCCTTGACAAATAACAGTAACAACTTCTGAAGAAAGGGCAAATATACAGTTCTTTATACTTACAGTAGGTTATTTGTTTAAATCAGATTATTTTTTTAGCCTTGCTAGAAAAAGAGCTACAATACATAACCTTGATGAAAATGGAGACCATTCTGCACTCTTTAGAAAAAACCATAGCAGAAAAATCAGTGTCATTACGCAAGATGGTAAACAAATTCTAGCTAACAAAATTAATAAATGTCAATGGAAGAAAAACAAATCGCATGACACTGAAGACACCACATTTGCTGAAAAGTGGCATTTTCAATAGCTCTCCACAATGACTGTAGTGTAAAATAATTTGCAGTCATTGGAATATTCTTTTGAGCTGGCTGAATAAAAAAGTTTCATCATAGCTTGTTAAGATAAACATTTTCCTTAGCTGTGTAGCCATTAATGTCTCTCGCCAGCCCTCCAAAATCTCTCATCATTCCTATCTGGGTTTCCCCCACCACCCCGAGCAATTAGGGGCGTACACAAGACCTCCCGAGGGAGGTATGCCGTTTATTATCTTTATCATGTATCTTCCCTTGTATTACTGATTCTTTGGCATGTATCTACATTTCAATTCATCTTATTTAAGTCTGCTGTCCAGTGGTCTGTGTAAAACGTCATTAGTTAGTGGGAAAAAGAATTTGCTGGGCAACAAATGAAGCAGAATATTGAGTTTAAAACAAATAAACCTAATGTAGAAGAATAATGAAAGGTTCCCTAAGTAACAGCCTACTCTTATAATGGGATAAACCATTTCATCATTGTCGTCATGTACTTGATGTTGACAAGGCTTCCACCCCAAAGCTGTCAACACCTGTGAAAAAATACAGTGAACTGGTCCCTCCAGTAATATTATCTTATCTTGTGTTGATGTGGGAATTTTTTGGTAATCACTGACCTTAAATTGCATGCTGGTTCATAAGATTCAGACTTGTTAAGATATTACATATTCAAGTTTATACATGATCTGTAACTGTAAAAAATCTAAATAAATATAGAGTTTATCAGCAGGGCAAAATTGTGGGGTATTAAAAAAAAAGCGATTTTTCAAAATGAAAAATGTACAGTTGATAAAAACAAAGCAGGGGAGGAGAAATAATTTACTGTTAATGCTCCTGACTTGTTGCTCGTTAGTGTATAAAATATTCCCCTCCTGTTTAAACAGCTATTAACAATTTAAATAACCCTGGCCCAGAGGCCTTGCTCTGACTCACTTGTTAAAAGATCCCCATCCCCCAAGGTCCATTTAACAAGCCCATTATTCCATTACATTACACTCACACCAGCACCAGAGTGCCTTAATTTAACTCATTCCTCTTATGTAACCGTAGAAAAGAATTAGTATAGAAAAGTTGAAGGCCCAAATTAGATTGAGGGGGAAATAACGTCTGGATCAGTAATTAGAGTCACTAGTGCCATACAGTAGCACAGTCCAGCTCGATTTTATCACAGCTCACCTCTTCACCATTTTGCTAATAATGATAAGGTGGATGGAAAATATATTTACTGGACAATTAACTTTACTAGTGTATGTAGTATAGTAATCGGTAACACTAGAATAAGCACCATACAATGAGCTAGACAGAGTTGGAATAAAACATTCTGTCTGCTCTGACTCTTATATAGAGCTGTAGTTTGTCAACAGAAAAATAATAAAATAATCAGAAACTATTTTGACAATTAATTAATTAGTTATTTTTCAGCAAAAATGCTTTACCCAGTTCCAGTTTACTAAATTGTGAGGTTTTTATGCTTTTCTTCTTTCTTTCTTGTCTTATGTGATAGTAAATTGTATATCTTTGTATTGTGGAAGGTTGGTCAAACAACATAAGAAATTTGATGATCATCTTCAGCTTTATGAAATTGTTTTCTAATTTTTAACTACTTTCAGACATTTTACTGAAAAAATGAATTACGAAAATAATCGGTAGATTAATCAATAATGTAAATAATTGTGAGTTGCAGCCCTAATCTTGAATACACAAAACAGAAAGATGCACTTATTTTTACTTACTGTCAGATGCTCTAAAGATTTATTATGATTTATAATGTGAATATCATAAACTGCCAATGTCTGCCCATCCTGGCTCACGATAATACAGGTCAGAAAGCCAACAATTCTGGTACCATTCAAACCTCCACAGTCTTCAACTTTCTCCAGTCCATGGACACATTTAATTGGAGGCATCATCTATTTTACAGGAGCTGTTCCAGAGCTGTTACACATTGTCTAAGGGCTCTGTCTCTCTTTCTGTTGCGTTTTTTGCCTTGCTCCCTCCGTCCCCAGAGCTGAAAGGGTACAAGACCTGACAGTGGTGTGCTCTGAGGCTCAGCACAGCTCCTTTTCATTAAGCAGTTGAGACCACTTTTTGAAGGTTACCACACACACTTTTATCCGGACACAAGCCACACACTCCAACAAACGGGGTATGGAAACCCATGGGAGGGTTGAGGGGAAGTAAGGAGGAGCCTGATGAATGTTAGACCATACATTTTCTCTCTCTCATGCTCACTCTATCACTCTATCACTCTCTCACACACACACACACACACACACACACACACACACACACACAGAGTGCAGCAGTCAAGTTATATGCCGGTGACTCCCAGGTGAATAAAGTTACCTGTCTTTGTACACTTCCAGAGAAGCTTTTTTTAAGGACTTCTCAAGTCTACAACCGCCTGGTGACACACTTTCATCACCTCCATCAAAGTTGTACCCACACTGGGATGTATTTGTAATGCTGAGCCCACAGGCCATGAGGCTAGCGCCTTCGCACTGAGTTATTGCTCAAAATAAAGAGGTGCCAATTGCTAGGTCACAGGGGGGGCATGTAGCATCTGGGGGCTCAGCGATGTTATGACAGGTTACTTATAATATTAACAAACTCCATTGCATGTTAATCAGGAACTGTTACTTCACAGGAGGGGTAATAAAGGATTTAAGAGTCAAAGAGATTCCTAGGATTTCATCAGTAGAAATGTATTGTCCTCAAAACTGTGATTTTTCCACCCTGTGTTTAACATCAATTCCTCTTTAACAGCACACTGTAAGTAGGCAGTTCTGGGATGGTGAGACACTAAAAGAGTAGGTGAGACACTGGTCTTTTCTTGCAATAGTCTAAGCACTTGAAAAGCCCAAACCAAGTAATATTCTGGGCAGGGAGTAGCAGGGCCATAACAGTCTATACTGACTTAGCCCATGCATCGGGGCTTCCCTTTGCATGTGTATGAGTGGTGGTGGGCAGTCAGGGAGGATTTCTGGGGCCTTTCTTCACTCCGCCAGGCTCTGTTTTATTCATCGCCTGAGCCCTGACCCCGCAGAGCTCCTGTTCTGACAAATCACTTCTGATTAAGACAGATCTCTGTTAGTCAGCCACTCAACTTGGCCTATTCATCATTCCATAGAAAATATCCCTCTCTCCTCCCCCGTCCCTCCTCCTCCCGGCTCGTTTGCCTGTCCGTCAGACCGAAGCAAGGTGCAAAAGAAATTTTTGCTGCTGTTTTAAATGGCTGATTATAGACAATTGGTGGATGGAGAGACGTGAGAGCGTCTTATGGGTGATAAGACGCAAGTTTAATGGGTATAAATGACCAGGCCTGTAGGAGAGCAGGTGGTAATAGAACCATTTTGTTTAAAGCTGAGCCGGGGTGGAGAGAATTGAAAGCTGCATTTTCCTTCTATTTGAGCTCCCCCTCCTCTTTTCCCTTCACCTCAGCCTCAAAGTCAAATTCTCAGATCACCAGATTTACATTTCTTTTAAACAGCAAAGTCCCCTTCACCCTCACTCAATGAGAATTGATGAGGCTTGGAAAGGAATAGTTTGTTTTACATTTATGAAATTACCCGTACCTCCATGTCCCAGTGGACACAGCTGCAGATACTCTGACATGGCCACTCATGTATTACATTGCTTCCGGTGGTTAGTAACAATATAAACAGAATATTTACTGTAAGTGTAATTACCAATACAGTCAGATGTGTAAGAGCATTCATATGCAAAGTTATGCCATAATAAACTATAGCAAACTCTTTACGTTGTGCCATGGCATCTAGACAACCACAAAGCTATTGTGTTAAAATTTCTAACAAACCAGATTAAATTAACCTGAACGACAACCCTGTTGGTGGCAGAGGGCTGAGAAACAGGAGGGGTGAGTCGAGAATGAAGGTTCCTACAAGCAAATTGCCTGGACTTAATCAACCAGTCTTACTGAACCATCCAAATGAAAACTAATGGACTTGGGTGCTTGCTGTGATTGCCCCACATGCAACAATGTATGGGCTGGAGCATTGCTTTCTGAGGTCTTCAATTAAAAAACAGGGAATTTCTACAGACGGCTGGTCAGCTTATACACCTATTTTACGTATATCCCGATTGGTCAATTGTGAAGCTCAATCAGAGCAGACTTATTAATTCCATTTCCAGAGCTGGGAAAATGAATTTTTATATGTTGATTAAACTTGGTCAAAATCGTAAAAAATGTATGAAGTGAAGAATTAAAACTCATATCCGAATGAACTAATTTGTGTATGCATTATTCATGGTGCTGACATTTGTGTCACACAATTGTACGGACACACTGCCACTAAAATATAAAAATATTAATAGTTCATGAATAAAAAAATAACAAACACTAGTACATCAAACTTTATTTAACCATCAGCCTAAATAATAATTTAAAAAAAAAAGAGTTTAAGTGCTTTAGTTTACAACTTAAATAATTTGATTTTATTATCAACTGAATAGCTGTATAAATGATGGTGCCACAGCATATGGGCATTGTAATAACATAATGACCGTATCTAAGCTGAAGGTCAAAGTTATGTAAAAATACAAAAGACCCAACAGAAGCATATTCTGTTGGATTTGGAAAAAGCAAATTTGAGCACTACCAATGATGCCAACACTAGAGAGACTTAAATGTACGAGAAAAACAACATGTCAGTTGGTCCTAATCAAATACAACATCTGATGTAACAACCCCTGGTGGAACTGACTGAGGAGAAAAGTTTGCCAGTTTTTCAGAAATGGACTCAGGGAGAGAGATATGAAGGGGGAGGGAAGAAGAAAGAGAAAACTTGACGTTCCTCTGGTTCATTTTCAACAGTTTAGGAGCGTTAATCATCACATTACTGTTGATTAAAGGCTTTTACGTCTCTAATCAGAACGTTGACAGGCAGATCAAAGAGCGAAACACAAATTTCTTGCCTTTTAATTATCTGTACAACACCACACCTCGGGCAGCTCTTCCCTGCCTATCTCCTCAAACTCAGCGAAAGACTGCGAAAGGAGATCTAACACTCTACAACAGTTCATTATCCAATAAATGGGAGATGGAGGAGAGAAAATACACACACACACACACACACAATTACACACACCAGCACACAAAGCTTTAAGGCTTTATGAAGACCTGGGGGAGGCCTGCAGTCTTCTTTATTAACATGTCCCAAATTGGAACACCTTAATTATGTTTGTCAAAATCGGACTTGGCGTCAAGCTCATTTGCATGTTTTGACAAGGCCTGTTGGGAGCCTCACTCTATTTTTCTTCAGTGTGATAGAAGTATTTAGCACTTTTCAACACCTACTG
Source organism: Lateolabrax maculatus (assembly GCA_031216445.1). NCBI lineage: Eukaryota > Metazoa > Chordata > Actinopteri > Acropomatiformes > Lateolabracidae > Lateolabrax > Lateolabrax maculatus. The sequence continues at coordinate 8,730,120 of CM062200.1, read as the reverse complement.
ATATTAGGTTTTTGTTGCTAAATTAATGGAAAAATGTGTTGAATGTGCTTGTTGGATTTGCCCACCCATCCCCAATGTTAGTCAGTTAAAGTGAGAACTGATGCAAACACTGAATGAAGTACACACAAAGGAGCCTCTAGACTGGCTTGATCAATGCTTGATCACCACGCCTGTTCAAACTGATGAGGATGTGATGCCTTCCACAGCCTGACTGTTCCTGCCCAGCTGTTCCCTGTCAAGAGGATTGGTCATGAAATATCTGTACTACTTTTAGAAAAGATTTGGCACCGCTTTGGAGGTTCTGAAAAGTCCTACATGTTTCTTAGCACATTCAACGCTACAACAGATTGCTACCTGACTCGTGATCACATCCCATTTGAATATAAGAAAGCAACGGACCACTCCCTCCCTTCCCCCATTAACAGCTCACTAAATGAATCCTCGTTACGTTGATGATATGTAAAACAAGCATGGTCGAAAACAAACAAACAATCTGTGGGGACATGGGACTGTCGGCAGCAATTTAGCAATGGAGAAAAAGGAGGGCATGAAAGCGAGACATCAAACATTAGCCTGAATGGAAGGCGCAGACCATTAGAAGTGGTTGTACTGACAGGATCTGACAGTTGGAAACACTTAAAGATTATTTTCCTCAAACTTTGAATTCATTAATACTCATGAGCCGAGGAAGGGCTCCAAAAACACAGCAAAAAATGAGAGTGATGAGCTGAGTGTTGAAGCTGGCTGTAGAGTGACAGGTTGCACCAAGGAGGCCAGTTCAGTCTCCGTGATTGAGGCTCATTTTCTTGGTACCAATTAGTATTGTAACTAGTTTCCTGGTTACATCTGTTTTGCTTCATCTCCTCTTCAATGAAATTTAATGGTGGAACATAAAATACCTAGTTTACTAACACTTCTCCTTCAGGTCTGGTGATTCCAATAGGTCTTTTGTGGGTCTTGGGAATGGTTTCCCCAGCAGGAGAACCAGGAATTACTGACATTACATGTCAGAGTCAGACACTCCTAAATCACTTTTGAATACTCCCTAGATGGGAGCAAAACTAATGACAGCTAAAGCCCAATTTATAATTTCCAATGTGCTATTGTAAAAAAAAAAAAAAAAACTTGGCTGGATTTTCCTTAATTACCATATCCAAATAATAGGTTTATACTGAGAAATTGCTAAAAACCTTTCTGAACACTCAAAAAGGACTTGTGTTGTTTAAACATCCCTAGGGCTGTCAACTTCTGGCCGTGTTGTCTTCTATTTGTGATGTATTGGAGAACTGAATATAAAATGCTCATTTTTATATATACAGAGGATATCTTCAGAATTTATGTGTGTATTGGTGGCATGCATTTCATTATTTTAACGATTCACTGTAACAGGCATCATTGCCCTCTTGTGCACAGATAATAAATCAAATTCTCTTTAGCAAATCTAAGGTGCTCTGACAATTTCGTTTGACAAAGCAACAGTTGGAGCCTGTTATGAGAACACTGCATCATTGTGTCTGCTCTGACAGACAGCACAGACAGAAGTTTGTGTTTCACTTAAGGGTAATACCATCACACTTCCCCGCTCTGGTAAAAGGAAAATAATACTGCTATTATAGGGGGAATACGAGGCACAGAGGGGTCTCACAAAAGAGAGACACATCATGCGCCTCATTTAACAATGACCGGAGCCACAGAGTTGAAGGCAGATTATTGTCAGCTTCCACTGTGAATACACGCAACATGGCACGACATGTCAAAGCTCTCAAGTACAGTGTACATTGTTTATTTGTGCCTACGTTACATTGTTTCCTTTAAAACATAGTCAGTTCCAAGCTACAGCTCTGAAGAATTCCATCTTATAGGCGCTTTCATTGAAAGCCTCATCTTAGAAAGTTGATAGAAATTCTGTCAAATACAAGGCCTTTCTTACAACAGATATGGCTTCAGTGATTACCAGGGAGAATTGCATTAGGACAGTGCAAAGTGCTATAAAAAAAAAAAGACAGATCATACAAACGTCAGACTAAGCATTAAGCACAATCACCTTTTTTGAGACATAGACCTGCATGTCGTTTTACTCGCAAACCAGAAGCTTACACACAAAGAGGATAACAATATATCCAGAATCTCCAGACCAGCAGACATAGAGGGAACAACACGTGTTGAATTGCTGAATTTGTCTGTTAACTGACATACATGTAACATAACACCGTGCATCACTGCTGGGGTGGCAAGGTGTCTCCTGTTCCTCATCACGAACTGAAACAGGCTAAAATGAATACCCAACACGCCTGCCACCATCTTCCACAGTAATGAAGCATATCGAAGTTTTGACATGGCAGAACTAATTTAATCTACTTTCTAAGGGGCTTTAGCACCATCAAATTAATTATTCATAAAGGACAAGATATTATAACTCAATTGTCAACTCAGTAGCTGGCCCTTTTTTAACCTTCCCCTGCCTGTCGCTCTCTTTTGTCTTGGACTCTCTCTATTTTAAAGTAAGCCCTTCACTTTTAATCTATAACTGAGTAATACACATTGTCATTGTAGCTACTGAACAAAATTGTGTCCTTTTTTTTTAAAGTTTGCAGATGAAAGTGACAATACGGTAGGGGAGAGTTTCTACAATTGACACGGCTCCCTGTGGGTTTTACGGTATGCTGTTGGGACCACAGAGGAAAAGACGCACAGAGAGACTCATCAGGTCTGTAATAACACAACCTTAGATACATTTTTTGTTCCTCTCATGAATGATGTATGACATCTAGCAAAGCTAATCTTCTCATAATGTTGCTTAGACAGGCTGGCCACCACGAGATGGGACCATTTCTTTTACACACAGTGGTTCTTTTAGCCAGGTGTCATTTTCTCTTCAGGGATAGGATGATGGTATGTGACCCTGTCATGACTGACAGGAACAGCAGCAGCCAGGCATGGCTACAACACCCTATAGTGAGAAACTAATACTAATATGCTGATTCCTCATATAAGTGTGTGGATCCTCTGTGCAAATCAGCATGTGGTCCACACAGCCAGGCAACCAAAAGAAAAAAAATAACCAACAACTCTTGTTCCAATCTTTCAATACGTGTGTTGTGACATGTGAGTATCCATGTGCAAGTACAAACGCTGCACACAAGATTCTACAAGATCAATCCCCCACAGAACACTTGAATATACATACTGTATTTGTACCTCTGCCCCATACATACACATGCAGACACACTTACACAACACAGGACTGTGTAACAGCTCTGCAGCTGGTCAGAAGAGAAGATATGGCTTTAAGAATATAAGGCTGGAAGGACTACAAACAAGTAGTCTCACAAACTCTGCCACAGAGGAGTATTCATAGGCTGTTTACATTTTTTGATAGACCAGCAGGTGGCAGTAGTCACAGTTAGCAACCCCCCCAAACCGTTTTTGCTGTCTCTTGAATAGTAAGCCTATCTTGCAAGAAACAAGCTAGTGACAGTAGAGGCATATGATTTGACTTTCCAAGTTATTCTGCGAATTGACAGTTGGTGGCGGTTATCACTCAAAGAAGCGTAACAATGCACAAACAAAGGCAAGGATGACTCAGAGATAGGAAACATGGATGTAAACGATGTAGGATTTAAAATATTCAAAAGATCGGCTTTGCAAGTTTTTCATTAGGAAGGAAGTAGAATGCATTTCGTTAAAAAAAACTGAATGTAAACAACTTTTTATCGCAAGATAAATCCACAGAGCACTTTCAACTTGAATAGACAATTCTTATGAAACTACTGTTTCCTTTTTGAAAGTGCACAGATAACTACATTTTATGTTAGTCTGCATGGGAATATTTATAACATACGCTGGAAACTAGCACAATATCATTTTGACAGCTCTAATTTAAGGTTATCTCTCATGGTTGTATGTGGAACACATATAGTATGATAAATACATGCAGACCCAAGTAGACCACATCTTATAAAAATACTTTTCTTCAAATACTTGAACAAGAGCAAACAAATGAAACAACAGGAGAGTAGAGAAGTACATTAAATGTATTTCCTTTGACTGACAAAATGTATCCTAAGGTGCCCAAGGGTTTTTATTTAGTAAAATCTCTCACTTCAGAGGGTTGTCGATGACCACCAATCATAAGGTAAAGTGGAAAATTATAAAAACAAATGCTGGACACAACAGTGGGTATTTTATTGTCAATTAAATTATTAAGTTTGTCAATTTTGAACACTCAAATACTAACAGTTTTTTAGGTGCTTATGTAAGGTTCTGTAGAGTAGTCAACGGTAGAATAACTGCAAAAGAAAGAGAAACTGCCAATGCCAGTTCATCTCCAGCAAATATCATCTGCATGGGAGATGGGATATGATACAGTGCAGCTATTACAAGTGCAATATGAGCCGTGACAGTGGGCAGCCTTTGCATGCTCCATCCCCTGATTGTAATTGAGGCCGACGCATGACAGCCCCCCATGTGCCCTCTCTGCAGTGGCCTGGGGCATAGGGCGTGCTGACAGAGGAGGCACCGGAGACAGTGGCACAGGGTCCTGGCCTGGCACGGCCATGGCATGGTACCCTTAGGGGCACTGACCCTCCCCCTCTCAACCCACCGCAACCTTCGCTGCCTCACCTCTGTCACCAGGCATCTCGGAGGCTAACGAGAGGGCAGCCGAGACTGCTTAACAATTCCACCACATCCGTTAGCTGGGTATGCAAGCAGCTCTTTTCTCCTCTCTTCCTCAGTGTTCCCCCTCTCCCCCCCCCCCCACCTTCACTGAGACCTTTGGTGAAATAAGTGTCAGCCTGGGGAGACAGGCACTCATCAACACTTTATACCTGGGAGGTATATTAATGCTGTGATGGTTTCCCGGTAGACGGAAGAAAAAAAGCTTTGTCCTCGTAGAGCGAGATAAAGGACAAAGCCTTGGACAACTTTTGAGGATGTTAACTTTGGCGGTGTTTATGTGGACATAATGTGAAAGGTTTAAAAGCACAAGGCAGAAGCAGAGAGAGAGAGAGAGAGACTGAAATTGATCCTATGTATAGTGATATCTCCAAAGACACTAGAAATACTAATTCCTGGTCATGTGTTTTAAAAAGAAGTTATATTTATATAAAGTTTGTCTTGATCAATAAGTAACTGAGATAGATAGGAATAACATGATGTTGGAGAGAGAGCAAGGGATTTCAGGGAGCGAACAAGTGTGAGAGAAAGAACGAGAAAATGCGTTATTTTCTCTGTACAGATCCTCCCCACCAGGATCCAAGTTACAAATGAAACTTCACTTCCACAACAAGTGGAGCTGGAACCCTACAGGGGCCTTCTGGTATCCAGTCGGCAATACATAATTAAAGGAACACGGAGAGGGAGCATGTTATTACCAATGTTTTCATTAGGCCAAGTTAACACATTGGTCTCCCCCAAGACCCACAGACAACAGGCAAGAAAGTGGATGGAATAGGATGCTGCCTATTGGGGTCTAAAACTCTGTTCAAGAACTGTTCACATTAGTGCTGGTTCTGCATCTTTCCATTCTGGCCACAGCACTACTCTATAAAAACATTTAATTTTGACATCAGAAATATGAAAAGGCATGCACGGGCCTGCTTTTTTCATGATATTTTTACTCTTTTCCCCAACATCCATGCTTAAATTAGCCAGGATTTTTAAGATCAGGGGCTGTTTTTTAGGCTATGAAAAATGGATTAAATGAAGAGGAAGTCTGGCCTAATGAGCTCCCTGGGCTATGGAGCAGCAGGGACCATGAGGGGAAAGAAGGGAGACGAGGCAAGCCTTTGAGGAAGAAGGGGCCGCGGCCATGCCCAAAGTGTGCCAGCTTCTCCTCGCTTTAGCGCCAATGGCACAGACGGCACCTGGGCAAAGCTTGGCCACCCTTGTCCTGTGCCAAAGGAGAAGAGAGGCAGAGCAGCAACTTTGTGTTGAACCTGAAAAGTTCTATTGGCCATCTTGTTTTTCTTTGAGGCACTTTTATATTTGTATTTTGACTTTTTACATTCAGTCCTGAAGTGGGGAAATTAAAAATGAGTCCTATATTGTGTGTCAGCCTAAATATGGTATTTCTTTAGCAACACTGTAACAAACAAGCTGAAAATACTAACAAGTGTAAAAAAAGAGTTGTTCAAAATAAAAAATATCTGCTACAGCACTCTCATTGAAAATGGCTCAACAGCGTAGTGAGTCAAATGGGTCAAATACAACATGAACCCGATAACAATAGAGCAGTACAGAGGACAGACCCATACCGAGTTAGACAAATTGTACCTTAACTTTCTTAACCAATTTTTATAAGCTTTCTTCTATTTTCTTTCAAATTAATTTATTTCAGATATTCTTTTCCAAGTTTGATTTTGAGTGACCTGATCTCGATTAACCTAATGACGGCAGCCTAGACACAATACTGCTGGAATTTTATTATTAACTGCAGCCAAAATATGTCTTGAAATTAGATACATCATACGTCAGTCATCCCGAGTACAAACTTAAATTACCATTAATGGTAATGACAACTAGAGTTTGGTTCCTTTACAGCCTCAGAGAATACCATGGCATTTAGCCTAAATATAGTTGAATGAATCTCTTTAACACAGTCTGAACAAAAAAAATTAAACTAAGATAAACATGTGAAGCATGTTATGTAGCTTTAACATTTATTATAGAAATGTATTGATTGCACTGTATTGCAGAGGTGTTCATGGCACTGTCTATCTGTTGTAGAATACTTTATATGTATGCAACATCTATTGTTTAGAACAAAATGTTTTCTTAAAATGTATCGAAATATTACATTACAACCTTGTGTCATTACAGTCATGCCACACAAAAGTAGATGATAACGATAAAACTAAACAGTAATCTGAGTATATATTTTTTTTTTACTGAGAATGATCTCACATCTGATACTCATAGCCGACCTCATGTCTGGTAGTCACGAGGACCAAAGACCTTGGCCTACAGGAAAGGCATAACTAAATCTCTGGCACAACTAAAATACTGAATCTCTCAGAAATAAATGTTTAAATCATAAAGAAAATGAATAGCATTTTCTTTTCAAAATGAATAGCATTTTCTTTATAGGACAATATGATACTTTAAGAGTAGTATCCATCAAGGCTTCTTGTCATGAAAATCATTTGCATAATACAAGAGGAAAGTAACAGGAGTTGTGTGCAAAAAAATAAGATATAAAGATGTATAATTAATGCAGTAATACAATGTTTTGCATTCTTTCATTTATCACATATTGGCCAATTTGCTTTCGCTAAACCAGGCAGGTTGCCAATGGCCATAGGACACACTGTGACAGGCCGAGTCTTTGCTCAAGGAATGTCGCCAACTGTCCACAGCAGTGGACAATATGAGGTGGGGTCTATGGAGGGGGGACAGAGAGGGGGGAGGAAAGAGGAAGGAATTACACTGGCAGGTAGTGGCTCCTGGATACCAGCCAAAATAAAGAGGGAAAGAGAAAAGAAAAAGAAAAATCCTTCAATCACCTTTAAGAGGTACAAGTCAAAAAGAGCACAGAGAGAGACAGAGAGACAGCAAAGAACAACAGCTTTGGGAGAGGACAGGAAGGGGAGGGGGGTGTAGCTGGCACATTCTTCAGCTACTTTTCCTGACAGCGATTAGAACCTGTCAGAGCCTCTCAACCTGCCACTCCTCTACGCTCATAGGAGGCCTGTCATTACAAATAGCCCAGATTAAAATACCACACTCCTGGGGCACAGGCCTTGACCCCCACCTACCCCACATTGCCACATGTCTACCCACACAGTCACCCAGCCTGTCGAAAGGGAGGGAGGAGAGAAAGAGTGTAAAAAGGCTGGCAAGGGTAAGAGATGTTAAAAAGGAAAAATGGATAAAGAGTAATGGGACTTTTGATTGGGAATAGAGTTTATCTATTCCCAGAATAGAGAACAGAGAAGAAAAAAAACATGGGAGAAGAGAGAATGGAGGAAGGGCAAAGAAGCCAGAAAGAAATACAGAGAAACAAGAAAAAAATAAATATTACAGGCTAAATAATGACATTAGGCCCTACAAGGAAATCTTGGATCAAATCCTGCAAGTGCTTTTCTCTTCACTAAGCATAGAGAATGTCTCTCACCCTGCTAATAACTAAGTGTGTTGTATTTGTTTACAGGGAATACATTTTTGAATGTCTGTCAGATTTCTATGTTAGACTCCATAAAAGACGAGAACAGAATAAAATCACGTTTTGTGGGAAGTGCTGGATTCCATCACATTTGTACTGCACCTGAGATACACAGCAATGCAGCTTGATTAGGCTAATGGTAACAAAGCACTGAGAAGTGCTGTAGGTTTTTAGCTCAAGCCTTCTGTACACGTCGACTTGTATTTCCGTATGAAGCAGACATATGCAAACAGAGAATAATGAGTCCGACGTGTCCCGGATCTATCTGGTGCCAACGCGAATCCTCTCTCCTGACACTGAAAAATGACCTATCTCAGCCAGATTTGGAGGGGGGGCCGGTGTGTGTGACAGTCACCAGCACCGTGCTGACAGCCCAATAGAGTAGAGGAGGGAAGGCATCATTAGGATCTCACAAACACAAATACAAATATACAAATACACACATCAACGCACAAATATTCATGTACAGAATACGCACATACACTCCATCAGACATGTGAAATTGTGTGCATGCCTGCTTGCACAGAAAAAAGAAAGAAAACATCTCTTGACTGATATTTTCTACCTCAAACCGAGCATGACGTTGTGGCCGCTGTCATGTCAGAGTGGCAAGCACACTGTGGCAGAGCCAGACAAGGCTAAACACAACCAAAACAGACAGGAAAAACAGATTATATGACATAGCACATCTTAGTTATACATAGCCTTAATATAAATGTAAACACATGACTGAGCGTAACTCCACAGGGCATGACATAATATAATACACACATCACTGCCAGAAAATTGTATTAAAATAGATTAGCCTGAAATTACCTGACAGTCTTGCAAGCTAAAAATCAATGTCTATATGGTGTCATGAAGAGAAGCACCTGCAGTTGGTTAAAAACCAATTCAAATGTGTGAATACCTCTGGTGGCTCTAATAAAAGAGAGAAATGAAAAATTAACCCACAGGGACTGATGCCAAATACATCAAATCAGATCCTGTCCTAAAACTCTTCCTTTATTTTACTCTAACTCTAAATAGCAGCAAAATAATCTTTGATACATGAACAGCGTGTGAGAAGACAGGCCTGACAACAGCATTAGCTCACCATGATGAATTTAAATGAGCAAACTGGGGTAGTTGACAGAGAAATTTTGCTCATGAGCCCGTCTCCTGAGAGGAGATGACAACTGAATGATGTGCAATTAGGCCCATCACTTGTTTAATTGTCCAAACAAGGGCTGAAGGAGACAAACAACAGGGATAAAAGCAGACCTACAAGGAAACCTTTTATATAAATGCTTCTACAAAGTCAGTGATAAGAAAAATTTACTGTAAGACCAACCAATAAAACTAAAGGACTGCTCAACTCCTGCTCAACCAGACACATTTTGACCTAACAAGAGCCTATTTAGTTAGAAATATTTAAATGTCTAGAATGAATTTTTGTGGGGCTGCAGTCTGTTTTTAATTCTTCCAGAAACTGTGAGAAACTTGGATTTCTATATAAGCTTTTTTGAGAAATAGTTTGGGTTTCTATCCTGTTGGCTTGCTCTGTACTCCTCATTACAGAAGAGGAAGCAAAGGGCAAACAGAGGTAAGGAGGGATACAAGGATGTGACACAGAAAGACAGAGATCTCCAGTGACATGTTGAGACATAAACAGCTGATAGGTATCTGTGCACTATGGGTTGCAGATACTGGAAAAAACTGACATTGCGATATCTTTTTTATCTTTCTCATACATATTGCAATATGAAAAAATACAGTAAAATTGTGTGTGTGTGTTAAGCGTTTCTTACATTCGGGCATGAACCAGCCCTGTGACAGCAAGTTTTTAACTTTTACTCACTCAAAAGCTGCCTCGCGTAACCGAACGCCTGCTTCTAGCATCCAGGCGACATTATCTGTCACCGCGTCATGTGTATGTTTACAAGCAGGTGATATGCAGACGCTGCATGCACAGCGATCAGTTCGCTATGTGCTCTGGTGTGGGGTGCACATGATCAGTTTAACAAACAATCATAACAGGCAGTGCTCATTCTCAGGTTGTGGTAGGTGACTAGTGGTGCCTGCTTTGGTTATTTGATAAATTGATGAAGTGCACCCCTTCAGCAGAGCACAATGGGAACCGTTCAAACCCCTTGTATCCAAGAACCCTTAAATCGGACTAAATCATGTAAGATCAGACTGACTTTTTTGTAGATTATGAAAATGAGAACCTTGCAAGTTGTCCTTTTGTGTCAAGCACCAAAAAAGTTGTAGCATGACGCGTTTGAGTTAATTTTCCTTACTTGACATTGCATGTCCTGCAACGTGACTATTGCACATGAGCACAACGCGATGTCGATGCTGAACAGATATATCGTACAGCCATACTGTGCACCAAGTCCTGGATATGTTGCTGCGAGTTGGGCTTACAGGAATGATGTCTGAGATGGGAAAAACTAAATCCAAAGAAATTTTACAACAGACGACCTTCACTCTGCTTCAAAGTTGTCAAGTGGCTACAGCCAAGGAATTCTAAGGATTTCTAATTCAAAGGATATGTCACATATAATAGTGAATATTTAGTCATGTTTATGTCTTGACAAGACAAATTAAATTGCTTAAAAGCATTTGCTGAGACTTGTTTAACCACTGTGAACTGGCAATATTCCAAAAAGACCCAAATAGTTGAGATACTAAATCCCTCAGTAGCATGACCTGAACAGAGACGTGTCTCAGTTTGCAAGTCAGATTACCTCAAGACAGTAAATTGAATTTCCACCTAGAGGTGGGAACACAGCAACACATCCTACACCCTCTTTTCTCCAGTCAGGTCATGCTCTCCAAAAAAGTACAAAAAAAGCCCCTCACCTAATTAAAATAACAAACAAAAAAACCTGGCTGCAAGCTGCACGGTATTCATACAGTATATCATACCTAGACGGTACAAGCATATAATGTATAATGTATAGTCCACTTGCCCACCACACGTGAAAAATATGTACATATTCCCAACAATGAGGTGGTACACAAGTGCAGGTGGCAAGAGTGAGAGGAAGGGTGTGTGTGTGTGTGTGTGTGTGTGTGTGTCTATGTGTGTAGACAAACTCCTGATAGTGACCCCATACCTCATCTCCAGGGCATAAATAAACATGTGTGTGTGAGCGCGCCTGTGGATTATAATCAGAGAGAAAAGGGAATCAAATTTATTCTGCAGCTGTCATTAATATTTCAGGGCTGTTACTGTAGCCCATGTGAAAGAGCATGAATGATTAATTTAGACATCACCTCTGTCACAATCCCTTACCAGGCCTGGCCCGTGATCCACCTTTTGAGAATAGTAAACAAAAGGTGGGTTCTCCCTCGTTTTTGTTGTGGTCTGGTTTGGGCTGTTCCTGTCTGGCAAATAGGAGTAGCGGTAAGGTGCTGTGGTGTGTCGTTAAACAAGATGGCTGGCTTTGAGGTTTGCCTGTGACATTAAGGTGTTAAGTGAACAGCAGTGGTTAGGTGTTTGGGACAGATCCACGGCTGGAAGTAGAAGTTGTTGTAGTAGGATCATGCGTGAGTAAGAATTTATGTGCACAGTGTACGTGCATGTCTGGTTGTAGTCATTTTTGGTTTCTTAGCCACTACGGCCATCTTAGCCACTTAGTCCAACAAGTCTGCTATTGTCTGCTGATCCAAAAGAAGGTCAACTATGTTTGGGTTAAAAGCTAAATAGCGCCTATTTTTTTCCCAACACTGGGACAAATAGAACAGAACTCTACTATTAATGGGCTGTTTGTGTTTCTCACTGACAACAAAGCTCAAAATAACAGCACCAACAGAATAAACCAAACACAACTGTTCAAGCCATTAGTCTGTAAACCAGATACATCAATAGCCCAAACACTCTGACAGCCCCACGTTAACACTCTTATTCCAAGTCGATGGATGAGCATCTTAGCTGCTGATGGATGGGGAAGCATCCGCGAGGTCCTATCAAACTGACATGTGCCCCATACCTGTGTTTTTGATTTGTGTTTGGGCTTTGTGTGACGCTTGTCTGACAAGTGGAGATCACAAGGAGACAGGATCCATCTATCAGGCCGCTGATGCCACTGCTGCCGTCTCCAGGGCCTGAGGGCGTGGTGCATATGTGTGGGTGTGTGTGTGTTTGAGATAGTGAAAGTACGCTTGTGTAGAGTCTATATTTGTCTATCAGAAAACTATTGACTGTGTGTTTTTTGAATGTGTCTGTGCAAGAAAGCAAATTTATAAGGTTTATGTATATTTTCGAATATTATATAGTAAGTGCCAATGTGTGTGTGTGTGTGTGTGTGTGTGTATGTGTGTGTGTGTGTGTGTGTGTGTGTGTGTGTGTGTGTGTGTGTGTGTGTGGGCGTGCGTGGCTACCTGCTGAGCAGTGAGCCCACAGGGGCAAAGAGAGGAAGGATGACACTGATGCGATATGTTGGCATGTGCCCTCGGGTGGTTTTGGTGTGGTTGTCATTTTGTTGTTTTCGTACAGCTCCCCCTTCGTCATACCCCGCATTATTCAAATAACGCGCTTTAAAGTTCTATAAATAAATAATGAATTCACAACTAGATGGATTGATGAACAGTGATGGAGAAGTATTTGGTTTTTGGGGTTTTTTTCCACAGATTTCTTGCTGTTTGGACAAAGTCTTTGACAGGCACTTGTCCCTTGGGAGATTGAGCTTACCAGAAAAAAAGTGCTGGGTTAGAAGGATGCTGTCTCGCTGAGCTGTGTATGCATGTCTGTGCCTGTATCTGTGTGTGTGAGTGTGTGTGTGTACGTCTATTCTAATTCAAATCATGGCTTAGCTTTTTAAAAATAAGGAAGTTCCACTCTCTTAAATAGTTATCTGGAAAAACTGGCTGTGTCGGTCAATAACTTTAAAGAAACAACCAAGTGTGTCAAGAGGTCAAACTCAACAATAAGAGCAGGACGATATATTAAACATAATACACAATACATGGAGTACAAAAACACGCTTTCTCTCTTTTTCTGTCAAACACACACACAAGAAAACACACACACACACAACGGAAATTAACATGACAGAAGATTACATATGGGATCATAGACTCCTGAACTTTTTCGAACACATATACATGTTATAACACCCCACCCCTTTCTCTAAACAAATCTCCATAGCTTATGGGACCTAAGGAGGTCAACATGCATCTAAAAACTTCCTTGTCTTTCCCCAGAAAAAAAAATGTGTGGGACTTGAAAGCAGCGGCAACTCGCTGACTCTCTTCTCTATAGTTCCTAAAGCCAATGCAGATCAATACACAGCCATACATACCACAACTGGAACAACTCCTGTCAAAGGTTACTCCTTTTTCTCTGTGTTTCTCTCTTCATTTTAGTAGGGCGGAGGAGGATGAGGAGACAGAGAGAGAACGAATGAGAGGGGGAGAGAGAGGAGACGGCTGTGGAGAAGTAAGACGAGAGCAAGAAAGATAAACCTAAAATGATCCCTCTCTATAGTTGCGGAACTCTGTGCTAATAGGTTTTGACACATCGCCAGCAGGCCAAAGAGAGAGGGGGCTAGGGGTGAGTCGATAGTGGTGCACGGCGGCGGCCAGAGGCTAGCAGCAGCGGCTAGGCCAAACCCCTGGTACTAGCATGGGCTGGGGGCCTGACCACTAATCATTAGAAAGTCAATGAGTCCTCTAGCGCTTGCAGCTACACTAGCCTTCCCATGGAACCACACCACCTAGTGAGGGCCCTATTGTGAACGTTCACGTACCGACAGACACACACTATAACACTATATATACTGTATATCCTGCATACATGCCAAATACAAAGGTGTTATGAGCACACAACTACTGTTGGTACACATAACGGGACACACATGCATGAGACATACCTGCACAAATACACCTCAGTGTAAACCTGCATAGAAATACAGAGCACAGAGAAAAGAACCTGACAGACACGCACCCACGTTTCATGGATGCATGCCATGTCAGCCAGCAGTAGTCCACGGTCTTTGATGTAGTGGCGGTATTATAAGCAAGGTCCCTTCTCCTGCCCTACACTGGACACAGCCTCTCCTGAGACACCACACAAACTGCTCCCAGGCCACATTGGGGCTTGGGCACCTCACCTGGACCCCATGCATTTTTAAATACCTCAAACTGATCCTGACACACAGATTCAGACTAGACTACCAAATGAGGCTGAGTTTCTCTAATTGGCAAAGACTTAATTTAAAGAAAGGTTCGCATGAATGTTAAAAAATCATATTAATATACCAATAACATTCATATCAAATGTGTTTATATTTCATGGAACCTATGTCCATAAGACTGAGTGCGTGTATTTGTATGTTAATGTATTATCTGTATGTAGGATGACACTCCATGACGGTCTGTGCTTGAGGCACTCGTGTTCTCTACCAACCCCTACTCAAATCTAATGATTGGTTAATGATGGTTAAGTAAATGACAATAACAAAGACAAGTTGTAATGCTCTATTTATTTATATAATCGGCAAGTGGCAGCTGGGAGACAAAAAAACTTCCTGGTATGAAAGGGCCTTAAATGATGTCATTGAAGGGTTTCGCAAGAATAGCGAGACAAGTTGTCCCTGTGAAGGAATTATAACAGTTTCAACTTAAAAATATGTAAAGCAATATGTAAAGAACAATCTGTAGAGATAATGTTAAATACAGGTGAGTTGATGGTTATCACAGTATTTGACTTTTTCATGTAGGAGTACATGTAAACCCAGACTACTGGTGGGGGTACTTTCCTTGCTTATAGTATATAAAATTGACCAAAGCAAAAACATGTTTGTATTCCAGTTGATACATTTTCAAATGCTAGTGAGTCCAATGTAACTCCAGAATGTAATTAACAAATAGATTTCACACTGGCACTGCACTAGTACTTGGCGCTTGACAGTCGAACGCAAACACTGACTTGATGAAACTATCTGAGTTATTAACAAATTACATGGCAATTACTTATTCTGTGCGTGTGTGTGTGTGTGTGTGTGTGTGTGTGTGTGTGTGTATCAGTAAGCATATTCCATCCAAACATGTAGACAAATGAAATGAGCTAAAACAGTGCAAATCCAAAATAAAATCAATAGCCTTACAGCTTCTTAGCCTCACTCTGATCAATATGCATGCAATCAAACTTTTTGCCAGCATTACCTCCACCACTATGCCCATCGATTGACTCCATTGATCTTGACGCTCAAACTCCTTTTAGGAGCGGAAGGTATGGATATTTAGCACTTGAGACCCCATCTGGCCATCTTTGTGAACTTTGACCTTTGTGTTAATCCTCAAACAAAAGATAGAACTTATTGGGACCTATACAGTCTGACCTGGAATCGTCCCAGGGGCTTAGACTCAAGCAGCAGGGTGCAGCAGACTCTACAACTCAGACCAATGCCCCCTTCTGGGGCCTGGGCTCTACTGCAACTTGACAAAATTTGAGGTTTGTGAAACATTGGCTTGGCTATTTGTGTGATACAGAAATGAGGAGATGCAGTTTGATATGTAACTTTGGTGCAAGTTTGTCTGGACACAGTCAACTGAAACATGAGTTGAACACGAGAGATAAGATCAAGAACAAAAGACATGAAGACAGAGCAGGACAGGGAGAAAGAGAGAGTGACGGTGGGTCAGTGAGGGTGGGGCAGCCAGAACCAGGGTCTAGCGGGGGATTGGCGTTCACTGAGGCTTCTCACTGATGTGCCGGCAGGCCCTTTGAAGGGATTATTAACACATTTTGATTACTCTGGTCCAGTTGTCACAGAAAATATAACCTCCATCAGGACTATAAAATGGGCGGCCCTTTTCTTCTCTAGCCTTCCTCATGTTGTTGCTCCCTACACTCCCAGAAGTCCCTCCCTTCGCCCTTGGCTGGCCTGACTCAAAGCAATCCACTAATTATAGTCTCAGACATCTTGAAGAATAGACTAACACACTATTAGTCTGATAGAGCCTCTTCAACGCACAATCAGTGGACACACACTCATAACCTGTATTGGCACTGTGCCTGCCTAAAAGCATATAGTTTGTGGGTTTTCAAAAACGTTCTTCATCTCAATTGTCTGTATTGATATTTATTAATATGGGATGTTGAAAGAAATTGAATGATGACCTCTAAGTTTTACATAAAAGTGGCTTTACCAATATTAATCAAATCATTTTTAACATTTGGATCCAGGTTTCTGCCACTATGACTGCAATAGCCCAAGGAAACCAATGGCTCAATTACTGCAACGCTGCAGTCCCCCGTGTGAGGGGGCAACTTTCTATTGATACCAGTAAGTCTGAGACATCCACCATGTCCCATTAATTGCCAGGTTTCCCATGCCGCTAGTTACAATGGTGGGCCACAGCCTGCTTCGCCTCTTAAGACCAGTTTGGATCAATTAGGTGTTAGTGTTGACCACTAACGACACCAAGCCAGTTTTAACCTTCCAGTAGGAAATCCAGTCAACAAGTGCTGTATCTATAGTTTTGTCCAGAGGAGCAGAAACAGGGACACTGATTAGCACTTTGGTATACTTTACTTTCCAGCCTTTTACCTTGAAAGGTCAACAGTTGCTGTGTGTGTGTGCTGGCCTTTTCCCAAAAAGAAATGTGGTCATAATAAAGGGTTGACAAGAATAAACTGTAAATGCATTTTATTGCCAATTGTGTGTTATAACTGCAGCTGATAAATGGCCAAAATACAGGCACTCCAATGTTATGATAAATGTGAAAAACTATTTTAGTGCTTAATGGATACTGGGCCTGTGTTGGAACCTTGTAAGACATATTACAGTTTGATTCAGTTTACTTAAATGTGAATTTGAGGCTTTTTATACACACTGAAAGCGCTTGGCATGACAATTTGAAACCTGATGACTGAGGTTACCACTTGAGTCCCTTACTAGTAGTTTTATAACTCCACTCACACAAAAAGAAACTACACAGAACACAAGAAGGGATGACAAGAAACTGCCATAACGCAAACTAAATAATGGAACTGAATGTGAGAAACTTGTGGTGATTTCATCGAGGGTGTGCTCCCTGCACACCGTGAAGATGATGTTGCACAGCCTTGGTGGCTAAGGATGGCCAAAAATAAAAAGCCAGTAAATATGTCAGTTGGGACTATATTGAGCGACCAATGCAGTCTGGCAAAACAGGTTCCTACGATGGGGAAATGCTAACTACCTTCTAGGACTGTAGTAACTATAACCACAGCCACAGCTAAAGATTGAAGGTGGTTTTATGTCATCTTTTTATTTTTATCAACACTTCACCTCAAGAGACTAAAACCAACAACAAATGTATTCTGCTTAAAAGTATTTAAGTGTTGTTACAGTCTTTTCAATTCATAATATACTGTATTTGTAATAAAAACTTCCCAAAAATTACATTCCACAATGTAAGCTGTTGGTGAAGTATTGCCTGGTGCATTTCATTGCATTTATAACATGTGATAAAATTCTCTGATTTAACGCCAAACTGACCAGAGAAATATGAATCCTGTTGATTTTGAGTTTATTTTACCTTCAAAAATAAAGCAGCCAACTTGGTGTCTTGTTAGTGTTTGTGCTTTTGACTTCTGAGATGCACACGCCTACCCAGCTTCACACCCTGTCACTTCAAGACTAAATGAAAAAGATGCTAACAGACAAGCAAACACATTTCCTCCCTGAATAAAGTCTATTTTCCAGGAACTGAGTTGGGAGATTCGTATGAAAAAAAAAAACAAAAAAAACATCAACAACAAAGGCAAACAAACTCAGCAGTGACTGAAAAAGAAAGAAGAGAATCAAGTAAACGGAAGAGCGGTTTTCACTGCGAACCTTAGCATCATTTACTGTGATAAGCACAGCTAATACATGAGAGAGAATGCTTCTCTTTGTAGACCATTAACTACATATCCCGTTTGTGAAATGTATATTCATAAACAGACTGGGGATTGAGCAAAGGGGCCATTTCCAAACATACACATGATCTGTGGAAAAGGCCAATATAGTCGACATCAAAGGGTCCAGAGTGGGAGAGGTAAAAGTAGGCCAGGCCATGGCCTGGGAGAGAAGCGGCGTGGATACAGAGGGTAGTAAAAGAAAGAGAGAGAAGAGGCTGAACGGATGGGGACAGAGATAGAGATAGAGAGAGAGACAGATAGATAGATAGAGAGAGAGAGATAGAGAGAGAGAGAGAGAGAGAGAGAGGTTGGTCCCAGGCTGGGAGGAGCTCAGGTGTGAGTTGTGAGGAGGCACCTTCTGTTCGTGGCTCTGAGGCCCCACTGCCCAGACAGACATGGGCCCCTCTTGTTTGGCCCAAATAAATCCAGGTGGCTCAAGACGAATGCCCTTGTCACTCAACACAACTTCACCCCCCACAAACAAACACAAACACACACACACACAAACACGTGATGACATGTACACACTCAAAGACACTCATGCACTTGCAGTTTACGGAAATTTGATCATTTTTAAAAGGCTTCATGAGCATGGCTGACAGGGGAACAATATCTGTTTTGCTGGAAATTAAAAGACCATCAGAGAGTTAAAGATGAATAAAAAAACTTTAATTCAATCAAACAATATTCATGAATCCTATCGATTCATTTATTTCAGTTTATGTCACTGAAAAAGAAATACTTTTGCAAAGCAAACAAATGGCAGATTTTCTACCTGGCTGTTGCTAGTTTATGACATTATAAACCAGTTTAATGCACTTCTGTTGTTTATTTATATTGCACTGATGTGCTCATTTCACTGCAGTAAAGTGATTCCCCACTTTTTTTTTATAAAACAGATGCAACATCCAAGCTTAAGGTGTTGCAGAGGCAGAAAAAACATCAAAGACAAGAACAAACAATAGATACACTGTACTTGAATCTCATCAACAAAAACCCCACCAAAATGTCCACATTTACACTAAAGCCCAGCCCACGAAAGGTCTACCACAGACATTAAACATATTGAAATGCAAGATTTCCTTGTACAGTTACCACCTTCCTAACAGTTTTGTATCAGAGGGCTCTTTGATTTTTGTTCTGCTGTTGACATTTATGATCACTGTACAACAAGCAGGCTTGGGCAGATGGATTGTACTGTTGTGCTGGTGCTCTACTCCTGTTTAGAGACCTGTGTACACTGTGGTAACACATGCCCATCCTGATGACTATGAGTTTTCTGAAGGGCTATACTGTAGCAGACACACAGAGGCAGAGGAAGCACGTTTTTTACGAGGGACATTCAAGCACAAACAATACAGTGCAGATTATGTGAAATACGATAAAAGATAGTGACTTTTTTTAGTTTAAAATGTGACAGAAATGACCTGCATCCCTCTGAAGATGATCTTGACAGGTCTACCAAAATGTCTACTTCTCCACAAGAAAGATGCTCAAACCACTCAAATCAATTACATCAAAGATGGAGCTCGCATATCGAGACTTGTTAAGTTAACTGTAGTCATATTGCAAAGGTAGGGTGCCGAAGCCACTGCTGTCACTTGACGACGCTTGCGTCTAAATTGGGAGTGAAGGCCTCCCCAGGAGAGATGGGTGAACCTGTCACAGAAGACTGAGGGAGCAGAAATGTTCAAAAAAGCCACACACACTCTCTCACACACACACACACACACACACACAAACACTAAATCAACACACTATCTCCATATGCTTAAGATCTTAATCATCATCACCATCATCTGTTCTGTCCTTTTAGCGAGAGTGTGTGTGTGTGTGTGGGTGTGTGTGTGTGTGTGTGTGTGTGTGTGTGGTTCACATGAAAGAAGGACATCTGGAATACAATTATTCCAAGACACCCTCACACACACACATTTTCCCTTTGCTCTAAATTTGCATGAATTCCATACATCTGGCCTTTAAGAGGCAATAACAATTATTCATTGAGCTCGTTGTTACAGCCCAAATGCAACCGGCCACTAGTCTAAACAGCTCATTAAAATAGCACAATACCTCACTTCAAGCACACAGGAAAATTGGCATGCAACTCTATCACTGCAATATCGTATGGTTCTGAATGTCCATTCTGGATAATATAATGAATTCTGAGTAGCTTTGTGGGGAAAGTGAATGTACTGTATATTTCTTTTTGATTCTCTGGCACTGTTTTCTTGCACTGGTTTCTTTGTCTGCTCCCTCTGTCCATATTGTCTGAAATTTAGGCTTTGCATTTTTCAAGTAAGCCTCATTCTGGATAAGGTGTTTTTGGCAATAGCATTTAAACAATGCATCGTGGCAAAGATTTTGCTCCCTCGGACAGAAACTACCTTTTCTTCTAATAATAGTAAAGAAAATGTATTATAATATACACACTGATATTAGTTAACAAAGAGTGGAATATATACTTTTATCTAATGTTATTTTTAATAAATGTTTAAATAATTCACTATGTAACAATAACGTAATAATACATGTAAAATATTAGATATAAAAATGAAAGTTCCTACTTTATGAAATGATGGTATGCAGTTGAAAGTTGAAAATAATCCAAATTATAGCAGGGAAACATCCAACAATTGACTGAAAAATGTTTGACAAAAAATACTGTAGAAATCTAAGAACAATTTTAAAACCACCTCCCTACTATCAGGTGGCATTCACTAAACACTCTCAAACACACCAAAAAAAGTCTACATCAATCTGTTCTGTATGTAGTCATAACTACGCCCATATTCACATCAAACCTGAGATGGGCCAGACCAAGGAAAGTGTCCCTTAGGCCATCTTAGCCAGTCCTTCACAACTGAGCTTTAAAAGATGGGCGACAGTACAGTACGCTGCAGTTGGCCTTGATTGATGATTGAGTAACCCAAGATCATAGATGTGCTCAGAGAGGACTTGCCGGTGCAGAGCTGTGCATACATCAGCCCTTCAGGACTACCACTACAGTACATACATCATGCGGTGAGACTGACTGATGTGAGCATGGGGACTATGTAGACCACTTAAGTGAAGCTTTCTACATGGCAGTCAACAGTCAAAGTTGACTAAAAATGATTACAGCACAGGAAAGGGATGACTTTGTTGTTATAAATCACATTTTATCTGAGTCTGAAACAACTGAGGTGCAAAGCATGTGCTACATGCACATATTACTAGGAGACACACATATCGAGACACACACCCAAACACACACACACAAAAGCACACATATTAACTTGTGCTGATATCCTTGACAGGCACAACTACAAAAGCATAACTCAGTGGTAAATAAATAAGTTCATGCTGTCTGCGTGCATTTTCTTTTTAGGAACTCTTGGGTTCACATAGACCCGTCCAAAGGATTATGTACGTGCATTCGTGCGTGCACAGAGGCCCCCTTTCAGCATCTTCTTACGGAGTGAGAACAAGCGGCGCCTCCCTCCTAAAGCAGCTCAAGGGCGCGGCCTATCTACCAAACGATAGAATGCATGAGTGGAATTGTGCTTCATTTCAACCAGCTGGCCAGCCTCTATCCGCTCAGTGCCTTGGTTCATTTATATGGGAGTCAAACTGTTTGTTCTGTCAAGGTTATGTTATTTAACAGGGGAACAGGAAACAGATAGAAACAAGTTCCAGGCAATTTAAAATTCTGATGAGTGCTCCACCAACTGTGGTACCCATATGAAGTGAGCAGATCTGAAATGAGACCAATTAACTTCAATCCAGTCGAGGACAATTCTTTGAGACCTAAACATTATATTCCCTTGAAATGTCTGCCATTGAGAATTTGTTATGATAAACGCAGCAGCCATTTGCCCTGATCTGACAACAGGGAATCCAAATTTAAATTTTGGTCAAAATGTGACAATTATATATGTGCACACAAGGCTCACATACAATAAAAGGACAATGTCAGCATGTTGTTTGTGGCTATCTTTGCACAAAACTGTGATGCAGAGTCTCCTGTCCCAAAGCAACACGCACACATGCGCGTACACAAACGCGCTTGAGCAGCACGCAGAGCACTCCTAAGGTTACCCCCCAGGACAAAAGCTTTACCATCCCACTGACTGGCAGATGGGGCGACCAGCTGACATCTCGGCCCGGCTCTGTTTCATGTTCCCTGGGTGTCTTAAACGGGCGGGCACCCTGTCTGATGGGCACAGGACAGCCAAGGAGGAAGCTCCTTTGACAGGGGAGGGGGGCTGTGCTCCTTGGGGCTACCATTGAGGAAAAGAGGAGCAAGGACAGACGGAGATGGCTAATGTGCCTCACTGTGTTTGTACAGTATAATTGTGTGTCTTGCAGTGTGGGAGGCTCGGGGAACTTCTACAGAAGATGCAGATTAATAAAGAGCTAATGACTGCATTTAGCCCTATATGGTTTTTTCTAACACAGGATCAAATATTTTGCTCAAGGATAGAGCCAACACTTACTGCTGCAGGGATCATGAGCAGTTGTACTTTTTTTTAGGTTTAGACCAAGTAATTTAAATCTAAGAGCACAAGCCTTGCTTGTTGTAAAACAAAAAGGTGCCACGTAGCAGTTTTCAGACGTGAGGCTACAGGGTCTCTATCTGTGCTACTGAAAAACATCTGTGTGAATATACGAGAACTGACACACAGTGCATTCACTAAATAACTCTGACAACAAAGCACCAGCTACACCATCTTAAGCTAAAAAGGAGTCATTGTTGTTGTTGGGTTGTTCCTTCACAGACCTTCGGATGCAGTCCCCAGCTGGGAAAGTTGCTTTCAAAATAATCTACTAATACATTTTTTAGAAGTAATAATAATGTAATAAGCATTAAAAATGCTCCAGATTACACAAAACCAGTAATCTTGTGACCTAAAACAGATTGGCACTTTAACAGATGTAATGTGACTATTGTTATTGTCTAATGTTACTGTTATAATTTATCACAGTAATCAACCATGTTTCCACAGGTGTAAAACTTTTATCTACAATTTAACAAGCAAAATTTGTCACGTCAAGTATCAAATGGTTTTCCAGGAACCATTCATGAACACATTTAACACTGAATCATTTTATCATTCATAACCCTCCATTCTGTATTTTAGATACTGCTATGAGAGTAATGGGATTATGAAAAATACAAAGTGAAAGCACATTGCTTTTCTTTAAATAAATGTACTGGGTTAACACTGACATAGCCATGAATTTTGTTTTGTGTATGATAGCATAATTAATGTAAATATCAAAAAAGTCACTGATTACCTTTTGAGGCAACAAAATAAACAAAAGCAAATCTTATGCAAAAATACATATAAAGCATCACACACTGTGCTTTAAAGTTATATTTACTGTTTAAAGTGACCATTGAGAGAAAAAGCTGAAAAGCAAGAATATTTAAGATTGTGAACTTAGAGTGAGGTCAATGGCACAGGGCAAGAGAAGGTGATTCATTTAAAAACCCAATTTATTCTACAGTTTGGTGAACTGAAGTATTTAAGTTTATTATTTCTTATTTATTTCCATGTATTGACAATTTTATTTTACTGTTACAGGGAGACATAGGCCTAAAAAAACATTTAGCTAACTCCAACTTTTTATGTAGCTATCTACAGTAGGTGAAGGATAGCAGACTACTTACATTAAAATGGCATCAGCAGTCAGCTGGGTAGCAAGATACTATTAGTAACTTTGCCTTTGACTGTCTGCTTACTACTGCTAAATTTGACACACAGTTTCACCTGCACTGTGAATGTGATTTTTTTTATTTAAAGATTAAATGTTTGAAAACTAGAGTTCATTCTTGTGCCATTAGAGTCAGTGTGAGGTTAAGTATTCCTAATCTGAACAAAGTTTATATTTGCTGACAGTCATAGATGAATTACATATTAGTTTCTAACTCCTGTCAGGTTTTACAGTTGTCAATATAATACTGAATGATTTCCCTGTCTCAAATTGTACTATCTGTATAATAAATATGTTGTCACTTGAGCACAAATACAAATTAAGTAATTACATTCAATAAATACTGTTGTAGTTATAGGATCTATTTAAAACATATGTTCAGAACAAAGGGTATCACCATGACGGATTGCAGATACGCAGCTAAAATACACAGATTTTATTTTGAACAACTAACATTGCCATTTTACAAAGCTATGAGCAAAGAAAAAAGGAAATGTTGAAAAGCAGTAATAGCACTACTTCCCCCTTAACGATTACCTTTCTTAAAACTCTGTTAAATCTGTATTAAAACATTTAAATGTCTGCCAGCTTGACAGAAGACTCACTGTGAAGACACATCGCTAAAGGTAATTGTCATTACTCAAATGTTTTGTAGTAGCTTGCCTCTTGCCTCTTTTTAAATAAGATGGTTGTCACTTCACTACTTGCAAAAGAGAACACGTGTAAGGGAGGTTAATGGTCAAATAAAAGCCTGGGGATTTCTTTTATTGTAAACAGGTGAAAAATGTAAAAAACATTTTATGTGGCTGTCACGAATAGAGTCATCTCCTTCCCAACATCACCATCTCTTGGTCCTTTACAGCAGCCTATCTACACTCACTCTGATAAATGTCTCCTGATTTTTTACTGCTTTTAGGGTTTTAAATGACATCAAACCTCTTGTCATCCAGCGCGTCATTCTCATCACTGAATTAATATTTTTGATATACGTCCTCGGGTGACAAAGTGGCACAATTCTCTCTCGCTGCCGCTCCTTTACTTTATTTCACTATTTCAATTTTTTGTGGTTCTCCCTTTCCGTTTTTAATATTTCAGCGCCTCAGATGGAGCGGCTCTTTAAAGCGCCCATGGGGGCTCCAAGTCCTCGCTTTTGTCTCCCATTTCCTTCTGAAACAGTTTTTCTTTAACCCTATGCGGCTCTTCACAGTTGTTGTCTTAGCTCTCTCCACTCTGTCGCGCTTTCTGCTGCTTTCTTTTTGTCCACCCCCCCCTCCCTCCCTCAGCTTTCTCTGTGTCAGCCAGAGGTCAACGCTACACTTTTTTCTTCTGCATGCAAGACGGCAGGGGGTATCTTTTTAGTTATTGTAACCTAAAAATAGAAGAAAAAAAATCTGATTTAAGGTTGGGACGAAGGTGTCTTTTTAAGATATAGGGGCATACCACTATCTAGCAATTGGAAGGTGTTTCGTATCTAGAGATAAGGATTAGATTATATCAATAAATGATTTGGATGAGGTTTGATCGAGAATTTATACCAATTTACAAACTGTGCCAAAATGACTTAATTTTCAAGGTTGTTACTAAGTGACACTGAGCATCATTCAAAGCTAAAATCAGCATTTATTTATTTTTCTTTTCAATATTTTGATACTATATCGATGTGTAGCTTAGTGAAACACACAAAAAAGCCACATTTACCGTGGTCGGGGATATTAGTCTCGGCTTGCTATTGAGAAATGTTGATCAAGTCATTGGGTCATACGTGTTCAGTTAACAATGCACATGCCGTTGGCTCAGTAGTTCAGTAAAATAATATATTTGAAGTTAATGTTACCTTGTCAGTCTCTGACATTTTCCAACCCAATGATGTGAAGCTATAGTTTACAGTTGTTAAAATGTGCGGAAAGTTATGGACTGCGCTGTGAGACTCATCTTAAATATTTCAACATTTGATTAAATCTTAACCAAGTTCTTACATGAATTTAAAATCAATTTTACAAGGTTCAAATTTTGTTTAACAATGTAAGCATAATTTCAAAATGGAAAACCAAAATTTCTTTTCTTTCCTGTTTTATTAAACCTGAAAGCTCCAATGAGCTCTCTAGTCAGATCATTACTTCCAAGAGTCTCATTATGTTGAGAGCCTTGTTAAAGCTAATAACTGACTAAAGGTCTAATTATTAGATTTTCTCATAATTTTATTAATGCTATCTAACACCTTGTGCAGACCTAACAAAGGGACACAAGGAGGCTAGTAGTTGTTGTAGTAGTTGGTGCACTCAACTAAAGACTGAAGACTTCAGTTAGGAAATCTTGATAGGCATCTATCGTTGGTGTAAGGTTCATTTAATTTTACCCAAACGTGTCACTTATTACCATCTCTGTAGCTTCATCTGAGTTAATATTTGGACGTTTGCGACAACACCTGTCGATACACAGGGAAATACAGCCTGCCCGTTGCACACACAGGGAAACAGGCGCACACACACAAACACATACTCGAGTCTGTTGGTTCAGCTCTTCCATTGAGGGTACGTATGCTAGCCGGCCATTGTGCACGTAAGGCCTTTTGTCTGTGCAGCCTGAAACTGGTGATTGCACCTTAGCTACCGCAGTTCAAGCGTAAACAGTGTTTTCATGCCCTACGATATACACTGTTGCCAGTGGACCCCTAAATCCCTGGAACAGCTGAGTCCTAGGGTGTCAAAGATAATGGCGATTTATTGCAGTGCGAGGCTTTCTCATTGCCCCTCCCGCCCCCCTTTCCAATCGTCCCTCCACCCCTCCCCTTCCCTCAAACAGATTAAAATTAAGCCTTAAACATGTGAGGATGGAATTAACACATTTAGCGAGTCTCCTCTTCCCACATCCCATTTTCGCTCCAGAGCGGCTGATCCCCGCTGCCGAACGCGGGTGCAATTTTAATGACTCGCAACGTTTTTGAAGTCCACATGAAAAAAGCGTCGCTCGCCGTTTGTGGCGGCGCTAGATATGGCTGGGCCACGGCCGGCCATGATTGGGGGGGACACACGCCGCCGACTCGGACTCCAGGCTCTTCGATAGGATCGGTGTCATTTTCCTCTCCACGATAAGACGCCTTGCTGACAAGGTCCGATTAGGAGAGAAAAAATCATTATTGCTATGCCTTTCATCCACCAGGGGTTTACCGATAAACAGCTCACCCATGGCTAGATTTTCTGAGAGCGAGATGTTATGCGTTGAAGCATATATATTTAGGAAATATGGTTTCAAGCGAAATTTTGGGAGCTTTTTCAATAATTATTTTCTTTTCAAATAGCTATATTAAACATACTTTTCTTTAAAACGTATTTTTAAAAAGGCCTCCATTCTCTTCAGCTGAAAACTCAAGCTGTGAAATATTTAAGTCCTAGCTCTCAGCTCCAGTAATCAAACAATTATCAAATAACTTCATATTCTTTTTGAACACAATACAACATGCTGATTGTATCAGCCTAGAATAACGTGATTTATTATGCTATACCTAAAGGAAATCCACTTTAGCAAACTGTCCTTTTAAAAAGAAAAATGAAAAAGAGATCCTTAAAATATTCAAACTACATTGTAGAACAGAGAGAATAAACTAAAAATAGAAGTAAAAAAAGATTCAGCTACATGTTAAAAAGAAAAAGATTTAGATTGCATATATACTGTATATAGTTCTACAAATCATTCATGTAGTGAGTGAAAAAAATATCCTTAACAGCATGTATCAAACTGTGGTGTATTAGCAGGTCACATAAAACTTAAAGTTAATAATATAAAGTTAATTTAGAATTAATCTGTTAAAAAGTATTGGAATTAACAAAAATAATTTAACACTGCTTTGTTATAAAAATTAATGTGCAATGGCAACTACATTTATTCCTTTTGGGGCGATTTCTAAAAAAACAATTTTTAATTTGGAGAAATATTTTTTATTAACATGATAAAAAAAATAATATAGCTCTGAATTAACCAAATACTATTAAATATTGAAGAATGAAATTAAATTTGTGACGAGCTAATAATAGCCTTTGGTTAAAAAAAATCACTTGGGCTTCATAAATGTAACTGATTATGTCATTTGCTAAGTGTTTGCTTATGGATTTGAGGAGCGAGCACCACTTTGGTGGCCCAGCACCAAAAGAATCATTGAGTCTGATCTTTAGAGGGAACAGGGAGAAATAAAGCGAGTGGGAGAGAAACAGAGAAAGAGACGAAGATGGAGGGGGAGAGATAGAGAGTCGGGACAAATGTGTGCTGTGTTACTGGGCCACTCCAGCGCCCATGGACTCTCAGCAAGACTCAAAGCCACACTCTGCTTCAAAAGGGAGCCATGAAGATTTTTTTTTGTGTTTACAAAAACATATTTATTTATTTCTCGTCACTCTGTCATTTATCTATTTATTTCTTGCTGTCCCAGCACCCCTTGCTCTGCCACTGGAATCATGTTCGATGACGCCGACACGCTCGCCCTCCCCTCTTTTTCCCCCTCTCTTTTAATACCACTGCAGTTGAAAATCAAACTGCTCTAAAACAAATTGATGTACTCTTTAATATAGTCGTCACATCATCACAGGGTCCCCACGCGTCTGCCTTGGTGACAACTGCAGGGCTGCTTAGCTTAGCCCAGCGATGGCTGCCACTTTGTTGGTCGCTTCAATGATTTATCACAAAAAAGAGAGGGAGATTGTGAGAGTGGTAAGAGAGAAAATGGGAGAGACAGAAAGAAAAATCCCCTGGATCATGATTGAGTCACTGGCACCTTTGATTGACAATGTCTAATCAGCTTATCTCCATCCTAATAAAGTTGATAGCCTGCGGTGCTGCTCTCTACCTGGCATGGTGTGAACTTTGGGCTAGGCTGGGGCCCCTGGGGGCCGGTCCCAGCCCTCTCTGCTTATCTAAACGGGACTGAAATCAATCCCTAATGAGCTGTTTTCATTTTTTCAGGATTGATTACAGGCCCCTAAACACCAGGAACAATCGTCTAAGAAGTGTTCTCGGCCTCTTGCTGGCCACCTTTAAAATGCAGAGTGGCAAAGCTTTTGTCTGTCTCCGTCTTTGTTTCAGCAGCTCATTTTGCTGGCATTGCTAAGTTATTTGTGTCAACTGAACAAGTATAAAGGGGGATGACTTTTCAAAGTAAATTCATCCCACACTTGCTGGTTGATTTAGGAAGTCGTACAATTTTTAAATATTGCCTCAGAAATGCATTTATTCATTCTTAATTGTAAAAATTATAAGCCTTTACATTTCATGTTAAAATTAAATCTAAAAAATTTGATTTGCATTTAACCTGCATGAGTCATGTCTCTACAAGCAAACTAAAGAAGCTTCAAGCAAACATTTAACTATTGCTGCTACAATGAGCCCACAATTCAAGTTTAAAGTTTACCTTTAACGATTGCACATTTACAGTCCCATCAGCAAAGACTGTTCTATGTTGACACAACTAAACAAATTCAATTTAAAGCAATTCAATTATTAGAGTGATGCTGGTAAGCAAAACAGTTGACTTTTATTACCATAACTGGAAAATTCAGCAGGAGTTTGATTTCTTTTAGCCATGTCTTGTATGTACTGTCGATCAGCATGTAAGACTCAACTCTCTCCTCCTCAATGAATAATAATCAAAAAGGTTGAATAGCTAATGATCGCAACTTAGACGTCATATCTGACATGCTATTTATTTCTAAACAAGCAATCATAAATCATTCAAAATCTTTTCAACTGTGGAGGGAAGGACTAAAATCTGGCATGTCTTTGATTTAACATCAGTCAAGTCTCCACATTTGGGCATTTCAAATGCCCCTGACTCAAATGTCTTTAAATTGGCTAACTGCATGCCCTCCCTCTTTATTTAGGGCCCTCTTTAACTGGGCTAGCCCCCATGTCTGCTTGTTGCTATGCTGGGCTTTTAAGTCAGTGCTCTTCACTAATGAAGTTCTATACTTTATTTATGAGACAAACAGAGGACCCTGGTTCTTGAGGGTGCGTGTGGTAAATAGCTCTGCATGTCCAAAGAGTCTCCTCTATATCCCTCTGAGGGCTCTCACTGCTTTTGGCAAGCCTTTGTTTTCACTAAATACACTGGAGACATTGAGAATGGTAGAAAAAAAAAAGAGCTAAAATCTGATAAAATGGTACTGTGTGAAGATTCATCTTTTCTTAGAACTAAGAGTCCTCTTTTTCCCTTAAATGTGACCTAGAAGCATCCTGGCTTTTTTGTTCCTGGTCATTAAGAGATATATTGTCGACGCTGAAGAGAAAAGGGGGCAAAGCTGAGTTTTTACGCCATTTCTTTGTTCAGGATCTATCTCTTTGAAATAAAATGTCTTTTAGTTACACTTCCCCCATTGGTCAATTACAGTTCTTAAGGGTTACTGTGTCATTGTGGATGGAGAATGCAACTTTGAATTACTGCAAAATAACGATTTGCTAAACTGCTCTTCGTAAAAAATGCAGCTTAGATGTCTGAGGATACTCGAGGTTTGTGGCAAGAAAAGTATTTACAGTATGACTAGAAAGTGTCTGATTGGAGAAACACTTAACGCTCTAATTATTCTTGTTTAACGTCTATGGGTGTCACACCTCTGTGTTTTAAAACTCAAAGCTTATTCTTCAACAATTGCCAATGCCATTTTCATAATGTTCATGAATAAAGCTTAGTGCACTTCTCACAGTTTTTTTTTTTTTTCATTCTGTAATTGTTGATGTAAAAAGAGAAGGAACTACAATAAATGGAGCTTTTGTTGGACTATAACAGTTTAGTGTTTGCAAAAAGAAAAATTCCAGTCCATAGTGTACTGTGTCTCGATACTCTAAGAACTGTGGCAGGACTATGATCTAAATAGTGCAGGATTTCATAAAGATGTCTGGGACGTGCTGTGATGAACCATCGTGGAACCACAAGAGTAAATATATAGTTTGAGATGGATGAACAACACTAAATTAAAGACCAAACTGAATTTGGGATGAGATGGTGAACCCTGTCAAACCTTATAAACCAGTAGTTAAATATGGCTACCTAATGTTTGTGCCCAGTGTGTTTGTTGAATTGGAGAGCTTGGCATATATGGTAATTAGATTGGTGGAGAAGGTCCATATTCCCTGTGTATCTATGTTCTTTGTGCAGATGTATTCCCTGTTTGACCCGGGGACATTGCCATTTCAGGTTGTGCATCTGAGCGGAGGGTTGGTATCGACAGCAGAGTAAAGGAAGGGGTCATGGATTAAAGACACAGGGCGAAGCTTCCCCACCAAACCACAAATACAGCCCCAGCTGGTGTGGACCAAGCCAAGTGTGTGGGACCAAGGCAGGATAAACGAGCATTGTTCTTAGTTAGCCACACACACAGTGGATAAGACGGCCACCAGTGACACAGAGTCAAGGGGCATGTGGCCGACTACGGCAGGAGAAACCGCCGGGCCCAGTAGGTATTGAACACTGTTAAGCCATGGGCCACTTCTTTAACACCAACCAAGCTGTGAGGGAAAACATCAAAAAACGAGCCACTCTGGTGAATTATACGACTGGGTAGAATTAAAAACCTGTCGGCTGTCGCAGAATTTGACAGAGTCGAGAAACTTGGATAACGGCAGGATCATCTGAGGCATTTGAATCAACATTTTTAAGCAGAGAATGTAGATTGTATTTATGAATTTGTGAATGCAAGTTACAGAGAACATCAAAAGCTGGTGGTCTGCGTGCGAACCTTCCTTGACTTGAATTATTAAATCTGTCGATGTCGCACACGCCAGCCACCCCGCGATTATAGTGTAAATTGACAAACTTTTTCAAAACTACAACGGAAGCCACAGAAAGCTGGTTGATACTTCAAGAATGAGCTTTGATACATCTCTGAGGAATACACTCTGCCTCAATAATGTGGTGACTGTCAGGAAGGAAGACAGGAAGAAAAAAAAATATGCTAACTGGTTAAATCTATTTAAGATCCCAATGAGCCTTTTTCCTATTTTAAGATAAAAACCATCCTTGATAATGAGGAAGAAAAGGAGTTTGTGTGTTTTTTTGGAGGGTTTATTTAGAAAGTGATATTATGTTTTTTTCTTCCTTCTGCACTCCTGAATTAAGAACTTCAGGAGGAACGCTGACGTTGTTTATTTTCATAAAAAAAAAAAACACCCCAACACACACACACACACACACACACACACACAGCCATAGCGATGCACGAATTTTCCTCGGGAGCAGAGCAAGGAGAAGCGGCGCCCGATCTGTCGCCTGTACACTTCTCTCTCTCCCTCCCTGGCTCGCCTTTGATGTGCTCCCGAAAATGTCATCAGGCGTCAAGGAAAGAGGTTTTTTTTTTTTTTTTTTTTTTGCGAGCCCCCCTCCACCTCCCAAACACACACAAACACACATATCCACCCACCTCGCATTTGAGCAAGACAATTTGCTGTCGCTCAGTCATCCTCACCACTATCTTGAACCCCCGCCCAACACCACCCCGCTCCTTCCTACCCAATCCAAAACAGAATACGTACCAGTTTCTACAGCTATCTGGTAGCCGGCCTCCAGTCTCCGTGATGACCTTTCCAGTTTCTCTGTGTTGTCCAACAGATGCGCTCTCTGCAACAAATGGAGAAAAAAAAATAAAGTCAGAGAAACAAACACAAAAAAAATTGATTGAGAGGGCTGGGACCCATTTCAAAGAAACACATCAACACTGTCACCCAAACAGACAGACCACATCCACAGCGACAACATAATACAGCCAGGCAATAACCTTCATGGGTGACAATGTGTTATATGCTGATGGAATATCAAGCATATGCATGTAGAGGCTGACAATGTAAGAGGTGCTGCTGCCTCATCTTGGACATAAAAACAAGAACTACTTTGAGGTTTGTTGCCTTCTCTTATTGTTTCACAGCACAGCTTTCTGCTGCACACAGAGAAAAGTTAAGGCAGGGAGGTGAAGCGAATTAAAATACAATATTAATTTAGTTTGAAGCTTTACAGTTAAAAGAAAATCCTGTCCAGGTGCTGGCTTCCAACTGGAGGGGAAATTTAAGACGAAATCATAGCCCCCTCAATTGTAGATAGTAATGCAACATGAAGTGTAAGATATATTAAAAAATAATAATAATAATAATAATAATAATAATAATATCTGAGCCTTTTCAAACTCATCAATGTCATACATGTACTGTATATAGAATGAACATCATTATAGGTGTGAAATGTAATAATTGTTGTACACAAAACCATCAAATTTCTTTTCTGCTTCTTGTTTATCCACATTAGTGGACCAAAACAGTATTCATGATGTATGAGCTACTGCATCCCCCTTTGGCTTACACATAGCTATCAACAATTGACAAGGATGCCCACTGAAAGCATGGAGTTCACAGAGCATATCAAGAAAAGATGTGTTTCATTAATAATTAAGGAAGCAATTTGATCATTTTTTCAAAGTGGATGTTTATGTGTATCGAGGTGTTAGCCTGGGCTCGAATATCATGCGTACACATATCCATTGATAGCAGTTCCTTAGATACCAAGAACACGAGTGGTTTTGGTTTCTTCTCTATGGATAAACAATTCATGTCTGACAAGCAAGGCAAGACAAGATCTGATCTGTTGACTGATGGCCTTGGGTTCCATCTTAGGGGCTCTCAAACGAAGGAATCTACCATTATGGTTTAATTTCATTGTGTTCACGTATCAAATTACGTCACCCTGTATTAAAAGATATACCTACAAAATATACATGCAGTTCTATGGAAGAGGACACATAAAAGCCATATTATTAGCTTTTTAAATACTTTCTCCAATCCAAATAAAAATAACAAGGACCCAATGCTACATTTATTCACATTTAACAGGTTATATCGATGACAGTGCATGTTGATCTATACCTGACAATTTGTGTTGCTCAATGTAATGTGTGCTTTATTATCCTGAATTAAATAGAATATGTATATGCAAAATGTTTTCAGCAATGAGTGAGCAATGTGTTTTGTACACATGTTACGAGTTGACGTTACTTGACAATGTCTTAAATGTTTTCCTATTTGGTTTAAACATCATTATTTCCACTGCCACCATCAAGGGACAGTGAATTTCATTCATTTTCAACAGCTACAGGTAGTCAATTTTTCAATGAGTACAGGAAACCATTTTTTAAGAAAGCAGAAAATCTCTTGCTGAGAACACCTACTAAAATGTTTTGAAACCATTGTACAAAAGGGGCTTAGTAACTATGACTGATCTTACTTGCTTTGGTTGTGGTTGTGATAACTTGCCAAAAATGGCAATGTGTCTATGTTTTGGACACGCATGTAAAAAAAAATTCAAAAATGATGACCTGTTACTTTCATGGGTGAAACCATGACATTTTTAGGGTGTTTCCCAAATATCAGCATTTCGATGCAAGTGAGATTCTGTGATTCTGACCGTATATGTTTTCAACACAATTCCCAAGATCTAATAAACTATGTCTCTCATTAAAAGATTCCCTTGTACTCTATCACGGTACCGTCCGTTTGATCATTCTTTTTTTCACATAATGCCTAGATATTAAACATTACATTGAAGTTGTTTTATTTTATGCAGTTATTTTATTTCATCTTCAGGGTTGCTTCAAGCTGATTTTAAATATTGACCAAATTGTTACTTTGGTTATGGGTTAAAAATAACTAGACTACTTTCACCTTTTTACAAATTGCCAGACAAACATTTAGGTGTGTTTAAAGACTGTGTACAGTAATTCAAGTTTCGTGTATATTTTATGTACAATTCCTTATGATAGTCAATACCACCATGCAGTCTATCCCATTAGGCAGAGGCATGTTTTAATCTCAATAAAGTATATTGTTGTCTATGTTTGTTCAGTGCAAAGTTTCAACCACATATCTAAGATACTAACATAGCTTCAAACAACATACAGCCCTACATTGTCCACTCTAAAGACACTTTCTACGTGCAAGTCCAAACGAGGACCCAGCTTTCATTAAATCCAAACTGCATTCAGTAGAGAAGATCATAAACCGTAAAAATATGGAAGACTTAAATGTTTACTCGAATGTTGTTGGTTTTGATGGTCTTTCTAATATGCTATACTAAGAAACTGATCAGATGTAACATATTTGACACGCAAAAAACAACCCAACGAATGACAACCGCCTCTCTGACATGGGTCTATGCCCATCACATGAGTGAAGGGGACACGGGGAGGGGGAGAAGTGAAATCTCTAGTTTTGGTTAGGCTGTCAAAATGTGTACCAGCTAATCACTCAGAGGAAATGAAAAACGTGGAGAAAAAAAAAAAAAGTCAACGACACACTTTTCAAAGTTTGACAATAAGAGGGATGGGAAAAGAGCAGGGAGGAGAAATCTCCCTCTGAACTCTTTTCTTTCCCTCGCTTCCTTTTTCTTCATGCCGCTGACAGATGTCATTTAAAATTGCAGAGATACTTTTTAATAGTTAAAGGGAGGGCAGGGGGAGGAATGAGGGATGGGAGAACGGGTGGGTGGGTGGGTGGTAAAATGGGCTGCTGGTAGCAGGAACACGATCAGGAGACGGTGAGTGGGACAGGATGCAAGGTGTGGTGTGTTTTTTGGTGAAGGGTGTGGTAGGGGGTTTTGGGGAGGGGTTACATGGGTGTGGAAGTGCTAGTGGCACCAGCAGAGACAGTGGCAGTGTGCACGTGGGAGAAAATGGATACCAAGCTTGGGCTATAATGAGCCCCTATGGATCAGAAGGGATGTATTGACATGCAATACTTAAGCTAATACACCTAGACCATGGCTGCAGTGCCTGTGTGTGCCTGGGAGCATGAGGCAGCCAGGGATACTGACAGAGTAGCGCACTCCCCGGGTTCTTCAAAGAGCTCAAGTGATTAGTATGTTATCATTACCATTCGAAACGTGATTTTCCTATTCCCTCTCGGCAAAGGTGACACGTCTCGGGGAGACGGCCGGCAGACTCACTGCGATGGAAAGCCACTTCAAAGCTTTCTCCTCCTGAATTTCTCTCTCTCTCTCTCTTCTCTCCCTCGTTCTGTCTTCTTTTAGGGCCGGGGGGAGGGGAGGGAGAGTGTGGGTGGGTGTGTAAGTTGGGAGGGGGGGTGCTGGGGGGTAGTGGTGGCAGTGGCAGTGGCGGTGTATATGTGTGTGTGATCATTAGAATAATGCGCCCTGAGTTTGACGGTGACAGAACCTGAAGGAAAGGGTTAGAGTTCAGCCACTAAGATTCCAGTAATGGCACACTGTGATGGCCCTAATAATGAAACAATCCAGCCATAGACCAAGGATGAAACCATGGAAAATAATGAAAAGGAACATGTACAATTAAAACTAAACATCCTACACTAATAGTCACAGTCGAGGCTGGTAGAGAGATTATGTCTACAAACGTAATATAAAATGAGGCTCTTACTATCCTGACAAGCAATTTTGTTCCAATATTCAAATGTCACACAACAATCACAAAAATGTGAATGTATCGAAGTGTTCAGCAACGGTTTCATTCTGCAGTTAGCAGCCAAAATCCGAGACCTCCTTGTCAGCATTTTTGTCGAAGGAAATGCAAAGTGGCTGCCAGCCCTTACTGTGCTACAACTTCCCATATCAAGGCTTGACCCCTGTGGTTCTGATATAACAATCGTGAAAAACCTTCGGAATAAGGCAAAGACACACATACCCTAACACCTATTCGAGCTCAAATACTGGCTTGCAATTCAGATCTGCCATTAAACTAAGGATCTCATCAAAATCCTATCTGATCGTCTCGTGGAGCCTTCAAGCAGGGATTTAAATACAATATATGATAAATATTGTGCATCTCTGAGTGCACTGATGCAACCCCCCCCTCCACCCCCCACCATTTCTGCCTATGCATGTATGCCTTTTCATCTGACACCTACATTTTGAACAAAGATCTTCTTAGGAACCACGAAAATGGTGTTTTTTTGTTGTGCTTTTTTGCGTCAAGAAACACTCTTCAGTTGTAAGTTATTAACAGGGAGCCCCAGAACAATGCAGCTGTAGCTCAAAAGAAATCTCTCTCCTCTTCTTTCGCTCTCCTGCCTTTTTTCAATATCAAACACAGGCGGTTACTATCACCATTTTCCAAAGTTCAGATGATTTCCTTATTATTTCAATAAGGGTGGGGGAGAGTCAAAGTGAATAATGATGACAGCTGTGATTCAGACTGACTGTGTGATCTTCTGTGCCGTTTGTTTGGGACTTGTAAGACGAGGAATTACAAGTGTCAAACAGCTGTGAATATGGGTGCTAAATATTTAAACATGTTTTTCAGCTGAAGAAAAAAAGTATAGTTTTTTAAAAGCAAGGCTTAAGTGTGTATAAGCTGTACCAGCCTTTGATTCAAATGCAGGAAGAGCAGAAGGGTAAAAGACTGCAATGGAGAAGTGCGATGGCGAAGAGGGCGCAGAATCAAGCCCGATTACACAGATTGGGCCATTCCAAAAGGGGTAGACAGGTGAGGTAACTCAAGATGTCTTCTGAACCTCAGGCTAAAAGGAAACGCACAAAAATGTGGGAAGAAGAAGTGGAAACAAAAGTGCAGCTAAATAAAAGAAAAGTGTGATAACATGGCATCTGGGCCAGGTTGGCGTTCTAAATTATGGATAGGTGTGAATGGTGAGCCTTTGATAGGAATCGAATTACTCTGCTTCAGTCGAAGCCCTCTTGAACATAGCCTCACTCAAAGGCACATTTAACAACATCTTGTAAGTACAACTGTAAATACAAGTTCAGTCATGTTTCAAAGGACAACCAATAATATAACCCACAAAATTGTAAAATTTCGAATGTCTGAGTCAATTAGAGGTAAATGCACTTTGTCTAAATATAATCTATGATTGTAAAGTGCATATTTGATATTTACTCAGTAGCTCAGTGTTATTAAAAAATGACATTATTGTTAAAGTGTGATGGCATTTAAAGCTAATATTAGTGACATTGCATCTAACTTAATAAACCACCTGTTCTGACCATGAAATCAACAACCAGGATTTTTTTGACTGCTGATTAAAGTATCATGCTTGCTACATGACTGAATGATGTTTGGAGTAGAAGTTTCAGTATTGAAAGAAACTCGATAAATGGACGGGTTGGCACGGCTGTTCAATATAATATATATTTGCTTCAATTATTTTTAACTGAAAGATGAATTTACAAAGTCAATTTGTACTTAATTATGAGTGGAGCAGCTCAATTAGTGTATCTAGTATTAGAGTTACAGTGAATACAGATACTATAAGGACCTAAAAGTTCAAGGAACCACGATTTCATTCCAACATTTCGTTTACAACCTTAAAGACAGAAAGTAGTAATAAAGAGAGTAATGCCAACTGTTGCTAATGGAAGTGGATACAGGAAACTTCTACAAAAAGTATTAGGAATAGTAAAATAATCCTAATCATTAATTTAGGCACTTATTTGGTAATAATGAATTCACAAAACCTTACGATAGCATTCCTTGTTTGGTATTTGCTAATCAGTTAAGCAACAAGCTAATTAGGATCCTTGTTTCTGCTGGTTGTGTATTGTAGTTAACTTTATCGGCTACACCAGAATACTATGTTAGGTGTTGCATGTTCATAAATTGGTGTACTGGAGAAGAGTTGTGCGACGTGCGTTAATTTTGATGGACACCTTCATAAATTAACACGAGTATAGAGCAGTATACAGTACCTGATGGTTGCAAGAACTTCATTTAGACATCGACATGTTTTTTGACATTTTTGTTTGTTTGAATTTCTATGGAGCCCACAAATAACACTTGAGTTGACACTTACTGGCTTAAGCAGTTTCATTACATTTTCAAGCTCTGTATGGTTGCTTACACTGCACATTATAGAGTATGAACAATGAAATGCATTAAAATGTCATGAATTGAGTTCAGTAATCTTTGGCAATGGTGGTAATGTCAATGCAGTGGTGAATGACAAAACAACTACCCTACAGTCATCATGTATAGCCTTAAACACATATCATATCACTAATGATAACCTCAATCCAATTTATTACAAAAAGGCAGAAAGCAACTAATATGGCCCCATTCAAAAAAAAAATAAGGGATGGTAAATCTTACAAGCAGCAGTTCCCTCTTGAAACTAAGAAGTTGATCTAAACTGTGTTGAGGCTAATAACAGAAGCTACTCTAAGCCTTGCTTCATTCCCCAATATTTGTCTTCAAAAAGGACAATCAGAAATAATATCTTATCTTCTCTTTCTGTTATTTAAGGTAGGGGAAACTGGTGAAACTGGCCTTTAGCGAATAAATTATCTTTGGCTTGGCCTGTAAGCTGTTCAATCAGTCATGGGGGAAAAAAGTGTCCAAATGAGCTGATTTTAATTTTCTACAGGCGAGAGGAGGGAAATTTTAAATTTCAGTGGGAAAGCAGAATTTAAATAGAGCAGAGAAGCACTTACCTCTTCACGTAACTTTATCAACTGCATCATGAGAGCAAAAGACAGAAAGATAGAGAGAGTGAAGGAGAATTAAAAAAGCAGAAACATGGCAGGAAGAAGATCAGTCATGTGGCTGGGTACAGAATTAACCTTGACGATTTATCTGTTTGCATGTTTAGCATTTGGAAATCACAAGACAAACACATTAAACAAAAGCTAAACACACCGCTCGGGCTGACTTTTTTGAACAAACAAAGATCAAGTCCTGGCGCTGTCACATTAAACAAAGGGAGAGAATGGATCGCTCGACTTGCAATATCAACTAACATTATCAAGGAAGTCACATCACAAAAGCTGATATAGCAAGGGGGAAGAAAAATGGGTAAAATATAGTCTGCACAGTTACAGTTTTAAATGTTGAGGAAAAATATTTTGTATCTGTCATTTTGCTGAATTCTCTGGAAAAGGATAAAAAGAAATATGTGCCCTTTGGAACCGAGTTAGAGAAATGCTGAGCCACTCCATTTGTACCACTGTTTATCAATGCTGATATGCTGTCAATATTTCATGTAGTTTATGCATCTCAATAAAAAGGTGCATGCTGTTTAGATTATGTACGGAAAGCCATGTAAGGCTACCACTGTATATACATACAGTGCAGCTTATTATTGGAACAGCCACAAGATCATGAAAAATGAATCTTAGCATAGCTATACATTTTTG
This sequence comes from Lateolabrax maculatus, assembly GCA_031216445.1. NCBI lineage: Eukaryota > Metazoa > Chordata > Actinopteri > Acropomatiformes > Lateolabracidae > Lateolabrax > Lateolabrax maculatus. The sequence continues at coordinate 8,690,244 of CM062200.1, read as the reverse complement.
ATGAAAGAGAATAGAAAATTTAAAGTGAAGTAAATAAAAAATGCTCTTCCTATTCCCTGTCCTGGGAACCCTTGGATCTCTGATAATGATTCAGACATTTGAGGGAGGGAAACAATCCCATTTGCCATTAATTATGCCCAATCACAATTAAAAAGGTTACTTCCCTGGTCTGTTCGTAAGTGAGGGCTTTAGAGAAGGAAAGAAAAGGCTGGGGCATATCGTGGGAATGCAACACGTTTGGCTGAAAAGGAGGAAGGACACATTTCTTGATTTGTAAGCCTTTTAGAGGTGATTTTTTTTTTCAGGCCAACATTAAAGGTTAGCAGATCTGAAGGGAGACTCAGGGCCACTATTACTTGTTCTGTTTATTTTGAATTTTGTCTGTATGGTTTTGAATCATGTAAGGAGAGAGTTCTAAGATCATGGACTACAAACTTGCTAACTTTGAGATAAAATAAAAATGACATTTTTATGTTCAAAAAATTCAAAACAAGTGACAAAACATTTAAGCATTTGCACTTTTTATACTGAAATCCTAAATAATAAAAAAAAACACTAGCTTACTGCATACATTTGTCTCTATTTATATTACACCACTAGTAAACATACTCAAGGAAATTTGTCTCATAATAATAAATAAATTCAGGAGGAATCTATACTATATAAAACACAAACAAAAATATCAATCTTGCATTTGTCACAGCATTCCCCCCTGTAATTTTAGAAGCATCTCAAAAATAGATCCTGCATCACTTTTGTTTTTTCCACCAATCAAAACATATAACTACAACGGATCACTGCATTATTGCAAATATAAAAATATTGTCAATATCTGTAATGTGGGAGGTAAACAAGTATAATTGCATGTTTTTCTGAAGAACTCTTTTCCTTGAAAACGTCGGCAGTAACAAGACGTACTTAAGAGAGGAAACTGTCTTTTCTAACTTAAGCAACAACTCCCCACTAAGAATGCATTATTGAAGAGGCCAAAGTTTAAAACTACACTGTGGATGTGGTTATATAAACCCAGCAGATCCTGCGATCTCTCACCCCAGCTCTGCCATCAGTCAATGGGTACCAAACAAAACTTGTTCTAGCTCATTTGTGCTGCCTGACTGATTGCAAGTCCTCGTGGAGGATTTGTTAAAACTATACGAGGGGCATGTTGTGCTGTGTTTCTTGTTTCTTCCTCTTTAGCTTTATTTTTCTTTGGCATCCATTCTTTAGTACAGCCAACGATGCTTGCGTTGCTCAAGAGATATAGAGCAGTAAATACAGAATATTGTAAATGTTATAATTACTCCTGCATGAGCGCCTTTCCTTGTGTTTTTGTGATGCCAGCCAGTATTCAAAATTGCACTGCTGCAATTTTTCTGTTATGATAATCAGCAATTTTTTTTCAAACAAAAGATTTTTTTTATCCAATACGGAATTCGATACAAGTGGTAATCTGCTTCCTTTGTAGCCTGTAAAATCTGGTCCATGCCGGCTCAAACCAGCACAATCTCTTGTGGCCAAGCCTTCTGCTGTGACTGAAATCGAAACTATTCCGTATAGTGTTCGTGTGTGAAAAATGTGTGTGCATTTGCTGCTTTGTGTGTGGTGTTTCTGTGTGTGTGTGTGTGTGTGTGTGTGTGTGTGTGTGTGTGTGTGTGTGTGGTGTTGGTATGTGTGTGCGCACCAACATTTGTGCGTGTGTTGCATGCAGAGGAAACAGAAAGAGAAAATGTGCAATGGTAGCCTACCACATTATTAAAAAAACGAGCGATAGTGCCAATTCAGTCTCTGTCCGCATACAGATAACGAATAAATGCCGAACTCTATTAAATCGTCCTTTAGCCATTATCGCAGGGCCAACACGCCATTTTCAGAACTTATGACGATTCCCTATTTACTTAGCTATAAATCCTTGCCATGTAACCAACAGATTTGTGACTGGTAATGATCTGCTCAGCCAGGGCTATATGAAATGATCCTGACCTCTTTCAGATCGTCAGGAATTAAATTGACCAACTTGCCCCGGCCCCCACCATCTTTTCCCCTCTCCTATCACCGCCGTCTCGTTAGATAAAAAACCCTGAAGTTCCGAGTACTCCACTCACAGCAAGACCAAGACAAGTATTATCTCCACAAGTTTTAAAATGAAAATGAGGTAAATACGGCAACCTGGGGGAAAAGGGAAAATATATATCATCTATTTACTTTGCTTTTGACCCCAGCATGAACTCTTTCTAAGGCTTTGTCTGGGTGTTATAAATATACTGTATAATAACATTTAACTATTTTCACATTCACTTTTAAGTTTCACATCAGACATTATTATTGTTAATTATTACTGTTTTTCACAATTTATTAATTTATAGTGTATGTTTTAAATACACTGAGGTGTTGAGTCCTGGTAATCTTTTTGCAAAATTAAAACTGGGAAAATAAAATAACCAAGGCAAAAAAGGAATATGTCACCTACTATAGCTTAGATTATTTTTTTTAAGTGCATTATGTTTGGCCTAAATTCCCAAAGATAAATATATTTTAAGGCAAATATATTTATTAACCTTTAAAATAACTTTTGATAGTCTTAATAATATTTTACATTTCATAATTTACATCGTTATGTTGATGTGAACTGAGAATTAAGAATGAATCTGTGGAAAGTGTTAACAAATGTCCCATTCTGCTATTTTTCCTGACATGTGTGCATGCATGGATTAAAGTAGCACAACATTTTATTATTTTTCCATTTATGAATACAATAATTTGAAATAAAACTATATAAATAAATTTGATAATTATTGTCAAGAATTATCATATTTTTTTAAACAATAATTACAACAATTTCCAACATTTTGAATAAAAATGTATAACAGCATTCCATAATTTTAATTCTATAGTGATACATTTTTCCAAACAATTTTCTTTGAGATGTGTAAATTCCAGGTTTATAAATATTACTTATAAATATTTTTGGATACATTTTTAATGAAAGGGAAATAAGATTTGAAACAGAATGTGATACATTTTTTCAGCTTTTCTTAGACAGGATTTTGATAGAACTCATCAGTGTCTCAAACGTGACATTTCTGACAGTAAATCTCCTTCCAACTTCTGCATAAAATGTCAGAGTCACTTTAGTGTCTCACTAATTTGCCAGGAATATGCATTTCAATTACACATCGTGGCTCGTGATACATATGTTTCTAAGATGTGCAGTTCATGGGTCATCATTGAAATGGTAATAGGGAAATGTTCAAAAAAAAAAAACAGACAACTTTATTTAGCTTTGCTTAGCTGTGAATCATCTAAATATACTCACATGAAGCACTGTGGGACTAAATGTGCAAATATGCATTTGAGTATTCATCTTTGTCTTTATTCTTTTTTGAGTGTGCACGTTTGCATAGCAAAGTATTTATTTGCATGTGTGTGTGATTGTGTGTTCCTTGAGACACAGTAACCCCTCCAAGTTGACAGCCGATTCTAAAGGCAATATATAATTAGTCAAAAGACGTTTGGTCATAGTTGAGAGTGGCTGCGAATGATTGGCAGCTGTGCAGGTGAGCAATAGGTAAGTGCATTTTAAATGTTAAAACGCTGTTTGCTGAATCCGTTGATGTATCACTGTTTTGATGCGGCTCTACATTTATTCAAAACAACTTAAGTTTAAATTAACATGTGGCATATTTTGGCCAATTAAGATCACAATTCAAGATAATTGTTTTTCTTCTTCATTGCCACTTTCATAACCGCTGTGAATGAATCTTTTGTGGACATTGCTGACAATGAATGAAAATTGCTAATGTGGTCTCTATCTGTTGTTTACATCCCTCGAATTCAACAGGCTGAACTGATATTCAGACTAAATGTCACTCATCGTCTTTTAGTAAACAATACACCAATTGTGAATAGGTTGATAGATAAAAGATCAAAACCATTCAGAAGTCAAATAGAATTAGACATTTTTGATTAAAGGCTGATGCTAAATAATAAATAAAAATATTTAGGGGCTAAAGGATCATTTCTATGGAGTACTGCACCAAAATATTTCAGTGATTTTTGTTTTATATCGGTTGTCAACAAATGAGAACCGGCATTCTTATTAAGTTTGAGTATCTGCATTGTGGATGCTCGCCACCCTTGGAGCTTAAAGAAAGACCAGAGAACAAGATTTAGCAATTCTGCGTATGCACGTATGTCTGTTGACCTTGATGAAGGATGGAAGATCTATTATTGGCCTAAGTCCACACCCGGCTGGAGAACAGCTGTGGGACGGTTGGAGTTGGGAGGCCGGGTGTTTGGATTGAAATTTGTGTTGGATTGTGTGCTTGTGTTGGGCGTGCGTGCGCGTGTGCGTGTCGGTCACAATCTGGCTTTGGCCAGACACTGGTCCCATACCCTGAGCCCACTCACTGGCAGCCCAGCTTTGCATTAAACAGTGTTCCTTCCGCATGACTTGGTGACAATACCGTAGTCTCAGCTCTCGATGGCCCCTATGAGGGGCCCACCTCCTCACCCTGGGGGCCAGTCAGCCACCCACACTGGTGTCGTTTGGGCCCCTGATTAGCACCTCACCTGGCCCTCCGAGGAGCTGGCGTCATCCCCCAGGAGCTCGTTGCGCACCTCATCACTGTAGGCAATACGTGACCTTTTCTGCAGGGGGAGGAGGGTGAGGAAGAAGGACAAAAAGAAGAAGAGAAGGGAGAAACAGAGGAGAAAAAGAGAAAACAAGTGGGGAAATATGGCTTAGTACTGTTGTTGACGCGAAACACAACAGGCATTCCTTAAGCACGAGAGCCCCCTAATGGAACTCGGTGACAAGTCATACACATGCAGGTCGTGTCTATGTGTGCAAGTGTGTATCTGTGTGTGTGTGTGTGTGTGTGTGTGTGTGTGTGTCCTTACAACACATGCACTGAAAACAAGCACGTCTGGGTTTGTGCCCAAGTCTCCCTTCCAAGGTGATCTACTGTACCTAGTGCACTTGTGCCACAGAAGTGGTGGCAAAGAGCCCCCCACCTTGCCCACTTAAACAAATATAAGTTGAGGGATAAAAACCCTCATCTTGTGTGCATGGAGGCTGTGGAACAGGGGGACAGGGGAGAGGACCAGGGAGATGTATTATGAGGAAGTATCACTTGTCAGCGCTAAATCTTTTCTGGGGGCTGTCACTGCTGTCATCCCAGTGCAGTGGCAGGCTCTGTGATAACACCAATGCTGAGACTCAGACAGGGAATAATTCATCACCCATTGGCGGCCCATCGGATTTGGGGTTGCCTCTCTCTCTCTCACACTCACACACACACACACTCTCACACACATACACACACACACACAAACCCTCTTTCTTTCTCTGTCTCCAGATAGGCTAGAATAAGAGGGAATGCCATGTCCAAAAAAAAAAAAAAACCCTAAAAGACAAACACTCAGACACACACATTTCATACACACTTCAGAGTGTGCCATCTCCGATTGTCGAAGAGTGGGCTGCCGTTGTACTGCTTGTTTACAGACGCCCGACCCATGGAAAAACAGCCTCTTGGCATGCCCTCTAAACTAAATACACACCAGCAGCAGACACAGAAAGTGTTTACTAAGCCTCCTTCGCTTTCTCTCCCTGCCTTGACAGGGTTTCTAGGTGGGCTGCAGGAGGTGGGCAAAATCAAAGGCAAACACCAGCATAGGAATGAAAATATCACTTTTTTTCTCAACACGAATTCTTTCTATTTTCTATATTTACTTAGTTATCAACTCTAAATAAATAAAACAAGGTAAGAGAATCAGTGAAGGAACCCCAATTACCTAGTGGGGACATTTTTTTCCTCAAATACAGTATCCTCTCCCAGTATCTTTCACCTATCAGTAAAAGTTTGAAGAAGCTATTGTATAAAGTACTTTGATGTTACCTGCCATAAGAAAAGCACATATCAAACTTGAAAAAAGCCAATTCTAACCTCAAGAGTGATGATATCAAGTTCCTTGATTGAAATAACTTTGGAACCAATCACAATCGAGCCAGTTGATTTTTTTTGTCTCTCCTCATAATCTGGAGCACTGAGTGGAAAGTCATGGCTGATGTGATTTGGTTGTTATTATCGTGATGGTGAGGGCCACAGTTCTCTGGAGTAATTACTGACTAGACGGAGGGCCTGATTGACCCAGACCACAAAACCCATTAGATAAAGAGCGCACCCAAACAATACTCAACCACAGGGACCTAAGCTAACCACAGAACGCCTACTGTGGGGAAAAGAGAAGATCGGCAGCACTGCCTCAAATAAAACAGTCCCCCCAATCCCATTACACAGGAGCACTATGTCAAAATGTGCTGTTTAGGATGTTTTTGCAATTGTTTTGTGATTGTGCCATACCACACTTTGTTCAATTATTAACTCTGAAGTTTGTGATAATTGTTACAACACTCAATTGTGTGACAGCAAATTCCAAAATATCAAGAAAAACCATTTAAAATGTCAGACACTTGATTTTTTTAAATCACACTAGTCAATTTGCTTTCTCAACACTCACAATCAATAACATAGACATGACGCTCTGTTGCAAATACAAGTGACACAAAACATATATAATATAATAATTACTGCTTTTTTCCCCCTTTCTTCTCAAACCCATACTTTGTTGAAATGTCTGCAGATAATGTACAGTTTTTATGTATATTAAAAAACAATTCATATGAATCATATTTTGATGATCTAGAAATTAAATAAAGGTTTATATTTTATTTCAATTCTAATGTCAGGATTATTTTAGACCCCATCTTCTGTTCAGGTGCAAATAAGTGGTCACTGTGCTGCTGTCAGGACATTAAAAGGAATTTCAAATTTGAGTAAAACCAGAAAGACAATAAGCATCAATTTGAAGACAGCATGTACACTTGTTCACAAGGCACACACACACATATTTGTTGCCAGGAAAACACCCACATATTCCATTTAAGTCGAGTTTCATCTTAAAGAGCTGCAGTGCAACTTAGGGGGAAAGACGACTTCACCAGTAATTGAGACGAGGAAGCCTGGGAGAAGCATTGATTTGAATGTTAAGGCTTACGTTGCCTTCAAACCATACACAGGTTTTTTTTTTTTTTTGGTATTTCTAAATAGCTGTCTGTTACAGATGAATGTATGAAGGGTTTCTGCAATGAGAACAGCGTAGATAACAAAGAAAGTATAAAGAAGGGAAAACGTCATTGAAATGAAAGTGTTGCCGCTACTTCCCCTGTACCTACAGTATACACTCCAGTTTTTGGATTCCCCCTCTGGAAAACAACAGATTCCTGAGTGATTACTGCCTTTCCATTTGATGTAAAATATAAACAGCTGTGCAATATTGACTGCTTAATACAGTAACAGATTTTGATTATAAGTTAGGGTCTTATGCAAAAAATTGCTAAGAGACAACAGGATCACTCTTGAGGTCAGGACAGCAGATATCAGATACCTGTTCCATAGTAAAAATCTTCTCTTCTATAAAGAAAATGCCGTGAAACTCTCTCATTCTAGTTACAGTATGTAAAGACTGAGCTCCGCATCTTAAAACGAACTAATCAGGCTTTGTAATATAAAAAAGAATGAGCGCTTTCAGAAGATACCTTATTGCTCAGAAAAGAAAGGAGCTTTTTTTAATCCTTTTGAAAGGTCTGTCTTTTGTCACTTTTTTAATCTTGGGTGAGAATTTGCTTCTATTCCCGGAAGCACACAAGAAAAGTACAAAGGTACATCTTAACTTTATGCAAAGTGGCCTGCCTTTAAAACTCTACACATCCCGTCAAATGTAGCGATGGAGGTGCTGGTGTCCTGTCAAAAACACACGTTTTACCTCTGTTGACATGGATAGCAGACGAAAAAAAAAAACTATTCTTCTTTACCCATCAAAATGTAATTACATATGCATGCATAACAATTCATATCAGATATGGAAATCAGTTCAGCATAATCCTCTGAGCACCAAATTATATTTATTTAATTACAGCAAATATATGGATCTTTCCTTTGTGTACAATTTCTTTCTAGTATATGGGCATGCATGGGTATATACTGTCTAAATTAACATGATGATTTTTAAGTTCCTCCTAGTCTTAAAAACATCTGCTTACAGAAAATGTATTAATCATTTAAAAACAATGACCTTTCCTAATTCCAAGCAGTCAACAATAACGGTCTTTTTAATGTGAAAGAAAAATTCTCTATCTAAGAATAAAAAAATCACAATAATTAAAATCAAATAAACTAAGATTCATATACACATTTCAATGCCCTCCAACTCTCCTCCTTGCTTTTTGCCCAGTGCCAAGAGTAAAACAAGGACAAGCACAAATTATTGTGGCGCCTGGAAAGCTGAAAAATGTAAACAGTTCATTAGAAGGGAAATAAAAGGCGTAAAAATACCCAGGGGCAGGGTGTAATGAGGGGCCCTGAAGTTCCTCCGCAGATGCTTTTTCCTTCCACTTTCCCAAACTTTTCCTTTTTGCCCTGCACACACAACTGGTGGCATTGCATAGAGAGTAATTAACCATATTCAATTTACAATACTATGTTCCATTACAGGCTTTTTCACCAGTAGGGAGCGGCTGGGCATTTCCAAATTTAGACCTAATAACATTTATGTCCAGCTCGATGTGCTTGCCTTAAACTGGCATTTAATCTTTTATTTTCCCCAACCGTGAGAGCTGCTCTATGAATGTGGAAATATACCAAAACCACCATTTTAAAAACAACTTTCAGGTGGGCATAAAAATCAGTTTAATATTTGTGAATATCTTGTAAAAACTGAAAAATACAAAAGTTTAAAGTAACAATGGCATGACAATAAAGTGGGGTAATAAAATGTCTTTATATTCCCAAGAATGTGAAGGTTATCTATATCACTTCCTTTCCTTCTCCCTGCTGTGATATTTTCCCAGGTGATGTGTGGACCCGTGCCAGCAGGTCCCACTCTGGTTCCCCCCTCAAGTGGGGGCAGAGGTGGACTGATGCGGCATGGCGTTAAAAGGAAGCTGAGACCTTTAAGCAGGCACAAGTATCACAACAGCATCTTAAATAATGCATCTCTGCTTGGCAGGGGTTTAACACACACACAAAGGAAAACACACGCACACACACACACACACACACAAATTGTCGTCTAACGTCTTCCACTCTCCTTTAACACAAACAAATCAGCAGAGGTTGTTCAATTAAGTAAGTGTTCTTTTTAATGCATTTGATATATTATCAGACAAAGGCAAGTAGCTACAATTGGGATTGTCACAGGAGGGCGTCATTTGTGCCTTTGTTTCATTGTGGTCTTTGGTGCCATCGAATCCTCCACTTCTGACTGGTGTGTGTTTGTTTGAGTGCGTACACGTGCACGAGGGTTACTGTATGAACGACAGAGGCTTCTATGAGCCTTTGCATCCCGGGGAAACCTCCTTTAGAGAATGTACGCGAGCAACATATGTGAACGGTAGCCCGGTGTGTGTTCTCTCCCCTAATAGAAGTGCAGCAGTGGTAGAGAAGCCGGAGCGCCTTAGATAACAGCATGGGGCCTCTCATTAGCTCACAGGTTGGTGCTTTGGTGGCTCCTATACGCACGGCATTGTGTTCCACATCCATGAAAAACCTGAAGGAGCCTCAGAGAAGCGGTTGTTGAAAACACAAATAAAGGTGAATGATCAACCAAGGCAAGGTAATAAATGAGCCTGCAACATATCTAAACATGTATGAAGAGGGGAGACTTTTTTTTAGGGTGACAGAATGTATCAGCTTCAAAAAGATCTTATGTCACTAAAAAAAAAAAAAACCTGACACGGTCAGAGACAACTGTAAAAAAACTTCTCTTTATTAGTTTAATTCAATAAAAAAAAAATGCTAGTTCCTATTTTAACATTGTATCACTGAATCTATTAGTCCACAAGTAAACAGGATTTTATCTCTGGGGAAAAATACTTAGCCCTTTTCTAGTGAAAGAGTATATTATTCTGATAGGGGCCTTTCATGCTTGTACCTCTGTGATACCGGTGGTGTATTTCCCTGTCAAAGTCATTTCTATTGCTAAGTACAGCCGAGATCAGTCAATAAGCCTAACGACTGTACCCACAAAGCGAGAGGCCGAGAGGCGGCAAGAGAAGAGAGGAGGGGGGGAAAGGATTGCAAGTGAACTCCAAACAAAAGAGCAAATTCGAGGAGGGCTTTGATTGAAGAAGCGCCATATACTTTTTGAAGGCCGAGGGATCATCTCTCAATGGTTATTTCTTTAAGGCATGAGGGCCCGATTAAACCCAATATTAAAATATGGAGGCGCTTCTAATGAAAAATCAAAGGCCCTGTTTCCCCTCCCACACCCTCATCCTTCCATCCCTGTTTCCCCCCTTCTCTGGTGTTCTGTCAGGTTTTCCTCCTTAGCCCATGGTTGTGTAGGAGAGGACAGAAAGAAAGACAGAAAGAAAGTATGAAAAGAAGGAAAGAACAGAGCAAGAGAAGGAAAGAGAGAAAATGGGGAAAGAGGGAGGGTTATAGAGATGAGGGACCTAGGTGCTGTTGGTGCAAAACAGAGACAGACAGCATTGGTTGGAGGAGTAAATCAATAGAGCAGAGCCGTCGGGGAGGCGGGCAGCCAGGGCAAGGAGAGAGGAGAGGAGAGGGGGAACCAGCACAGGGGCTCGGGCTCCGATCACAACGCTGGCTTCTGGCGTGCAGTGGGGAATAAAGTGGGCCTCCCCGGGTCAGCACCAGAGAAAAAGGTGAGATTAGAGGAAAGTGGAGGAGGGATTTTCACAGAGTGAAGGTGGGAGGGGTGGGAGAGGTGGGTGTTGGAGGATGACGAGGAGAGAAAAAGTGTATGTGGAGGAGGAGGGGGTGTGTTAGGAGATGTGCATTGCAGGATACCTGGCAAGCCAGGGACCAACCGGCCCATTAGCCTGTGGCTACCTACATATGGTTCACTGAACCCTCTGCTGAGAAGAGCTCCTCTCCTATCAGTCTTCCCATCTTTTTTAAAGAAAGAAATACCTTCACTTTTAACCCTTTCTCTGCTTTGGAAAGAGGTTCACTCCTGACCTCGATTTATGATTCATTTTTGTTTGATGTCTATTCTTGGAGTGTTATCTAAAATTGAAAATGTAATAAAAAAATAAAAAAAACCTAGACACAAAGGGAGACGAGTCAGGCCTGCTGAGCATGTGCGTGTGCACGTCCATCAGTGGACATGCACAGAAGACTATCTCCTTCAGTGCTTTGCCTTTTCTTGTAATGTGACCATTGTTGGTGCTGAATAGCCAACTCATTACCATAAGAATACAGCAGCACATATAGGGACTTAGCCAGATCATTATCTCTATATATTTATGTATACTTTGTTATTTCACTAGCCAGAACACATTCAAATGCTGATGAGGCCAGTTAGGCCCCCCTCCAAAGCCCTTCCAACATGTGCCCTCCTGAACTTCCCAATACACTTACCAGTTTCCTGGGAGCCTGCAGGTTTTGTACTGGAATTTACAACAGTAGTTCAGAAATTATGAGAAATAGCCAACTAAAGGTTAGACCTGCGTACACATCTGAGGCACATTTTTTAAAAAAGTATACAGAAAAGAAAATGCTTTATTCAACCCAGGAATAAGAATATAAGTTGAATAATTAACAAAACAACCATCGGCTATTCATTCTTTAAAGAAAAAGTAGGGGGAAAAAAACAAACTACGTTATTAAAATTAATTTAATGAGCTATTTCATCATTTGATTTCTTTTTTTAAAGTATGCAACTGATTTTTTTTTCCTACTGGGAATTCTTGGCCATTTGATACAAGCACTTAAAGCAGATAATGTGTTATGTGAGCAGATCATTTCGAAATAAAAATGTACAAAGACAAAAATCTACAAAAAGTTTGACAATGCAGAACAAACAAGTGCTCTATGGTGATGGGGGGAACAAAACTAAAGAGTTTAGTCTCACTGCAGGAGTAGGCTGATGCTCTAATGGTGGCCAACCTCTGGGATAATTGAAAAATAACCTAATTCATCTTCCACAATGTAATTCTGATCAAGGCCACAGCCAGATTCCACTGCAGGCTTCAAAAACACCAGAGAAAAGGCAAAACTGTAGGTCGCTGAGAGCAAAACACTTCCCTTTTCTTTCTGGCATGCTCCCTCATTAGAAACACTTAGGATGAGAGGAAGAAACTAAGTTTAATTGTGTGTCTGCGTGTGTGTGCGTGTTTGTGTGAAGGGGGTGTGAGCAGGGGTTAAAACATTTGTAAACATGGAGCTTTAACTATGAAGAAACGCCAGCAAAGATGCAATGTAAAGAATTCTTCCTCTACCCCTTTGCTCACTTTTGCCTTCTCTGAGGCTTACTTATTAAAAAGCAAATGCCACTGCCTAAAATACAGAGGAAAAACACAGACCCAATGATTCATAATATATTTCATAAATACTTCATGAATCCCTTCACCATACTTAAGCCAGTCTGGCAAAAAAAGAAAACATTGTCACCTATTCTAGTACCCGCTTGTCAGCACATCACTGGGGAGTGGGTGTCACATGTCACTTCTGGTTTACACTACTGCGTGGGACAGGCTCGGTGCACGGAAATCGGGGGTAGGACAGAAAGAAGAACAGAAGGAAAAGTGAAGGGGAGGTGGAAAGGGGAGTAAAGAGAGGGAGGAGGGGAAGGAGGGGAAGGAGGAGGAAGGGGGTGTTATCATATCATCGCCCCATGTCTTTATATTTTCCCCCTTATTATCTTTGGCCCCCACTCACTCCAGTCACTCAATCACACAAGCCCTGAGGACAGCGAGGGGACCTGGGAGGGCCTTTGCTTCATGGCAGACTCAGCCAGACAAGCGTCTGAAAGCTATACTGATCGCTGTCAGTGTGTGTGGAAGTGCGGCGACTTTGGAGGGGCCAGGAGAGATAAGCGACAGAGGAAACGATCGCGTGGAAGGATAACGGCCGAATTTGCACACTGCCAAACAAAACCTGTGCTCAAGGCATAATGCAGATACCCCATCCATACAGACAAGTGTTAACATAAAGAGATGGAGAGGGAGTAGGGGGTGATCTGCTTACAAATTATAGGCAATGTGGTTTCTGCGAGTCGCCTACTGACAGGAACTCATCCTGTTAATGACTGTAAAACTCATAAGGATGACAGTAAAGCAAATGACCCCAAAATGTATTCCCACTTCTCTGTCTGGGATACTCATCTCAACACTTATCATATCTATAAAATGGTTGGCAAACATATTTCTTTGTGATCATTTCTCACTTGCATTTCCTGTAACTTCGGTATCAGGTCTGGTCAAAATAATATGCAACACCAGTGTGAAGACTTGCTGCTTTTCCAGCATAGTCTTATAGCATATTTCTATAATTTTTCTAGTGGATATTCATAGTGTTAATAACTTACGTAATTGCCTTAAATCGTTAAGTGGAAAATACACTATTATAGTAGCAGTGGAAAATAGAGTTGAAGACTGCGAATCCCATATTAATGCTTAACCGTCATCACATCTAGTTGACAGCACTGTCATGCTATTCAAGTCATGGAGTGAAAATGATTACCAAAATTACTTATTAATGATATTCACTGTGTAGGAATGAACGTAAACAGCACCTTTCACTGTGGCTGGTTAGATATCAGTGTCTCCTATAATTTAAACATGTAAAACATAACATAACATATCCACACATTTTACAAAAGTAACAAAAGCACATGATGATATTTAGCTTTGTGTCTCACTCACATTTCTTCTGATTAAGAAAAGTGAACATGGCACTTCTGGACAACACATCCTTTTGTCCTTATTGTGACACTGTCCTTCAACCCTGATTTGACCCACTGCTGCCATTACTCCATCAAACCCATAAAAAATGGTTTCAACATTAGTGACAAAAGGCTAATCCGCAAATGAATCCCATCTTCGTTTCCATAAAGGACATGGAAAAGCCTCCAATGCCACAAATCCACAAAGAGCCTGAGGAAGACATACTGTGCACAACAACATCCAAATGAAAGACATAATTCATAAGTAGAGAAGAAGATCTGTTTGTTTACATCTTAAATCTGCACTCAGCTCAGAGGAAATATACAGGAAAAATCCCTGTCAATTGAGGGACTCCTTTTAAAACTGGTTAAGAGTGATTAGACTTTGGTGTCATTGATGGGTTGTTAAGCAACAAACCATAAAAAGAGTCAATCTGCCTTTTCTCTTCTGTGTTTAATAAGAACAAGTAAGCCAAGGCAACCTAAGGCGATTTAAAGTGTCTTACATCCAACTAATGTTGGTCTGTCATGTTGTCTGTTTGCCGGAGTCACCATAACGAGGACTGGGGGCAAACAACACGAACCCTTCAAGATGGATTACAACAATGCTAATTTATAATCACTAGTAGTGTGGTAAGTACAGTGGTCCTAAAATCTCCAATCAAAACTCTAAATCTCAACATAAATATCAGCATCTGGTTTAAAAAAAAAAAAGACATTTATGATGTCAGAGCTTCTTAAAACGAATACACAACTTTCTGATTAAAAGACTTTGCAAACTATTCTGTCTCCATTTAAGTTGTTAATTGTCCACTATCAGCTAAAGTTGGATAGTCCCCCACAACCTTGAATTGTCCATGACCACTTATTAAAAAATTCAACATGAACATTCACATTGTACATAAATGAAGGGCACCCTCATCTTCATCTATTTGGCTTGGTTATATTTGGGGGTGCTCTCTAAATACCTACCATTTTATTAGTATCTTTTGAGGGGAGAGTAAATAAGGTTCACACACTGCTTGCTTTATTTGGCATTTTTAAAACCCTAAAAAAATGTTACTTGCAAATGATGGGCCGATCATGGACGACCCTCAGATGCACAGGCAACAAATAGCTCTGGGGGTTGGAACCAGGAAAAGAAGCTTATTCTGATAATAGGGCACCAACTAAAAGTCATGAGTTAAAGTAGTTTGCCTTGACCTCATCTGAGTGGTGCTCACATTTGATACACATACGATTTGATCATTAATTGATCAAATTTGATCATTTCCATATTTCAATCAATCCATTTCTGCTCATTTAAAAGTTATTCTTGTGCCAGTTCATTAAATACAGGACCCAGTGTTTGCCCCAACTCTACAAGTAACTAATAGTTATCTCTAGAAGGTCACTGTTAACCATTTATGAAGCTAAAATATCGAAGTAAATAAAAATCAACAAATAATAAGTGGAATCAGTCTCAACAGTTTTTCCATTCCATTTACTTCTGTGTACCTAGTAAATAAACTGTTCAATATTTCAAGGTTGGCTGACTCTTTGGAAATACATTAATTATCTTCCTAGATGGACACAGGAGGCATTATATCTAAAAGGTTTTTATTAAAAGAAAAGGCAGTCCAGACATCATACTTGACCGTGAATGTAACTCCAATACCCCATTACACAATCAGAAATTAGGAAGGGGTAGTTGCATGCCTGAGACAGTTGTCCTCGTGATTCAATATCAGAAAACACAAGCAAGATCAACTACCACAATATCCATAATGGAATAGAAGGAGCTAGGAATGACTAAGAGACAGAAGAAAATCATTCCATCATATTTTCACACCTTTCTGAATAGCCCTCTTTTGAAGTTAAGTACTCTCCTTCATGTGAATCAAAATGACAGTATCACATTTTTCACATCTTGTACTAACATATTTACCAATCTCATATAAAGAACTGATATTTTTTTTCAAAAGCAACACTGATGCTTGCTTAAGAATGACATCTTCAAGGTCCTTGATGAAATTTTATACAGCATATTATGACAAAAATAGCTTTCTATTCAGAATCGGGGTTGACATTATGAAATGAATCCTGCTACCAAAGAATTACCCAGTGACTGTCATGCCATCAATAAAACTGCCTTGACCATTACTGGCACCAACTCCCATTTCTTGACAGAAAAATATGAAGCATTCAACAATGAAACATGGTCAGAGCTTGATATTTAATGACTACCAATTAACCTTTATCAGAGTCAAGGATCCTTAAACACAAAGCTTTGGACCAGAAGTGTTTTTGCAAGTGAAAAGACAAAAAACTATTTAAAAAGTAAACTCCTCTTCTTTAACAAAACTTAAGGAGGGGAAATATCAGCAGCAACACCTAATGTCAGAAAGATTAATTGGGAGAGAAGGTGTGACAGAACACAGTTTAAAATGTCTACAATATCATTTCAAAAAGACATTCCCCTTTCCTAAAGAGGCCCTAATTCATTCATGTTTTATTTTGCTTCCTTAATTAACTTCTAGAGAATGACTGGGCAGAGACAAACTAAAGAAAATACGTAAAGTTGGAAGATAGACTACTATGGGGCACTTTGTATTAAATGGGCTTTTACCACAAGGACATTTTTGGTGACATTATTTTCAATCTCTATTACAAAGCATAAAGGATGAGGTCAGGCTTAATAATAAGTGGAAGGACTTATTATAGCAAGTCCACTCATACATCAGAAAGGGAAAGTAATTGGTAAATGTTCCCAATATTGTCCTTGTCATATACTGTACCTTAAGTAGAAGAAAATTCTTAGTGCAATACCGCCATCTGCTGCAAAAAGAGATCAACAACCACAGCAGCTAGTGCAAGTGGGAGGCATACTGATGCCTCAAAGTAAAAGCAACGCGCTCTAGATTATCCGTGAAACACAAATTAAGTGGCACTTCAAATCACTGCAGATTTGAAAATAGGTATAGAAACATATGATGCAAATTTAATGATTAA
The DNA here is from genome assembly GCA_031216445.1 of Lateolabrax maculatus. Lineage (NCBI taxonomy): Eukaryota > Metazoa > Chordata > Actinopteri > Acropomatiformes > Lateolabracidae > Lateolabrax > Lateolabrax maculatus. Next base: position 8,673,501 of record CM062200.1, on the reverse strand, counting down.
GTTTATGAAGTATTCTAGACAGAATGCTCTAAACTAAGTGCTTGCAACTATTCAACATTCAGCTAATGTATTAAATAAGCTGAAAGTTGGGCACAGTTGTTTTAATTCTGATTTACCAATGATATCATGATGTTTGAGTCAGTTAACATATTGTTAACTGTAGGTTCACTGAAATCTGCGTCAGACAAAAAATATTTCCTATTTACTTTACATATTCAAGCACAGACCTAACAATACACCTTGGAACAGCTTTGATAAGGGCAAGAAAGGAAGGGCTTTGATATTAAAAATATGCACTGACAACAGAGAAGACACCACTGTGAGTTTCCAGGACTGACAAAATCACCTCTAAGTCTCTGAGACAATGTTGCTTTATGACAGCTTATGGCTGACATCTCATCATGCCCATGTCAGAGGCATCACACATTTACAATTAGCATGGTTCATAATTTGAGTCACATCCTCAAAAGTGGATTGTGTTTTGTGAGACACAGCAGACGTCTGCAGACCCCCACCTTCCCTACTGGGACGGACCAAAAGTGGCCCTTTGAAGATGATGGCTCTGTTTACTCGATAGATTTCATTAAATTAAGCTTATGTTAGGCCTCTTCTTTGCCTGATCAAAGCCACTGCTAAGAGCCATGCCACCCTGCTTTCCCTGACTTGAACAAGCCGACTGCATCAGATAGGATTTTTCATTGTCCTTTTTAAAAAAAATGTTCACACTCTCACTTAGTCTTTTTTCGTTCAGGCTGGCATCCCCTTTAGCTGCCGTAATGCCCGTTTGCCGCAACCCAGCACCTTTAAGACCCCTACTGTCCCCTCGATTATCGCAATGAAGCTGTCAGCCAAGCCAACAAAGCTACATCTCATATATACACCTTTGGGATGCCCGTTTGATAAGTTGTCTTCCTGGATGAAATGGCTGGGTTACTGAGGTCGACTCGGGCCCTGTCTGGGAAGGAGCAGGAATGAGGTCTCAAGCTGGCACACCGGTGGTAGGAAGACTTCAAACCACGGGTGAATGGGAGGATGAGAGAGCAGGTTAAGGGGGGAGACACCCGTGGGAGGCCAGTAGGGGGTGGGGTTGGGGGGAGATTGGGTAGTGAGGGAGTGGAAAGGCCTTGATATCCACGGAAAGCACAACAAAGCCGAAGCTTTTTACATTAAAAAGAAAGGAGATTGCCTTTTTTCCACTAGACGCCTTTTTGAGCGGAGTGTCATGTCCTCCCTAGGCCTGCAGGAAGTGAGAGGCTGAGCTCGGCTATAGCATTTGGCACATCTGAGGCACATCTGAGGGGGCTGAAGTTCTTGCCTTCTGAACACTTGCATCAGATTTATGGGAGACCAGATATACTAGATGTTACTGTGTGAGGTGGGTGATCCTGGTTTAAATGCACACTGATCTGACCACACCACACACAGAGGTGTAAAAATGAAAATGAATCTATCAAACTGGTGAGTCACAGTTACAAGCGGGCTAATACTCTTTTATTCTTTATCCACTAGGACTATCCTACTGCTTCCTTCTGCTTTGCATTTCAGGATTGTGGGTCTTGACACATACAAATAGGTATGGCGGTATTCATGTTTTATTCACTATACATGCAAGGTTTATTTTTAGAAAGAGGATGGAGGAATGCTACATTTTTCCAGGTTAAAGAAAGAAAAATGTCCTGCATATATCCCAAAGACAGGCATGAAAATGCAAGTAATTAAAATTAGCACCAATATCAGCCACAGCAGGTGCTACCTGCTTGATGATTAAGCACGGTAAGTGTGGGGAGAAGAAAAGTTAAAGATTAATCGTCAGCCAATTAAATGCCCATGGTGAGGAAAGTAAACTGTCTTGGCACAGAGATCTCCTCTGTGATCTCAGTTAGCACATCTCTGTGGTGGGCTCACAGATCACTAGCACACGATATCTCCATCCAAATGGGTTGTTTATGCACGTTTACTTGTTTGTTCTTTGGAATTGTGATGGATTGGGGGCAAAATATTGTTACATTCAATACAAATTTTACAAAGCATTTTGCGGTGAATTATATAATATATTAAGCAAATGTTTGTGATAACGATTAGGGTAAAATATGAGCATGTTTTAATTCAGATTATTTTTGTTTGTCTGTAGTAGGTAGGAGCATGGACTGTGGTAGTATGGGTCCCAAAATCTTAAGAAACAGATGTGTTGAATGTCGTGATTCACAGCATAATTAAATATCCAGTCCTCATATATTGACAATTCTATTTTCTTTAAACATGTTTCGCACAACTTTCATGTAATTTGTTACTACGCTGCAGTGATATCAGCGGTACCATTATTTCATTAAATCCTTTCCCTTAAGCATTAGCTATATATATATATAGTGCTTCATCAAATTAAAGAAAAGGGTTTTGAGAGGAAAGCTTTCTTCAATTAATTTCAAGGTTTCGAGAAACGTTTGTAAAATATTTTTCCAAAATCGAATGGTAACTAAACGTCATTGGAACCACATTAACTACGTTAAATGTTGCACCTGTCCCAGGTCAGCCTTTTGGGAATTAATCCCAAAGTTCTTTAACTTGTAATTCAGTACTTATTTTTCCAACCCATTCTGAGGTTGTGGATTTATTTCACATCATATTTGATTTGTGGAAGGACTCTCGAGCTCAAGGTCAGCTGCATTTACACTACGGGTTTATTATCGTATTGTGAGCAGCAGCACAACATAACTGATAATGGAAAACAATAACAGGCATAATAAAGATAATTAAAAGATACATATTTTTGCAAGGTAAAGATCTGAATACAAACAATGAATTAAAGACACTTCCAACTTAGGGTAGTAGGAGAAGCTATGAAGGTACAGAAAAAAAACAAGCAAGCAATGCAATTACATTAAATAATTTCTCAGTTCTATCATATTATTGATTAAGTGAAATACCTTGAGCTTTATTGGTAGCCAACAATGTGAACTAAAAGCATGGGACCCACAAGACTGGGCTGTTCATTAAGCTTTGATAGAGGCTAGGGATCAAGCCAAGACATACAGTGATTTATGAATTACTAAACAAGGCCAGATTCTGCAGCAACAACACAAACACACACAACCTGTTCTCAATAGGCATCACTTGCAAGTTCAAATACGAACTCTGAATTAACCTCGGTGGACGCGCCACTGAGCTTCAGTGCAGGACTGTTTGTGTGTGCGTGTGTGTGTGTGTATGAGAGAGAGATGGTGTATGTGTTAGAAAGAGAGTTTGGTTGAGGGGGGGGAAACAATGGATGTGTGTACAAACCACAAAGGATTTGAGAATGTGACAACTTATTACTACAGTTTGTCATATGTATAAATAGTATCTTATTATATAGATGCACATTTTGAAAGTCACACTTTAAAAGAGGATTTGCTAAATGTATATGCGGTTATATTTGTAATATTTAGATAAGCATAAACAAAGATATTGAGTTGTGTTGTGCTGAAGTACTTACAAAGTCTTTCTCAAGCTTCTCCATCTCCTGCTTGTAGCTCTTCAGTCTGCTGTTGTACATGGCTCGGCTCTGGATGGGAATCTCCCGAACTTCCAGGTCCATCTGCTCCAGCTAAAACCCGCAGTTAAACCAGTTAATTTAACAAACTTTTCCTGGCTAACACTTTAAGATCCATCTCACAACTAAACAATAATTTGGAATATAAAACATTGACAGGTTTAGAGCTCATTCTATTCCAAATTTACATCATAATGTTAAGGTACCAACATTGTCAAATGTGCACTTTTAATTATAATCACTGTTATAGCACTCTTGAACAGAGGCTAAAAAAATCTAGGCCTCCCTATCCTCTAATGATCATATTTCTCTTACTATCTTCGGTTTTCTGTACATTTCTGCTAAGGTTATCATCTATGACAAAAAGCTGCTCAAGATGGAAATAGTGACAACTCTGAAAGTGTTAAACTTTCTGAAACGTGTAACTTCAGCGGCATTAACTTGAATATGTTCCAATGTTGATTGTAAAAATGAAAATGCCTCCCGCTCACGTCACATAAAAGCTGCGACAGAGAAGGGCTGTTCTGTAAATAAATACACAATCAAATATGAGGCCCCCTTCATTGCAGCAACATGCACAGGCCCAACAATGTCACAGTGAATGAAGTAAGAGTACATTTGATGCATGGTTAGACAGGTCTCTGTGTGGCGGATTTGGAGGAAACTAATCACTGTGACATAACAAGACAACTGCAACAACAATTTGTCTCTGTCAGGTGACTTTGCTCATTTTTAAACAGCAACATGAAGACTCCCACCTCAAGATAATGGTTTGAAATGTGTCATAAGGGTGTCACTTAAAAGCAGATTACTGGAAAGTAATCATGTTAGGAGGAAGCCTCCTTCCCGCCATGTGAGGTGTGTGTGTGTCTCTGTGTGTGTCTGCATGTCATGTCACCACCAGGATAATACAGGTGCTGTTGTCTGGTGCCAGTGAAAATTGTCCCCTCCCTCTTTCCACAAATTCATTATTTAGGAAATGGGAAGAGGAGAAAATTACTGATCAAAGACATACCAACTCTCTGACTTCTTCAAGCTGTTTGTCGACATTTAGAACCAGCTGTGTCTTCTCCTCTGAAAGGGAAAAAAACAGCAACATATTGATCAGCCGACAGAGGAACAGCGCTTCATGACAACAACCTAACTCCCCCGCAACGGGGGAAGAGAGGGGGAGAGAGAAAGAAAGAGACTGGGAGAAAACAACACACGAGGACACATTTGAAGATATATTTACACATTCTCTCTACACGACGAGCCAACATTTGATGTCTCTTAGTTATTGGCGTCTATGAGGCCTTTGTTGGTTTCTGTTGAGGAGCAGTGAGACACCTCGTGCCAACTCAAAGGGAAGGGAGGTGTCAGCTTTGCTCACTTGCCAGAAGTATGAGTCCCACTCAGAATGACTAACGCACCGTTCTGCACCTCACCCCGTGGCTGCTCTTCCACATTACCCATTGAAACTCATTACGACTTGCGAGAGTTCCAAAGAAGCGTGTAAACTACAGTACATCCCGTCGTTATTTATGGCAGAAACATTACCGCTTAATATCTGTACATATAAGAACTGGTCTTTGTTTTGAATTGGTCTTTGCCATGTAAGGGAACCACTTGAAATGCAGCAGCCTGGTCTGGTAGTTTAGCAATTAAGCATCAATACATTTTCATCATCAACACAACATATTTGAGTGGAGATAAACAAGGAGAGAAAATTGACCTTTGACCTTTCAAACTTTGAAATGCATGACAAAATGTGTATGAAAACCTCAATTTTAGGTGTAGTCACATATCAATAAACAAGTCTTTGTTAAAGGCATATATTGAGAGTTTTTTTTATAATAAAAATAAGCTATTTTATGTCATTATCTTTACATTTTTAAGTTGATTAACCAATTAATCAAACAAATGACTGTATGTGAATAGATGATTTGTCACAGCCCTTATACAGAGTTTACGGTAGAAATACTTAACTTTTTATATTCTTAACCTAGTGTTTAGTTGTTAATATCCAAAATGCACTCAACAAGGAATAGGATATTGCAATAATGAATAAGCCATGACAGTCTCCACGTGTCCCAAATTCATACTATATACTGATTCTATACAGCATATACCACACACTAATCGGCTTACTAAATTAATTAAGCAGTAAGTATACAAAAAGGAGAGGGGGGGGGATCAACATACTTTACCAATTTTATTCTAACAGGAAATGATTCAATATATGTAACAACGGACGTCAATCAAACTGAGACTTTGGAATGTCACTGCTAATTAAACCTCATAAGACAAGTGTCTCTTTTAAGATTTAATACTATTTCCAGCTGTGAGCAGCTCCACCATTTCCTATGTTCATTGCATTGTGGGAGAACAGTGTCCATCAACAGCACACCCTATTTAGCATGTAAACTGTGTGATTTAAGTATACTTTCTTGTGTCACTTTTCCAGATACTGAAAACCTGCTTAGGCTTCGTATGTAGTAGGAATTTGGGACATGCAAAGTGTGACAGTGAACCAACATGCACAATACCAGGACCCTCAAACTAAAGCAGCAAAGTGGAATTCAGCCATCATTTATTTTATTATTCAAACTTGGGCTTTTCTTACTGAGATATGTCAAAATGTCTTTTGTAAAAGAGGCCTACTGGGCTTCTAAGTCTCTTAAGTCCTCCTGCCAAAAATGTAGCATTATTTGTGGCTACGTTTTACTCAGGAGTCTATGGGAATGAGTCACAAACAAAGGTTCCTCTAGTCACTACTTTCTCACCAAAACATCCCATCAATTTATATTACATGAAAAACTGAAATCAGTCTTATGCACAAATAGTATAGATGGAAGCATCTATTTCTCATGTAAGCTCTCCTTTTGCAAGTGTCCTACAAGTATGCCAAACCTAAACAAAACATTGTTTTAAACATACTTGAAACAAAAAATCTTAAAGGATAATATACGCTAAGAAGTGACTACTGTCAGCCAAGACGAAACTGAATTTGACCAGATTCTGATCATGATGATCAGCAGAAAAACATGACCTAAGCCGTTAACCTCTTTAAAAAGACAGCCAATATTAGTAAATCAGTTGTGGCATCTTTTTGAGAGCACACTGAATATCAGCATATCATTCCACTATATGAGCAGAAAAGAGATAATCCAAGAGCAAAACAAATCTCAATATTTTTCTCAAAAAACTAAGTCATTCCAAAAACCTGAACAGTGATCAATTCAAACATTTCTCTTTTGAATTGTAGAAGGCATTTTAGATATGTTAATTTAACTGAAAATCTTTTTCAAATAAATCAAGAATCATGAGTAGAACTTTTAACCTGTAAATAATTAATTGATGAAATACAAAGTCAATAAAACTTAAAGTTCCAAAACAAATCATAAGGTATGTTGTAAATTGTGGGATTGCAATATCGTAAAAAAAAACCTAAGCCAAGATCTTCATTTCTCATGCTCCATGGGCCAACATAACCTTTTGCCAATCCTCAAATTCATTTTTAAAACCTGTGTCCAACCCCACAACTTACACAGTAAACAGCCAGAGGCGATTCTCTGAAAGGTGAGATGCTGCTTTCTTGCTCAAACTCAGGCCAGAGCTGGAGGGCTGTGAAATATGTATGGATATTTACCAAGACTACAACCTGCTGACGGACGGATGAGTTTTATACACAATAGAAAGGCAAATAAAGAAGTAGGGCTTGGCAAATATATTTTTACTTGAAATCTTTTTCCATATTTAAGTTGCAATGATTGACAGGTAATCTCTTGCCATAAACACTCAAAGGTGGGGGAAAAAAATGGCATTCATGTTTCATGGAACAAGGCCTAACATTTCATTGTATTCTTATTTAAATATTTTTTGAACCTTAGGTTTTGAGGGATGGTAACAAATAAATATATAAACACACATTCATTTCATTGCTACATGAATTAAGACAGTCAAGGACATTTTTTCTACATGCCCTGGCCATTATCAGCAATTGTGCACATGTAAAATAGAGAGATACAACAACAGCAATGACAAAAGCCCTTTGTCTGGAGCGATATTAATGTATTAAATAGAGGGCTGTTAAACCACGGGCAAAATTCAGCCACTTCAGGAAGAAGAGCCAGAGGGACTTATGAGAGGGAAAAAAGAAACCTTAATGAGAAGGAAGGGAATCAAATTCAACTGTAAACTATTCTGTTGGTGGAAGAACACATTGAACAACTACTTATGGTTGTAATGTGTTTCCTGGCTTTGTACATATTCATATGGGCTTACTCTGACACAGTCAACAGATGGCGAAAGGAAGCGATGTGGAATTACACTGTGGAATGGGCTGCCATGAATCTTCAAAGATGCCAATTCCAAACCAGAAATATTCAGTCAGGCGATGTTTTGTGAGAGGCAGTGCCCTCTGAAAAACCCATGAGCGAGTATGGGTTGGAAGCAGTTTTTAGCAGTCACTTTGTTGAAGACAAAGTACTTGCAGTAGTCATTTAGTTGTGAACAATACAATTTAGCCAGCACCACTGCATTTACAGTAGTTTATTGTATAATATTTATGCTTGTATATATTTATCATTATCTTTTTGGCTTTGCTCAGTTGATGTTAATTCAAGAAACATGCAGTGTATTTCACACTGCAAAAAAACTGTTCAGTTAAAAAACTGGCTGCTATATTAAGATATGCTGGGCAGAAAAAAAATGCAAACTCAATGACTATTCTACCTCAACTTTCAATATTTCTCATTTGTGACCTAAATATAAATTAATATAGATGGATGGACCAAAAATTATGCTTTATAATACATTTTTTAAAAAAAAGAGGAAAACATTTCTCAGCCATAAAGCCTTTTTTGTTTTGTGACAGATTAAAATGTGTGCCACTAGGCTTCTACCTGTGAGTAAAGCAGCACCACAAGTGTGTGATCTATCCCATCATCTTTACCCTGTATACAACATACAGTTCCTATTGCCACCCATTTAAAAATCTTCAAATTTTAGCCTCACAGTGTGTGCTTTGGTCAAAACGTGTTCCAATAAATATACATTTAATATTTGACGAATAAAGGAATTCTGAGTGGGACTCAAAACCTCATGTCATGTCAGGTTGCAAGTTTAAATCAGATTTATCATCGCTGCTGCATGTCATCCCCACTTCTCCCACCTATTTATTGTCCACTGTGTGTAGACTAAACAAAAAGTTGACAATTAAAGATATTATTATACAAGATATTGGTTGCAAATACTAGAAATTAACATGTGTCTGTCCAATCAAGCAAATAATGTACAACCTGAAACATCTGTGAATTGCCTATACCTGGCAACCAGTAGGAAACATTATTTACAGTGTGAACATATTGTTTCTGAGCCTTTGCAAGGTATGCCAGCATGCTGTACATCAGGCCCAGCCAAGAGAATACATACAGACCCTAAATTGGCTGCATGAGTGTAAACCATGTGGAGAATACAAGAAAAAAAATCCTCTATTCAGGCAAATCCAACAAAACAGAGAGTCAGCCTTACTGTGAAACAACAATTATTGACTTTGAACACTTGAATGGTAATTTGGCTGACACAGAAAGGTGGATGGATGAATTACATTATATTATATCTATTTTCTATGTATAACTTATTAAATTTCAGTCACATTGGTTGTAACCTTTCCTAGCATCTATTGGGCAGAAAATAACAGAGAGACTCATTCACACCTACTGGCAATTAATCATGACCAGTTCACCTGACATACATGCCATATACAGCAAAAAAGTTAGTTTTCCAGTCTTGTCCATTTATGACACTAATAAGTGTAATTAAAACTCTATTGAAGGGTTGAAGCTGTGTTGGGTGTACCACAGGATATCACTGCGATACCAGTGAAAGTTCACTTCCTATACATTCACTTATATGATTTCAAATCATATTTACCAACTATAGTTAAAGTGACTTAAGGCTTCTGTTCTCCTCCTAACACTACCATCAATAAAGGCAGTAAAAAAGCATATATACCTTAACTGCTGGAAAACATAAAAGGATACCTGTCATTAAGCTCAGTGTTACACATTCTCACACAGGCTCAATCCACTAAATACAGACCAAGCTATCAAGCCAGCCAGATACAAGTGATGTATCCTTTTATATATGAGTCAAGAACACACTCGAGCTGTGTGTCACCATTTGATGCGATAAAAGGAGCCAGAAGATAACCTGGTAAAGTGATGGAATAACACAACAACGACTGTAAGCTGCACCTGCGACCAGTTAGCTCGCAGTCTCAGCTGAGAAATGCCAGCTAACTGATAGCTCGCCCCAGCTCAACGACATTTAACCAACTCACCTCCACTTAATTTGGGGATTCTGCCAACTTTGTTGGTTACTTCTGCCGTAAGTGTTCCAAAGTCCTGCTCGTAGGCCTCGAAGTCTGAAGACATTTCGACGTTTAAGTTCAGAACAGGTGGCTTTCTGCCTGACAGTCAGCTCAGAATAATAAAAACAAGGCTCGAGTGGAGTCGCTTCCTTCCTGGAGTCACAGTCTAATGTGCTCGGCGAGGAACTGGACTTTATGTTTTATTTCTTTCCGACACTGAAAATCTCTCTGCTAGCGGATAGAAAATATCAGTCGCGTTTATTTTTTTTGCCCAACGTGAATAAATCAATTATTCTTGCAGTTCTGTGGCGGCTGAGTGACAGATTGCTTATATTAAAGTGTCCACAAGGGGTTGAGGGCGAGGAAGGTTCCTCTCTGTACACAGAAGAAAATCGAAGAAAAAAAACAAGGAAGTGTCCAGGTTGATCATTTAAAGTGACAGTTTTTTCCTCCATTCATAAAAACTGTCCGTATACACATACCGGTAAGCCTTCTTTATATTTTTAAGATGCTTTATCGCCCTCTTCGCTCCTTGTGGCAGAAGTCCAGCCTGAAAGGTTTAGTGTTAAATGGCGAACGAGCTAACCAGCTAACCGGCTAACTGACGTAACGGTCTGAACCAAATTCGCCGGCTAATTACTCACGAAGCGTTAGTGTGCTTTCTTATTTTTTATCTATTTTGTATCACCAAAATGGTCCCAAATGGACCATGCTTACGCTTTTTAATATGATGTCTTTATGCGATGTTTTCTGTGTTGATGGGGATCAGCTAAGTTAGCCTGGTAACATGAGCTGATGAGTTGAGGCTGCTGGCTTTACATCCACTGAGTCACTTGTGTAGAAATTTGCACTACTATCCGCTTTTGGTGTGTTTTATGTTTTTACTCGTTTCGTGTGCTCGGTTTAAAGCCGTTAGCTGTTGGGCTACTTGTGAAAGTTAGTTATTTCTCAAAGTTCCTGATCGACAATATTGCAATATGGCAGTGACGGCCAAGGTGTGGAGGCTGGACAAATCACATCAAAAAGGAAAAAAGAATATTACAGTACAAATCATAGTGGGAGAAATAAAACGTACATTCTGATATTATGTTCACCTTATTTATGTCAATGAGGTTAAACTTAATACAATTTTACAGCACCTCAAACTACAGCCTCACAACAAAAAACTGAACATTTCATTTCATATTACTGGGTTGTTATATGTGACTGCATTAGTTTTAGGTAGGTGTGCTTAATAGGTTTATCTTTCAAACTTTTGGATTTTTGATATTTAGGGAAAAAGAAAACCAGACATAACTACATTAGTGTGACCGTTGACATGGTTAACAACAGTAACTACTTAAAAATGAGAGTGTGCAGCAGATGACAGTCAGTATTTCACAGTTGAATATATATGTTCTGAAATGTATGCAGCGCTGGTTCTGATGTTTTAATATGTCCCCCTTTCTCTTTCTCTTAGATGGGGAATTTGAGTCTGTCACAAGGATAGTGTGCTCCGAAGATTGGCGGGAGAGGATGCTGCTCTTTGCTTGGGCAAGAAACAATGGGACACAGAGAGCCCCAGTGACCCAAGACCAGGCCAGTTGCTGGGTACTCAGACGACGAGAAAAAATATGTGCATCGTCTGCACCGCTGACTTTGCAAGATAACAGAGGAAAAAAGTAACACACTGAAGCTTGGTCATAACATTTCAGGAACTCGTCGCCGAAAATACTTGTACTAACCTTGTGGCAAAAAAGATGAACTTCCTGTCAACCTTTGTGACATTTGAGAACCTCCATGAGGTTCGGAGACTGTGCCACTGGGGTCCAGTCATAGCCCTCTCTGTCATCGCTATATGCTCCACCATGGCAATTCTGGACTCCATTATCTGGTACTGGCCGCTAGACACTACAGGAGGCAGCATTAACTTTATCATGCTCATCAACTGGACTGTCCTCATCCTCTACAACTACTTCAATGCTATGTTTGTTGGACCTGGATACATCTCTCTAGGCTGGAAACCAGTAAGGATCCTCAAATAGGCTTATGACATTTGTCACTGGTGTTTGATCATGTAGATTGTGTACCATGTCTGCAAATTTGCAATATAAAAATGTAATGTAGAGTGAAACCACTGAATCATAGGAAATATGTTACATCAGACGTTTGGCTTATTTGTTTGTCCCCGAAACAGGAGAGTCAACAGGAAGCCCAGTACCTACAGTACTGCAGAGTGTGCCAAGGATATAAGGCCCCCAGATCCCACCATTGTCGCAAGTGTAACAGGTAGCTACATTTATTACCAACGTTTTCTTTCACCTGTGTGATATGGACTTGTGACCTAAAGAAATTAAAAGAGCACAGAGACAGAGCTACTATAGCTAGAATATCACTGAGCGATTTCCAGCACACCAAACTAGAGCTGGCTTGTGCGTTTATGTGGCTTGTCTGTGTTGTTTCCGCCCATGCATTGCTCTAAGGTCTCTTTGCAACCTGTAAAGTGCTGCACAGGGACCTTAAAGCATCACATAATCGATTTATGTGATGTTAAATAGGTTAACATCATATACCTGTGATGTAAATCTATTTTTTGAAAAAAGATGCAGGGTGACTGATGAACTTGTCACTCTGTCCTCCCAAACAACCAGTCAATTCCCCCAGCACTCCTCTCCTCCTCTGCCTCCCCTTCCCCAGGTGCGTGATGAAGATGGACCACCACTGCCCTTGGATCAACAACTGCTGCGGCCACATGAACCACGCCTACTTCACCAGTTTCCTGCTGCTGGCTCCACTAGGCTGCTCACACGCTGCCATCATCTTTATTATGACCATGTACACACAGCTGTATGAGAGGGTCAGTAGTCAACGTACCTCACTGCGCCATGCTTTTGATGGCCTATTGTCACCACAGCTTTTCTTAGAGTTGCCTCATTCATTTCATCATGTGGTACTGATGTTACCACACATGTCAAGCTGTTTTCTTTTTCCTCACTGCAGATATCATTTGGCTGGAGCACTGTGAAGATTGACATGAGTGCTGTGCGTCAATTCCAGCCCCTCATGCCCTTCAGTGTACCCGCCTTTGCTGCCACACTCTTTGCCTTAGGCTTGGCACTGGGCACCACTATTGCGGTTGGCATGCTTTTCGTCATACAGGTATGTTTTTCATAAGGTTTTGATTGGGATGTACAATTTACAGCAAGTGTTCCTTATGGAATATTGTATTTAACCAGATAATTTAAGCACTAACCATGCAAATTCACTACAGCTCAGTTTTCACTAGAAAAAGTATTGAGTAATGAGAAGTATTTAGACAATGATGTGTCTTGATGCCTTTTAAAATGACCATTCAGCATTAACAAATATTTAAATTAGGTGTTTTAGATGTAAAACTGTTGCATGGTTCTACAAATGCATAGCAAATTGAAAGCACAGTGTAGATGTGAAGTGAAATTAATAAAGGCATAGAACATAACACAAAAAAAAACATTGATTATACATGTGAGAGTCAGACAACATTGAAATTTACAAACTGAATGAAATGACCCCTTTCCTAACAAAATGCTTACTGAGATTTGCCAGAACAAAGAGAGCGAAGAGAGAAATTTAGGGCTGGCTATCTAAAATTCCAGTACACATTACTAGTGCATATCCAGGAGAAATCAGTGATGCAGTAACAAAGTTATTTATTAATGAAAAAATATAACTGTGATAATGAAATAGTGGGTCCTTTTCAGATGAAAGTCATCCTTCGAAATAAGACCTCGATTGAGTCCTGGATCGAGGAAAAGGTCAGGATGTCTCTTTGATTGTGTATTTGACTGTGTTTTGTGATGCCATTTTGTGATGTTAGTGTAATTTAAGATGGATGACTTTTTATGTTTTTTTTTTATTGTTTGATCTACAAACAATCAACTAGGATGTTAATGTGCTTTCTTTAATCCACACTTTATTGAAGGATTTTTAATTAACAACATGTTTTTAACATTTCATTCTTTAACTTAAAAATGTCACTTTATAAATAATGCCCACAAGTTCCAGGATCATCTGGCGGTACAATATAGTAAGCTGAAAACCGAAACTTGACACCACCCCACCAACTTGAAACACATACACACACTCTCACACTACCCCCTGTCTTTTCCACTAGGCCAAAGACAGAATACAGCACTACCAAACAGGGGAGGAGTTCACCTTCCCGTACGACCTCGGCAGCCGCTGGCTGAACTTCAAGCAAGTCTTCACGTGGTCAGGGACGCCCAAGGGTGATGGCATTGAATGGCCAGTCCATCCCAAGTGTCACCAGCACACCTTAACTGTACGTTCAGTTTGTTTGTTGAGTTGGGTGATGCGTGCAATACTGGTTTTGATTCGTCTGTTACTGTTCTGATGCACATTGTGAAATGTCTGTTAATGTTAAAACAATATATTTTCTTTAATCTGTAGAATTTTAGGCAGTAGGCACTGTAATAAGTCCTACTCTTCATACCTTACCTGTTAAACAGTCAGATAAAAGTTACTTTTTAATTGTCTTGTTCCTCTTTTCAAACAGATTGAGCAACTGAAGCAGAAAGCTGATAAACGAGTGAGAAGTGTAAGTACCTGCCAAATCCGTATTGTGACATCCATGCGGTGTTGATTAACATGTAGCACAGTCACACAAGAGTGGTCAAAAAGAGCCTCTCCTGCTTTCAAAGCTCCAGTTTCTGTTTAGTTGTGAATTTGAGGTCTCTGCCAAATTCCAAGGTCTGAATCAGGAAACTGAATTTTACATTCCTCATTGAGGAAACTAAGCAAATCTGCACCGATGATTAAATCAATAATAATAATTCAGATTGTCAGATATTTTGTTTTAATGCATAACGATTGAATACCTTGACTTTATAAACATACCTGTATCTTGTCTGAATTAAGGATGTGGTCAAAGCAGTAGAATAACCAGATATCGTGTATACGTCGGCCAGCAGGTCCAGTACCGTGCAGTGGAGGACTATAATGGAGCTTGCTGCCCTCTGAGCAAAGGTCTCCAAACCTTTTTCAGAACGCCCTGCACCGAGGAGCCCAGGATCCCCCTCAACAAGGGCGATACCATCCTGGCCACTCGTGGCACCAAGTGAGTTCATTCAGGCCAAACAAAACAGCTATCATCATGCTTGTTTCTGCAGAAGTCTGGGTGTTTAGGCATCCGGTTAAGGATTTATTTTGAATCCATGAGTAATAGACCAAAACTGCATTGTTTTTGTCGATGTGAATTCTCCTAATTTACGTTTTTTCCCCTTTTTAGATGGTGGATGTATGGAGACAAAGCTTTGAGCGAGGAGCAAATGAGAGGTGAGATGAGATGCTTTTGCTGTGGTTTGAATTGGCTCATTAAATTCCATGTAACAAATGTGTAAATGTGTCCTTTCTGTCTGTTTTGGCTTTCAGCGGGGGAGCGTGTAAGGGGATGGTTTCCAAGGCGATGTGTGGAGAAGTGCCATTATGACACAGCTGCCAGTGATAGCACCAGCGATAAGAAAGTAAATTAATATATTTGATCAGGGTTTTATGTAGAGCAGGGGAGTTAAACTGAACAAAAGGTGTCCATGGTCATAAACATACATCCACTAAAGATGTCATGCCTAATGCTGCAGGCTCACCATCAAGAATTTCATACTTTGATTAAAATTTGTCAGACATTAACAACTTGAATTTTTTAAAGACAACAACATAGTTCTCTAAGTCTTACTGAGCACCTTGCTGTCAAATAATGTCTTGAAGAAGACTTCAGAGTTAATGAGAGGGACTGGTCCCTTGGGTTCAGTTTGACTCCTCTGACCAAGCCTGAAACCCAGCAAGAGTCTTAATTTCCAAGAATTGCCACCAGGCTTCAGTGTAACTGCATTGTGATTACATGACTTTTTACTTGAAATTGTTGTTTTTACTTGTGTTGATGTCCTTTTTTGCTAATTATGCAATGCCTCTGCCCAGCTAACCCCGGGGCTTCGTCATGCAACTCTTTCTACAGTATGGAGATAACACTTAATTTCTTTTTATTATTTTTGTAAAAACAAATTGTTGGCCTCAAAGTATAAATTGAAAATTAAAAAATCTTCTGCAACAGTTGTTGTTTGCCTCTGTCTTAAGTGCCTTGGGCTTAATGTAAAACAGTAATTCTGCTTTTGTAAGTTGTTAGTGTCACACACAAGTCTAGCCAACTCAAGCCCCAACTACAGTCTGGTTGTTTATTTTACATTACTGGACTTTATGCACTCATTGCCTCAGAGATGAGTATGAAATACATCACATCCAAGAACCAATTATTCATAGGAACTTTAGAATAATTACTGCATTTTGCTAAGTAAAATATGTAAAGGAAAAGTTAAGGTGTGAGCACTTCAATTTTAGCACCTGTCTTATGTCAGGCATGTGATTTTTTTTTTTTTAATTTGCCTCCTACGTATCCGAAATCCAGAACTATCAGGATTTCATACACAAGAAATGTTAACAGGCAAGTCAGTATTATAATATATGATTCAAGTTGATATTGTTATTGCTGCCACCTGAAGTGTGTCTACATACAGCCTAAGTAATTTTCAATAGTGCATATGTTAGGACCGAATGTTTGCATGCCTTTGTAACGTTGCACACCCTGAGAACCTCAAATGGGAATTTTAAGTTTTTCTGAAACTGAAGGCTTTGCTTTGGAACAACCTGTCTGAAAGAGTCAGGTTTTCAGAGTCCAGTATCATCTTTGACATTTCTTCTTAAGGGCTCTGCACACCAAGCAGGTGTTTTTAAACAACCTCAGTGATTGGACATCATCTGTTCAGGTTGTTCGGAGCTATGGTGGAAACTTAGGTCATCAAGCTCTACCAATGTGAATAATAAGTGTTAGACATCCCATCAAGTCCCATCAAGCAAATGAGTGAAAACACCTGTGTGTGTGTGTGTGTGTGTGTGTGTGTGTGTGTATGAACTTTAAAATACATTTTTTATCATTAGGCTTTTGGTTATTTTTATATTTAATTAATTTGATTGTTTTTGGTGTGCGTTACTGTGTTTTAGCTGCATCATTAGTAATTTATTTCACACCAAATAACACTCTTTGTTCACGCATCCTTACTTTGACAAACAATCCACCTGTGCTGGAAGAAGTATTCTGATCTTTTACTTAAGCAAAAGTAGCAAAACCACAGTGTAAAAATTATCTGCTAAAAATAAAAGTCAAAATCTTCCTTAAGACAAAGTTCAAATATATAAGCAAGTACTCATTATTACTGGATTATAATTAGTGATACATTGTGTACATTACTTTAAAGTTGCAACTGATAAAGACGGGGCTAATATTACTTTATACATCATATATTATATTACTGCTGGGTAGCTTATCCTTTAATAATATATCATAATTTACTTGTTGATTTAAATTTTGCATTAATAATCGGAATCTGCTAAGTAACTAGTAACTAAATTTTTTAAAATAGATGTAGTGGAGTAGACCTATAAAGTAGCATAAATTGGAAGTAAAGAACAAGAACCTTAAAATTTTACTAAAGTAAAAACTTGAGTAAATGTACTTACTTACATCCCACCACTGCAATTCATTTATTTGACAGACTACATATTGTGTCTGGAGACTTGACTACATTACCCATGTTCCACCGCTTTTTTGCGCCAACCAATCAGGCTGCGCGTCACAATATCACGTGGTTATCCAGCCCAGTTCACGTGTGAGTGACTTCCACTAGTGGGTGCTCAGCTTTTCGGACCGGGGTTGGACTGGGTGAGACGGTTCCTCGTTGAAGATCACCAGGGGGAAATAAAAAAAAAAAAAAAAAAAGGAAGTATTCGTCAGATATGCGGGCCGGTCTGCTCATATAGAGCCCGACTCATCGGTTCCGGGACGTCGCTTTACGTTTGCTCGACGCAGGTGACGTTAATCTCGTGCTAAACTGCACGATCGCCTCTCTGCCAGATTGTCAACAAACGCTCCGTGTGCGGGCCGCAAATGCTGTTTGCAGTAAATGCAGAATGCCTCGTCGCTGCAGGGTTGTAGGTGACACGTCTTGTTTTTCTGTGTGGTTCCTGCTACACAGACACTGTAGTCGCATGTAGAGGCTCGGCTCAGCTGTGGCTGTCAGCTGGTTGTGCTAAAAACAAACGAAGGCATTGCTTCAGATTTGTCCGGCTGCCGGACATGGTGTGAAACAGGTACGAATCTTTTTTTTTTCTCTACAGATTGGCTAAACTTCAGCTCAAACCTCTTGTTATTGTGGCAGAGTCTGTGTTCATGCTCAGGCTCTGTCCTGTCAGGTTGCTTGTGGACGAGGCGAGGAGCAGCCTGACGATCACAAGCAGTTTTTTAAATGTATTTTTTTTTTTTTTTTTATTCACTAAACTGTCCTGTGACTCTGCTGAATTCAGTGGAAGTAAAGGACACATGTTGAGAGCTGCCTCTCCTCTGTAGAAGTTTGACATTCCGTCCATGGGAAGGTTTTTTTTTTTAATGAGGCTGCTATTGTCAAAGCTAGTAAATCATCCAACAAACCCATCACAGCAGTTAAACATAACAGATGGCCTGTAGAGACTCTGCAAGCGTGTTGGCAATATTTACTCTAATTGAGACTTTCTCTGACTACTACAAACAATGAAAAGCAGGCCAGCAGCCCTGTCAGTAGACCAATCCAGTGATGCAGCAGTAATAAACATGATGAGGGTGTGCAGAATAGTCTTAACAAGTCAGCGAGTAGTAATGATTGTAATTTTTCAGCAAAATAATTACTAATACAATGAACAATGTAAGTTTCTGTACCTGAACTTTCTGAGCGTCTCCTCTGACATGTCATGTCTTAATGGTGCAGTATTTATTAAATGTTACATTAATTCCTCTTTTAGCAGTGTTGCAAAACCACAACAGCAAAGAAATATCCAACACTGCTTGAGAAAGTGTGTAGTTAATCATGTAATTTGGTTGTAATATAATTCGAAATTAAATATTTCTGACATCACAGCCTTAACTGTCTCTGTTTTTGTCTTTCTCCCTGCAGCCCTTCCAGTGTTCACCCTCTGACAGACACTGCGACGACTGCGATTCCCCCCCCGCGCGACACCAGCCAGTAACATGTCCATGTTCAGCACGGGCATCCTCGTGCTGACGTCTCCCCTCCACACCCTCCCCCTGCGCATCGCTCCAGTGCTCAGCTCCGCCGCTCAGCTCGTCGAGCGCACGCTGTACGTCCACCTGCACCCGGGCCTGAACCTGGGAAGTGGGAGCCAGCCCCGGCCGGTTTTCATCCAGCCGGTGGTGGACCTGTCTGCGCTCATCACCCGCCTCTACAGCAACGCGGCTGACGTGTGCGGGCACCTGGACGTCCGCGTCCTGCTGACCAACGTGCGCGCCCAGCCGGCGGCCTGCGGCGGCGCCGCGCCCGCCCCGAGCTGCCCCTTCCCCACGCCGCAGTCCCTGTCGCACTCCCCGGAGGTGGTGCTGACAGACTTTCCTCTGCAGGACCCGGGCCAGTCCCATCAGGTCACGCAGTGTCTGCAGAGGTACACGGGCCGCTGCTACGTCTGCAGCCCCAGCCTGTCCTCGGTGCTGCTTCACCCGCAGCTGGTGAAGCTGCAGGAGAAGGAGGAAGGGCTGAAAGAGCCTGAAGAGAAGGCAGAGCCCTTGGAGACCTACAGCGACGTGGTGGTCGGGGGGACGTTCGACCGGCTGCATGGGGCCCACAAGACTCTGCTCAACATCTCGTGCCTGCTAGCCAGTAGACGGTTCCTTATTGGTGTGTGTGACCAGGCAATGCTGAAAAGTGAGTGGTTCATTTTCATGTCATTTTTGCTGATCTCATATTTTGATGATCTGTGAAAACAACGATCCGAGGGGCCCCTGACATCCTTTTCTTCCCGGCTTCAGGAAAAGTGCTAAAGGAGCTGGTCGAGCCTTACTCTCTGCGGGTCCAGAGACTAGAGGAATTCCTGCAAGACATCAAACCCTCCCTGCAGGTGGAGATCGTGTCCCTCGACGACCCGTTTGGAGTGTCCGTGGTCGACCCCCTGCTGGAGTGCATTGTGGTTAGCGAGGAGACTAGAAAAGGAGGCGAGGCTGTCAACAAGAAACGCATCGAGAATGTAAGTTCGGAAATTCCCAGTGTGTCTTACACAGGCCTTTCCCGTTGACTCTTCCCAGGTGCTCTTTCCGTCTCTTCAGAAATTGAATTTTTTGAAAACATAAAAAATGTTACACTGGAAAGGTGACAAAATTAAGCATACTCTATCATTTGTGTTTTTTGATTTACAAGAGGCAGCAACTTTTGTAATAGAATTGTAGTATTAATAAGATCCTCCTCCTAATTAAGGTTTTCAAATTGTATGCCACAGATGATCCTTTAAAATATGCTTTTGTCAATATCATGTAGCCCTAGTGCAGTTTTTTTCCACTGTATCTTTTCATACATCCGTAGATAGCTACTGTTGCTTCCTACACAGCACATTTTATAACACAACTATTCTCAAGTAATCTCTGAATCACTGAGCTTTACTCTTAAGGATAGCAGGTGGTCCATTTCTTTTAAAAAAAAAATTTATTGTGAGTTATTGAAAGAAAACGGAGAGGTTCACAGTGTAAAGAACGCACAGAAAACAGTTCTAGTGCACATTTTAATCTTGGGACAGCAGAGGAACTGTGTCCAGATATAGGTGACCCTAGCCACATTAGCACGTATGTGATGTTTTGTGTTCTCTGCTTCCGAAATCAGGGCCTTCCAGCTCTCATCCTCCATGAGATCCAGTTGCTTAAAGATGCCCACCACACCGAGACAGAAGAGGAGAAGATCAGCTCCTCCAGTCTGCGCTCTCGTCTGTTGGGCACCCTCCTTACCCCGCCTAAAGTAGGTCGTGTTTAAAAATGTTTACATTTTGATAAGGGATTTAGTGCAGGAAAAAGGATACTACATACAAAGAACATCCGTTAAAGTTGAGTTCATTCCTGTTTAATGAAACTAATTTTCAAATGTTAAAGAAGCTCTGCACAGCCTCCAGTGACGGGAAAAAAAAATTCTGTTTGTGCTCTAAGGTGCATTCGATGTTTGCTCACTCACCGAAGCAAAACATTTAACTCTGCTGGCTGTTTTGCTCACAGCATTTCTGTATCTGAGGAACAGAGTTTTCATACAAAAAATGGCAGCTGTGGTTTGTAACAAGGGTCAAACGCAAAGATCAGTCCTTGGAAACTTTAATGTATAACTGTTCTTATAGGAGGTGTCTTATTCCGGTCAAAAATAATTGGCAAATGTAAGAGTTCATGTATGTCCCTGGGGATAAAGACTACTATTACTGTGTGATTAGAGAGACAGGGAGCTCCCCTGCAGCGAGGGTGGAGGGATCTTAGACCAGGCCTGACTTGTTTTATGAACTGTTTGTGTCACTTTGCAGTGCAAATATACCGTTTTGTGCTATCATCACCTCCACCCAATGATTCTTCACGCCCCTCATGTTTAGTGCTGTAGTAGTTGCTGGTATTCTCTAATGTGAAATGATCAAATTTAATTTTCATATTTTCTTCCACATCCTGCACCCTTGTATCTCCCGTTTCTTCTGCACTAGGACACATCCCATCTCCCTCCCCTCCCATATGTGATTGGCCTGACAGGAGGCAGCGGCAGTGGGAAGAGCTCCATCGCCAGGCAGCTGGAGGCTTTGGGCGCAGTCCGGATCGACTGTGACAAGCTGGGCCATGAGGTGTACCAGCCGGGCACTGCAGCTTATCACACAGTGCTTGAAGAATTTGGGTCAGGTGAGGAAATACTCTGCCTTAAGGACACGTAATCATTGGAGGAGTTGGGCGGTGGTGAGAGATGTGTCATCCATCTCCTTGTGGAATCTCGCACACATTTTTCAATATTCAAACACTTGGTGATTGACATAATGAGTGCAGTGTAGTAAGTAAAGGTCAGACTATCAGATTTGATTTTGATGAAAGCATGACTTCTGGTTTTTTAAAATAAATTTTGAAAGGTCATGAATGCTACATCACTACAACAAAACACAAAAAAAAAAAAAATTTTTTAACAATCTATGCTTGTTTAAAGATATAAGAAGAAAGAGTAGCATAATTGACACAATAACTACCGCAAACATAGGTAGCCCAGTAGCTTGATTCCCATGTTGTCTTGTATGTTACGCTCATGTGTTGTAGTGCATTGATGAGCTTTTTTCGTCACTTTAAGATCTCCTGAATGAAGATAAAACCATCAACAGACGTGCATTAGGAAGGAAGGTTTTCGGAAACCAGGTAATATGAACATAAAAGCACATTGTGTCAGATTACGCCACTGTGCGTTGACAATTTACCAAAGATGCTGTTTTTCATGCAGGAGCGGTTAAAAGCCCTTACAGATATTGTATGGAATGAGATTGCACTTCTGGTGAAGAACAGAATCAGCCAGGCCAGAGAGGAAGGTATTGTATGGATTTACATTTATTCATCTTAGTATTGTAGAACTGTATGTTGGTAAACAGTTTTTGTGAGTTGTGTGTGTAGCAGTAGAATAGTTTTTATGTTCATACACAAGGACATTTATTTTTCCTAAAAAGACAGTCCTTTCTTCCTTCCTTAACCCTTTTCCTTTAGTTAGGCTAATGTACTGATCTCATTGACATAGACACAGATAATGAAGAAACTGTGCCCTCGCTTTTTACTACAAGACATTTCCCCCGTGTTCATGTGATCCGTGCTCTTTGTAGGTAAAGAGGTTTGTGTGGTGGATGCAGCAGTTCTTCTGGAGGCGGGCTGGACGGACATGGTCCATGAAGTCTGGGTCACCGTTATCCCCGAGGAGGAGGTAATATGTTTGTACCTGCAGTCCTCACTGCGACAAACATGTAGCCACATCAGCTTGGGTGACTGTGAGGAAAATGTAACGGTGTAAAAGTGATGACTGTATGTTTTACTGTATATTTACATTATCGATCTTTGTATGTGTAAAAAAGGCGTTGCTGGATCAGCATTCGTCACTGAAAGCAATGGCTACAGAATGCAGCAACATTATCATTTAAGTGATGAAAGCAGTGGGAAGGCAGTTTCTCGATGCCCTAATGTGTCAAGGATGAAGTATAAAAGGATAAGGATAGGAGTTTGGTTTTTGGATACTACCACTAGAGGGCGCCAAAGTTGAACATTTTACAAATTTACACCCACTGGCCTTAACAAAAGCCTTGTTAACCTAACCCACTTGCCTCCCCTTGTATCCCCTCCCCTCCCAGGCGGTGTCAAGGATAACCGAGCGAGACGGTGTGACCTCAGAAGATGCCCTGCGCCGGCTGCAGAGCCAGTGGTCCAACGCCAAGCAAGTAGAACACGCCAATGTCGTGCTCAGCACACTGTGGGAGCCAGAGGTCACTCGGAAACAGGTCAGACACTCATCATGCCATCAGTGTATGGTCTCCACATCTGCATTACATGAAATAATTTGATTCTGTAATAAAAAAAAAAAAACTGTTATATATAATATATAATAATTTCTCCATTGTCTTTTATGTTAAAGGTACTGAAAGCTTGGAATCTTCTTCAGAAGAGAATCCAACAGAGACAAGGACAGTAGGAACACGTGTGGGACACTACGTCATCTCAGCTCTGACAGAGCAAGCATGTGTCATGTCCAGTGACGTGCGCTCAAATGACTGATCCACAAAATGAAATGCTGCCTTAGAAAGAAGTGGGAATGGTTCCTGGGCCACTGCAGCAAACCCAACAAGCTCCCTCACTTCTTTGACCAAGACTCAGTGCCTGATTGATTTTCCACAGGTTTTTAAACTGTAGTTTTATTATAAGATGCTTAGTTGAAAGATGGATGGATGAGGAAAAAGAGAACTTAAACTAACTAAATAGTTTGGGAATTTGCAGGCTGGAATTTATATTTGGGATTAATAAAGTGTTATTTTATCCCAAGACTTGTAGGTCTGTTTTCATCCAAAGATGATTTTTCTTTATGAATGGCACACACCTTTAAATGGATACTGTTGTTTAAATGATATGCTAGATAACTTTACGACCATACCACTCAGCTAAGTCTAATATTTTGGGCACCTCGTCAACTGATGAAACTTCCTGTCAGATAGTTTGGTCCTCTTTCCATTGAAAGTTCCAAGTATAATTAATATGAATGTAACTTAGAAAAGCAACTAATGGTAAAGGAAAGTTGAGATATATATATATATATATATAAAACATAGAGAGACTGTATGATTGCTTGTTAAGTCATAGAATTAGATGTGTCTATCTATCTATTTTCAATTTGAGGGTATAACAAATTCACTATCATTATCTAATGAAGAATTATAAATAACCAAACAAGATGCAGTGCACTGTAGGAATCTGTGCAATAGATTAGGATATTTTGTAATATCATCAGTGTAGCTGTTACGTGGAATGAGGGGTAAATAAATACACTGAACAGTGAAAAAGATTGACATCATGAAACTGAAAATTGACAAATAAGGAAAAAAAACAAAAATATATAGCTGACTTTAAAATCTATATAATCTATAAATTAAAAGATATGTTGAAAAACCTTGATAGCATGATCTCTATACAGGCTCACCTGAACTGAAGCGACAGCAGAGTGGAAACTAAAGTCATTCGATTTTTAGTTTATGGTAAATTTCATGTTGTCATATCCCAAAATAAAATGTTAAACCAATGTTTACCTACTAAGAGTAAAATACTGTTTCATTGCTTTAGCTATACCTTCAATATCACAAGGATTGTCCAATGAAGTCAATGAAGTGTAATTGGCATTTTAATAAACTGGCATTAAATTTAATGTTTTCAACCCAGGAGTGGTCTTGGTGTTTTTTTAGTATTAAGGCATGGGCTTTGAATTAATGGACAAGATTGGTTTTCATTTGTTGTTAAAGTTTATTAAAAGTTTTTTTAGTATGTTCTAATAATCCAAAATAGCATGGGCAATTTTATTTTAGTCCCTATGTCCCTTAGTTTGGATTTGAAAATAAATGTATGCCTTTCAATAAACATCAATACAACATTCACTTTCAACCCGTTCCTTTAATTTTAATTCCTTTAAAACATTTGAACAATACTTAAATGTGCAAAATGTACAATTTTCATGACTTTTGTGCCGTGTAGCATAATATTACCTTAACAAAACTTTGTGCATTGGTAGTTGAACATTTTAACCACACATTCAAAAGCACTAGTAACTGGTGACATGTGAAACAAAGGGCTCTGGGTACGCGTGTCCAAACCTTATTATCTTCTCATGGAAGAGCACAACACACCCTTTTTGCCTTGAAATTCTGTGTAAGCAGGCAGTGAATAATCCCACTTTATAAAACCATTCAAAAAATCATTCTACTGCTCAGGAGGTCTCCTTCCAAATAAAGGAAATCTTCCACTGGTGTTCTCCACAGTCACATCTCCACTTTCAGTTTGGCAGAGCACATTGCTTCCCCCAGTTTGTTGCTGGCCATGCACACATAAACCCCAGAGTCAGAAGGCTCCAGATCAGCCACGACCAGGGAACAGAGCCCGTCTTCCTGTTGCTCCACAGTCACTCTGCACGATTCAGACACCGGCTTCTCATTCTGAAGCCACTTCACCTTCGGCCGTGGGTATCCTAGGATGGAGACAATAAGACATTACATAATACAGGATATTAAATAATCAAATATACCAAACGTATGTATGGTTTGTATTAACGTCAGCTGGTCTTGATACAACAAACTGTGTTCAACATTATTCTATAACAAAAGAAGGACAAACTGTTGCTTTTTCCGTTCAAGCTTGCCAAAATCCGTTGGCATCTTAAGATGTTTTAAATAAAGCTGTTCTGAATGTTCTAAGTTTAAAAGCAATAGTTCAACATTTTGGGAAGGGAGACTACAAAGACTAGAAAGCCTGGCTGTGTTCAAAGGTAACAAAGGACTTCCTGTCAGTGTGAGGCTGCCAGGCAACCAGCGGATACTCCAGAAAGTTCTGCTCAAGGCGAAGAAATAATCCAGCACACAACCCCCCACAAAACCACAACGTGCCATGTCCACACTTCCGTGTCACCCAGATTGAACAAAATGAGCTATAATGTGAATTAGTGAGCTTTTAAAAAAACAACAGTTCAGTTGCGGACTGTAAAATCAAAACAATGAGCTGAAACGCTGCATAGAACTGATGGGAGCTGCAAAGACAGGCGATAATTATCTGTGGGTTTGTCCCCACAAGCAATCCCTTTTAAAAAACGCTTTGTAATCTGATCCACAGTTAAAAAGAAAGATGAATCACAGCAGTTTTAAGTTTAGGTCTCATTCTATTGTCTGCTTTGCCTCCATCTCTGTAGAACGTGGTGGGGCATTATTTAATGAAGTGCATCACAGTTCAGTCACTCTACCATTGACAAGGCATGTGAGCTGAGCAGTTGCTCCTTGGGGAAGGCTGGTGTCCTTGAGGGCCTGCCGGAAGCGAGGTTCACTCTGAAGCTGCTTATCCAGCGACTGGATGGCCTTCTCTGCCTCTTGGCTCCAGCCTGGCTCTGCATGAGAGGGAGGACGGTGACGAATAGAACGGAAACAAGGCTTTACTGATCACAAAAAGGGTAAACTTGAAGTGACAATCGCAAACTGTGAGTCATCTGCCATATGAATGTAGCTGTAGGAATTCTGAAGGCATTGTGTGTGTGTGTGTGTGTGTGTGTGTGTGTGTGTGTGTGTGTGTCTTTT
The DNA here is from genome assembly GCA_031216445.1 of Lateolabrax maculatus. NCBI lineage: Eukaryota > Metazoa > Chordata > Actinopteri > Acropomatiformes > Lateolabracidae > Lateolabrax > Lateolabrax maculatus. Next base: position 8,646,928 of record CM062200.1, on the reverse strand, counting down.
TATCGGTCTTACCCTCTGAGGAGCTGCCAGGAGAGTCTGGCCTGTTCGAGAGGTTAGCCATCCGCTGTAGGGCTAAAACAGCCTTGCCAGTTTTCTAGAAGTTTAAAAGGACAAACAGCACTGGATGACAAAATGCACTCATAACCAAGCTTCAGGTCCACGCGGGACAATAGATTAAAAAGGTCATCATATCGCATTTTTCAGTGGCGTTACCTTCCACTTGCGCTTGGCCAGAAAACGTCTTATCTTCCCCTTATTGAGGGACTTGGTGGGTCTGCGAGTCAGAGGGGTAAAAGAGACCATCCAGGGGTGGGCGAGGGCCTCGGTACACGACAACCTGCACCTAGAGTGCAAGTGGATGGAAAGGGGGAAGCAAAGAGAAAGAGAAAAATCACATAAGGCTCACTGTGATGCAGTCGTGGATTATCTGCTGCATAAATTAAGACCCTGCCTCTCTTTAACTCATATTAAGGGCTTACTAAATGGTTTACTAGGCATATTTTTTGCAAATGACTGGAAATGTTACAAGGAATCTGTTGCTCATTCTGTGACATTATCAGCTGGAGAGAATCGAGGCACCTTCATCCATTTTCCTTGCTGCTACTCATAGGCACTGAGCTTCAAATCTTCTAACTGCGTCACAAAGAGGTACTCAAATCCAATCAGTGTTTGATCAGAGTGTGCACCGATCATAAAGGTAACCATGGCGAGAATGTGCCACGGGCCATTATCATAGAAAAGGAGAAAAAAGGAAAACTAGACCAACCTCCGGTCTTTCTTCAGCAGGGAGCTGATAAAGTCTTTAGCTTGATCAGAGATGTCCTCGAAACTCTCCTGGTCAAACTCGTACTGGGCAGCAGTCACAAGAGCAAGGGTCTCAGCATCGCTGTTCCCCTGGAAGGGAGATTCTCCACTGAGCCTAGGACACAAAACAATATAACAGTTAATTAAACATATACACAGCCTCATGCACGCTTACCTAAGTGTCACGTTTCTGCACAGACAGCATATCCTCATCTTTAGTGTTTGTAGCCATTAACAAGGGAAACATTCTTTTTAACATTGACCTGAAGGTCTAGACTGTATTATTCTCTGAAGCTTCTTCTGGGTTTGGTTGAAACGATGCCCACTTTAAGAATTGTGGTACTTGTATTAAGTTATGGAGGACAGTAGTAGTACAACATCACCAGGAGATGGCGCCTAAGCTGCATTTATAGAATCAAATGTATGTTTAGGTTTTACAAATTCATTGACATAATCCAAGTTGGCAATGTGTTCCTATTAATTTTAGCTATTTTCAAATGAATCGTGAATAGTTTACATATATATGTAAGGATAAATAAATAAATAAGTTTTTTTAAGTTTAAGAAAAAAAAAAAAAAAAAAAAAAACACAGTTACTGTGGCTATATTTTGAACCACTACAGCCTTCTTTCGCCTTACAAGATGAAGCAGACGACCGCAATGCTCCACATGTCCGTCTCCAGGCCCACAGGCTCATAGTTGATCACCTCAGGGGCCACAAACTCCGGCGTACCGTGCATCACCATCAGAGGTTTACCCTCCTCTGAAGAACAGGACAAGAGGAAGAAACACACACAGAAATTCAAAATGTGCCCCTGAATGTTTTGTATTTGCCCTGTTTGTATGAGCCTATTTACAGATGGCTCTAGTCATCTCTAAATAGACCACCCAGTGCGGAGCAGCAGCGTCTGGAGAGTCACCAAATTTTCTGCCTGAATTGGCTTAACAGGCTTTGCGGCGTTGAGGTAGTTGTCTGTTTTAGGAGCTGTTATTGCATAATTATTATTGTAGACATCTAGGAATTAAGAAATGACACTCAATGACTTGATGTTATCTTTGGTTATTTTTGGCATGTATTAAAATTAATGATCCTGTGTAGACCTTGCTGTGTTGTAGGATGAAAATATAGTAAACTCGTATTTGGAGGTTGGCAATATATTTGTATCAACTAAACTTGATGCAAAGTTTTATGCAGCCAAGAATTATTTTGAATATAATTACTTGAACCATAACAGGAAGCGCCCACAAGGCTGCACATAGCTGATGAAAGCTGCACCAAGTTCATTGACTGCTGCCTTTTAAGGACCCTTGTACTGTATTTCCCTGTATTGTAACTTCTACTGAAATACACACAGGATATCATTAGAATTCACACGAAAATGTTTTCACTCTCCCAAGTGAGCAACTACTAAAGTTATAAAAATCGATCAAAAGGAAAATGGTTTACCCTCTAAAAATCATTTTTGTTGAGGGAATTTCGCTTCATATTCACCATATTAGGACATGAGATCCTAGTAATATCACTGTGAGACTGAATTGGAAAAGGAGGTTGCGCGTTGAACCAAAAATCCAGTAAACACATTCCAAAAAATGTGAAAAGGGTAGCATATCTCAAATCTTTGTCAGGGCAGACAAAATACTCACATTTCACTTGTTTATTTGGCTTACACTGCCTACTCTGAAGAAGGCTTTGTGCCGAAACGTTGTTGTATTATAATGTAAGCCAAATAAACAAGTGAAATGAGAGTATTTTGTCTGCCATGACTTGGACATTTGAGATGTGCTATCTTCTCTTATTAGGAATATTATAGGAATAGGAATATTGCTATGAGACTGTTTCTACAAATCCAGCAAACTCACCCAGTTTACAAGCCAAGCCAAAGTCAATGATCTTGATCTGTGTACCAGTTCTATCCACACAGACGATGTTCTCTGGTTTGATATCCAGGTGGACGATGTTCTGCTTGTGAACGTACTGCATGCCCTCCAGGATCTGCTGCATGTAGCGGGCACTGGTGGGTTCTGTGTGCTCAAAGTTTTCATCCACGATGCGTTCAAAGAGCTCCCCACCTGCAATACTGGGCAGATAAATAACCCCAGTCAGGTCAGTGCTTCACCAACCGTTTACTACTGTAGCTATGGTACTCCTATGTTTACCAGTATTTATACAAGATTGTACCTTTATTGTTTATGTTTATGAAGTTTTGAGTTATCAGTTGTCAATGTTTAATCTTACTGCCATTACTTTGTCATTTCATCTGCCACAAAGGATACGTATCCATCAAATCATACTTTAGTACAATTTGTTTCACATGTCTTCCCACATGATTTGCTGGCATTTAGAAAGGAGATCATGTTTGTCTTTTTCTAACAGTCACATTAAATCTCCTACAAACAACTTTGTATACATTTTTTTTTTAAATCACATCTATTGTCAACCTAATAACACTATAGCAGCCAGTAGCGTCACCTAGCAACATTAGTAATGAGGTGACTGATGTGAACGCTTGTGTTTTGTCCTGATTAGCAGTAGAGACTTCCCATCACCAGATACACGAGGGTTTCACCACATCAAAGTCCCTTTTCCACTTCCCAGCTACTTACTACTCCATGACCATGACCATCTCGGAGCGCGTGTCATAGGCAGCCAGACATTGGACCAGTTTTGGGTGATGAAGGCAGTTCATGAGTTCGATCTCTTTGCGAGCTGCCGTCCTCTCCTTGGAGGTTCGGGCTCGGTAGAACTTCCCCGCACACTCCTGACCCGTCTCTTTGTGGGACAATCGGAACACCTGGCCGAACTTCCCACTGGACATGTCATCCAACACAAAGAAAGAGGCCGTCAGTTTTCAATTAACTGTTTCACAACATACATGATTATTGTCTGAATTGCACTGACAGTCTCATCCATCTGCTCAAGTTTGTTTTAATTACAGAGGATCCATTGCTTACACTCCCAGCTTCTCATGCACATTGTAGTGGTCCTTGACCTTGTGTTTGGTGTCAATGGTCACAGTGATATACGACTTGGGCTCTTTCTTCTTTTCTTCTTCAAAAACACAAAAAATACAGAGAGATGACAAATAAGCACAAAAGTGAAACCTCAAATCCTCTTAAACGTTTCACAATTCCAACATCTCTTACTTGCAGTCGCCATCTTGATACACTTAGACTCCTGGCTTGGTTCGCTGACCCCCGCCGAGTTGTAGGCTCTGACGCGGAAGTGGTACTGCCCCAGAGGCTCCAGGCCTGAGCTAACGTGGTAGGATGTGTTTTTACAACGGCTTGCCACTTCAGTCCAGCCACCATGCTTGTCCAGGCCCTCTTGTCGGAGCTCCACGATGTAACCCAACACAGCTGTGCCTCCATCATAGCTGGGACCCGTCCAGGACAAAACCAGGGACTGAGTGGACAGCTGGGAGACAACAGGTTGGGATGCCGGTGGGTCGGGCCGGTCTGAGGAGAAATTCAAGAACAAAACACCTTTATTCATATTCCTGGAGTTGCTAATTCCCATACATAGTGCACGGCTTTGAATCTGCCACCTTTTTCCTCTTCACTACATTTTCTGTCAGTGATTCTTTGTTAAATCAATCCACAGATTGGAGATCGGAGAACTCTAAATACTGAACTGTAGACCAAAGTGAGTCTCACCTACAACACTGAGGGAGACCGTATGCTGGGCAGAGCCTTCTCTGTTTCGTACTATGACAGTGTAGGACCCTCTGTCGTCTGGACAGGCCTCAGAGATGTCCACGCCGCTTTGTGTCTCACTGCTCCTCACAGACATCCTCGGCCCTCCTACCAGCACCTGAAGAGGAGGCAAGGTGCAAGTGCATACCGAGACCTTTACTGGCACAGAATTTCAAAGTGAGAATGTAAAGAAACGGATCAAACGACACTAAGAACCCATGGGGCTCCTGTTATAATTACCTTGTTTCTGTTGTAAATCCAGCAGCAGGCCACAGGGACAGAGCTGCTCCTGAACTCACAGTGTAGCTGGGCCCGCTCTCCTACTCGAACCTCCAACTGCTCTGGTGGGTCCACAAACTCCACAGGAAGTCCTGAGGGAATCAGTTTGCTTAATCAATAAGTCTGTGCACTAAAATACACTAAAATTAAGCTTTTACTTCGGTAGCTCTGATATCGTGTAACCTCCACTCACCTTTGATGGTGGAGACTACTGTTTGAAGGTTGACACTTGTGATATCTGTGGAGAGTGAAGAAGTAGGTGGACTTACAGGTGTGTGTGCTACAATAGGCAGGTTTAAGAAGTATCCAACCAATCACATGTGAGCAGTCAAGTTTGGTTGCAGCGGCAGAGCCATCAACAGACAGCCAATGCATGATGATGCATGATTGAATGGGTGTGTGACAGTACAAGACTGTTTCACGAAGCTTAATGAAAGCCTGTAATCTACCTTTCTCTTCTTTTCTGAGTTGGATTTTCCCTTTAGAAGCTGGGGACCGCTGGGTGTTTTCAGGTGACACAGCCTTGTGTGTGATCTCACTGCGCACTTGGTGGCTTGTTCTGGGGATTTCCTTTGTTGCTGTTCCAGATGGAAACAGGTTTACTGTACACAGATCGATACAATATAGTTGAAGGACAGGTTATACTGTACTTGATGTTTGTGAGGAATTTCTGACTCGACACTTTATTCCTGCTTTACCTTTGGTATGTAACGTAGCACTGCTTGATTGCTTCCCAGCAGTATTCTCAGCTATGCAGGTATAAGTCCCAGCATCACCAGGTGAACACTGAGTCAGAGCCAGGCTGACGACACCATTTTCGAAGGAACTATTACTCGAACGCAACCTCTCACCTAGATGACAAGATAACAATTGACAAACACTTACTTTTATGGTCACTGATAATAATTTAAATCCTTATAAATACAGAATTTTGTGGCTTGAAACCCTACATAAGAGCTTTGGTTTACACATTCTATCACAATTTCATTGCTCATATTGGAGAGTAGATATACATTTTGAAAGGTATGGTAATCAGTCATTTACCATTGTGTTGCCAGGAAATGCTCAGAGGCTGACTTCCTGTGATAACACCTTGAAAAGTAGCATCACTTCCTTCACAGACTGTACAATCCCTGAGTGGTTGTTTGAAGTGAGGCTTGTCCAGCGCCTGGATGGGTGTCAGTTTGGAGCCTTAGCAGAGAGGAGAAGTTAAGGACAATGGGTTTTGTTTTCAGAAATGCTTGACTGCATTGCAAACTGTACACACCAGTGTGCCCTCTATTACTGACCAATCAGGGTGGGCCACCTAGGAAATGTTTCAGTGGAGAGTTGTTTCTAATGCAAAACATGTATTTTTAGGGGCCTTTCCACCCTGGAAATGATATAACTGATCAGACTGTAGATTAACTTTAAATTCCCCATTTGGTAGTTGCAAATGTTGATATAGTCACACACACAAAAAAAAATGTGTGGTGTGGCAGAGCAGCATTTCAGTTAATCAGTTACCTGTGGCTGTATCTACCGCAGTATGTTACAGTTTTGCGTGCAAGGGTGGGGAGTTTGACATGGTGTTTACAAGATGTGTGTTTGCACGTGTGTATTTTGGTGTTGGAATGTCCAGCAGGATGTGTGTGTGTTTGGGGGAGATAGGAGGGCAGGTTGCATGTCAGTCCTATATACTCTGAGTGCCTGAGGACATTTCTGACTACAACAATATCACAGTAACTACAAAAACAACACTTTCCATAATAATCACCTTATATATAGAGAGCTGCCCCCTAACTAATGTTATGAGAAGTAACAATCTAGCCCCAGGGAAGCTAACCATATCACACATATGCAATCTAATATATTTCAGTATTCCTGGTTTCCTTGATAGGCTTTTGCAATGTCGTCATGCAAAGGATTCAAGTTAAAGAAGTTTAGATTAAAACATGAAGCGCCTGCAGGGGCTGAGGCTCGGGATGGCGTGTTAATATTACAGTTAATATTGGAATATTAAAGTCAAGTTCTTAACATTAAAAATGTAAACCAACACATTAATCTGTAAGTCAATTTTTCACATGTGCTTCTAGTGTTTACCTGTTGCAGAGGAGACTCCCAGTTTATTGTTTCCCATTAAGGTCCTCTTAGTGGTAACCGTTCCATCCTCTTTTTGCCTCTCCACACAGAAAGGTCTTGCTTGAGGCTTGAGGGCCAACCGGAAAGTAGACACAAAGGTCTTTGGCTTCCTACCATCCTTGTCCATCCTTGAGCAGAAATTATAACCAGAGTTTAAAATAGTCAGTCATCTGTCAGGCTTCTTCTTCTTCTTCTTCTTCGTCACTTGGTTGTGGTGTGTTGTACTCAGTATAGTGTGAAGCTGAAGCTGTTGAATTTTCGCCCTGTTTCTGTTCACAAATCCTCAGAGGTGCTAACAGGAGGAGCCTCTGCTCTCAGACGTCCCCTGAAATCACTACCCACCCTCAGCCCCACTGTCCAAAGGAAACAGCCAGTTTTATCAGAAGGCCAATTAAAAACACACATGTCCAGCCCCCACTGTACCTCTGCACCGAGAACAGAGGGAGAGGGACAGGAACACATGCGCTAGAAAACAAAAGAGATAGTATGAAAGAGTAGGAAACATGTGGGTGAGACGAAACATTCAAGCTGAAGAGAAACAAGAGAGTATAGTAAGAGTAAGAGAGTAAGTATAAAAAGCATAGTTTACCTGGTGGTTCTCTTCATAAAGACTACCTCTCCTCCCTGAACATAATTACATAATCACAGCTTCTTTTTGCCATTTTACCCCCTGTAAACACCTATTGCGGAAAACCACTCAGCAGACTGTAAGTTGAGTCAAACTGCCAGAGTCACCACAGGAATCAAGTAGAGCCAGTAGAGCAGCTTTCTGTGTGCGGTAAATCTGCTGTGCAATAGACAACATGTTGAAAAATAATTGAAGGGACTCTTTCAAACAGTGGATTTCCGGGGTAGAGTTTCTTTGAATGAAAGCGGACAAGTGGGACCATCTGACCACAAACAGTGAATGGAAGGCATTTAATTCTATTGATATGGGAATAGGTAAAGCTGCTGGTTGGATGAATCTCCAAGGCGTGGTCACATTTACTGTTAACTTCAGACTGGTTTTCTCTTATCTGTATTCAAAGCCTGTGATAGTGATGGGCCATTAGGGTTTTCTTTTTCTCAGTTATGCTAAAAAGCAGTTTCACTGAGAGTAAAAGCCTCACTGACTTGGATTTTATTTCATTCACAGCCTGTGAATAAAGATTTTGTCTTCTGTGAGCATTTTGCTGGTTGTTGCTCATTTATTGTTTCTATTTGATTTTTGTTACTAAAAGAAATTTACATTACCATGTCATTAAAGTACATTCAACCTTATACTCATGTCACAATTTTGTGCCATTTAGTGCAATAAACCCATGCTTTGTCTAGATACACCTCATATTGACATGTGACTGTACAAGTATATTGATATATGGCTTTGGTGTAAACCACAAGTAACTGTTTAGCTTGGAAATATGGAATTTACATTAGATAACTGATCCATTTGTGGCTGATTAAGACAAACACAGAATGATTCTTGTGCAGCACATTTACAATGCTACAACAACAATAACAATGGTTGCATAATATTTTTTCCCAAAAGTTAACCTCAGATAAATGAGAAACTATGTTGTGGTTTTAAATGGACACATTTCACTCGACAGTGGTCAGTGCAAGAATGTAAGGAAACTGTTACACGGACTGGAATGCGTAAGTAGTACCATATGTTGGGAGGCACATAATTTACTTTAGACTACAAACATGTCCCCTGGCGCTAAAAGTAGGCTGATTGATGGACCAGACATCAACAGAAACTTAACTGTTTACTGATGGACAGGCCCACTCTACCCACTTCTAAGCTTTCCAATATAAAGAACAGTCACAAACTTTGCTTAACGCACACATTCACAAGCACAAGTATTTTCATTTCTTTTTCTAGACGTACAGTTTACACAGATGTAGTTCATAAATCAAAGAAGACTGAGTAAGGCAAAGAATGGTACAGAAACAGTGAAATCGAGAAAAAAGGGTTTGAAGTTTGAAATCTTAGCCAAACAGTTTGACAGGTCATAAAAACTTTATTTTATTCCATTTTAGGCTGATTATTAATCAGAAATTTAGATATTCTAATTTTTGGGGGGGACAATTAAAGTAGCACCGAAAACGCAGTAAACACATTTTTGAATTACAGGAAAAACTGAATAAAATTGTCATACATTTTTCTTTCTTTTCCCTTTTGCCTAAATATGTAGTTACTGCGTTTTGGATATGTAGGGCAGTATATACGTTGAGTCAGATCTGATTTGAAAAGTATGAAGATAATAAATAAAAGAACATCAAAGCACATGACACAGGTATATGTCCTCTAAGCTTTGGCACATTCTTTAGAAAAAGCCATATAAGGTAAAAATATACCTCAGAATATGTTTTTAAGGTTTAGTGCATTCTTTGTTCACCATATATGGACCTTTCCACTAAATAATCATTTCATCATTGTACAAAGAGCTTATATCTCAATATTCCCTCAAGTAAATAGCACAGCCACACCACTTCTTTCCTCGACAATTATCCTTATCAGACGGAAATCATACAAGGTCTCAAGGAATGCAAAACAGGAAGCGCAAAGAGTGGGAAGGTCAGTTGTCTCTCTGTGACTGTTTGCTCCAACTATGGTAATCATTTTACTTCCCGTTCCCATGAAGTCTTCCAGAGACATGCAGGCTCTGTGTAAGCCTGTTCCCACAAACTCCTTCAAACACATGCCTACTCAATCACTCCATTAAATTAAAGTGATGGCAACCCAGATGTTAACGAAGTGGACTTGTGACCGGCTGAAAATGGTTTGAAAGCGTTTATAAAGAGTGGAATGGGGCCCTCCTGTGGTTGTACACATCACATAATGGTCTGTCAAACAGCATTTGCCATTTAGAGGATGGTCAAGATCAAGACCAGGGAAGTCCTTAAAAGTCCTTAAACTTTAAACTTTAAAAATAACACACAGACTGCATTTTTTAAGACTGTAAGGAATGATGCAGCTTCAGTAATCCAAAACATACTTCTTTATCTACTTAGCCTGAATTTCTTTGCAGGCAAATAAGAACAAGTAGATAAGGCTTTATAGACAGAGAGTCAGTGAAGAGCTGAAGAAAGACAAAACCACACACTGACTTATCCTCTTACAGATAAACTATTCTCTTGCCACAGAGACAAGCCTCTGTGTGTCCTTCTAAAAATTACAGTTTTTTGGGGTAAATCCTTGTGACTCAACCCACAACTGAGTCTGTTTTGTCATGATCTTCCCCTCATATACAATCAAACAGCCTGCTGTGATTCTGCTGTGTTAATGAGGACAGAGTAAAGAGTAACAAAGTTTGGATGTTTTCTCTGAAATTAGAAAGCAGCATGGTCCTTCACAGGCTGATGCACTCTGGCTAGAGCTCTAAGAAAGCAGAAGAAGGGGAGAAGAAACACACGGAGGAGATGAAGGCAGAAAAAGACTTGAATGGATAGAAAGATATGTGAAGAACAGAGGACACTCTGGCAGTGTGTCACAGGCATCCCGGCCGCTCACTCCACTGTGACAAAGATTATTGTGCTGCAGCCAGCGGCCTCGGTCCTTTTCCAGCCCGTGGAGTCGGGTCAGTTTTCCTGCAGCTTCTCCATATGTTGGTGGAGAAGCTCTGGGGAAGAGCTTGGTCCTCAAAAGGATGGAAGGAGCCCCGAAGCAAAGTCCAGCAGTCAGACGGCTCAAAGTACTCAGACACTTTAAGCTGTGACGGAAAGAAACTGCATTTCTACATTTCTTTAAGAATAAAGATTCCTATTCTTCCCTATTATTTTCTGTATGTTTATCAAATATTTTATGGAGGCAAGATTATGTGTAGTTTACTGGCATAGCAAATCATCTGTTTGAATAGTTATTGTGCAGTAAAATGTAGAAGTAATAGAATGGCTCATAAGATACAGTAATGTGGATTTATATTGGAATAAGAATTTCTCAGATTAATTATACATTTGTAAAAGTACAATACTTTGTCTTAACCATGTTTTTAATGAGTTCCCCGCAGAAGGAAAGAGACTATTCAAATAGTCTAACAGGTATGTTTTTGTGTGGTATATCAATTTAAATTTTATCAGGCTATCTGTTCATTTTCATAAGGTCATATGTCGAACTCACTACTGAATTACGTTTCAGTGCTCAGCCTGTATCTCTTCACACTAGACAGAGGAAGGCCTGCTGCTTTCTCTCTGTTCTCAGTTTTTTCTTTTACTTGGATTTCTGGCATCCCGACTTCAAAATGTGCAAGTGTTGCAGCATCAAATGCTTGTTCATTTTCTTCAATGGGCTCTTCTTGGTAAGTAATATGAATAATTCAATGAAAGAATGAAAGTGATGATTGACAACATCGATTACATATTTATTGTTATCAGTAGTATAGTAGAAGTAGTAAAAACAAACATACAAACTATTATTTACCATTAATGTTTTCAATTAAACTGCTTATACAGTTTTTTTTATTTTGGCTTAATATAAGTGACATCAAATCAATCACACTACAGCAAAAATGTCCCACCTGGATCCTTCAGCAAATTATTAAGATCCATATCACTCTCATGACAATGCATGGTTGTCTAATAACGGCTTTGAAGAAGTACAGAAAGTCTGCTCTGACTGTAATCCTTAATTTGTCTGATACTGTTAATGTATGCAAAAGAGGACGCAGGAGAGTGGAAGTAATTTGTTGCATCATTTGAAAGAGAACTAGATAATTAATTTGTTTTTCCAGCAGTATCAAACATATTCATATTAGATGGTCTCAGGGGCCTCGGTGGACGGGCTGAGCAGAGGGAACGGCAACAAGTATGGAAGATAATCAGTCCGACTCGCTGCCGGATGTGTCGGCAGGGGGTCCCGGGTGAGCACACAGGAGCTCAGCATGCTAGTGGGCCCCTCCATGTGCAAGAATGAAAACTAATAATAATAGAACGTCCTGGTTATTAACTGGTGTGGCCAGCACAGAATATATAACACAAGCTTTTGAAATTGTCAGTTTAGTGAAAACTTTATGAATAACTTTATTTAAAGTGAAATGACTGGTTTGTTTTGCAATATTGACCAACTAAGAAGGTTTAAAGTCAACATGCAGGTTGGCAGTAGGCTGGCGTGAAATCACCAGCAGAACTGGGCTCGTTGCGTTTAATGTTGAAAGCATTGCAAAATAAAGCACTGCACTAATGTCTAGCTGTTAAATTTGTCTTTCAGGCATCTGGGGTCGCCCTCATCACTATCGGAGCACTGCAATACTCGACTTACTCACAGTTGGGCACGTTGGCGGGGAGCGCCCTGACTAAGATCGCTATAGTCCTCATTGCAGTGGGTGTCACCATAGCCCTCATCTCCATCATAGGCCATGTTGGGGCATTGATTAATAATTCTTCTATGATGGCTTCTGTAAGTAACATAATGCCCCAAATGAGTTTGAGATTGTTTCCTCATAGATTTTAATAAGAAAGTGCCTGTGGAACAATCTTGGGAGGATGTTGGATGTCAGTATTTTGGTATTTGGTCTGTGTATTTGTGGTTGAACAGCTGGAAGTAGATTAAACGTAGAAAATGTTTTGTAACAGTAACCAGAGAGCTTTCAACGTAATTTTCCTCATTATCATTCGGGCTCAAGAAAGGGTTAATTCTGACTCAGGTAGGAAGATTGTTGTAAGGTTTTTGTTCAAGGGATATGGGACATGACTGACCTCTAACACTGCTTACTCTGTTTCTCTATGAACTAGTTCATCTGTCTGATGATATTGATTGTAATTCTGGAGATACTCACGGGAGCCGCCTTTTACATGCTCCGCAGCTGGGTGAGACACTTTAATCCTGCCCTAAGGAAATTATTAAAGATCAAGGTCAAAACATTAACAATGCATCACAATCATACAAATATTTGAATCTCATCATCTCCGTAGACTGGCCTCATACAGATGAACAGTGCTATCAACACCAATGCACGCGGGATGATCCATGATTACAGCCCGGAGAACCGATACGCCGTCAACAGAATTCAGGAAAAGGTGACATGTAGAGATTTATGTTTTGCATTTGCAAGAGGCGCTTGATAGACTGGAGAGAAATGTATAGTACATGAGGGCAAATTTACCCACAATACAAACTGAAATCATAGAATCCCTTAAAACATGATTTCAAAAGTGGAATGCCAACTTTTCTTAAATTTCCCCAAAACAAACTTTAAAGGCTAGATTCACATTTTTTGTCAGTCTTAAAACAACATTCACATTCTCAATTGTACATGGAGAGAGTTTTTTGTTGCTGTTATTGTTCCTCCTGTCCATACTGGCCATGAAGAGATATCTTCCTTACAATAATAAAGATGTAGTTTGGTTTTGTGTAAAAATGCATTATAAAGGTTAAGCCAAAGCTTCAGCAGTTACACAAACCAAGTGGGTGTCTTCCCAGGGGGATTAAGTTTCAATGTATGTATGGGCATGTGCGAACTTATCCTTTGGTTTCATTGGGCTCCACCGTGCGCCATGTACAGACAGAGCCACAGACACCAGAGGCAGCGTCAGTGCCTTAGTGCAATCTTCACGTATTATAAACCGTGTTACAGTTCAGCTGCTGTGGTGCAGACAGCTACACTGACTGGTCCAGGAGTGTGGGCTGGGAGAACCATGACGCCGTGCCAGATTCCTGCTGCGTGGTGAAGACTAAGGGTTGCGGAAAGGACAAGGAGAAAATACACAAAAAGGTCTGCTGGGAAATCTCATTTCAAGTTCACACCCATTTCATCTTATTTCTGTGAACAAATGATCCAATGTTTGGCGACTGTGGGCTCCTCCTCAGGGTTGTATCCCGGCTATCAAGAGCTTTCTGTGGAAAAACCTGGTGTGGGTCGGTGCTGTCTGCATTGCTCTCGGAGTTACAGAGGTAAACTGTTGGCCGTTGATTTACACAATTCAATATGAAGCAAAATATTTGTCTTGCATATGAGAATGCCATGTAAAAAGTGATGAATTATACTGTATTGGAAGATCAGTTAAAATGTAAAATGTAAAATGTAAATGTGCTGTATGCCATTCCCCTCTCTCTGCCATTAATTAATTTTGTTAAGTTGAGAGTGCTTATTTAAAAAGGCCAAAAGGCAAATTTGTATGCGTTGTTCCTGGCAACAAGGCAACATTTTACCTTTAAGTGGTCTGATAAAAAAAAAGACAAAACTGTATCTATAGAGAAACAAAAATCACATATTTTAATTGGTTATTTATATGCAATTTCCAACAATTTGCATGAGACAATCTTGATGTAAGCAAGGGTAATGCTGACATTTGAAAAGTAGGGAGAGGATGGTTTGAATGATAGTAAAGCTTATCTCACCTGGTTTGCCCCGGGTAGTGAAATCCAGAATTCATTTGAATTGAGAGAGAGAAGAACCTTTTTGAACCACCTTTGAGTTCATTTTTTGCCGGTAATTTATAACCTTTTTACATGTTACAGGTTTTTGGAGTATTAATCGGGGGTTGTGTCTTGTGTTTTGGCATGAAACAAAAAAGCTATGAAGACCTCAGCTGATCCATCATTCTTCCAAGGCACAAAAAACTGCTTTATTGTTTCCAAACTGTGTCTGATTTCTAAAATGGGACATAAAGATTAAATATGTAGTTCATATGACCATGTCATTTTATGTTTGAAAACCACTGAAAAGTACTTTATTGCTACTTTTATGCTTGCCATCAGTGACTATTTCAAAACGTTATCTAACAAATATAATTAGTTTTTGTCTATTATGGTCTATGACATTGAAAACACCTTTGGCAATAGTTTCACCTTTAAATTTAATGTATTTAATGTAATATTTTCAATGAATGCGTGTCAATAAATACATTCTGGTTAAAGAGGTTGTGAGGTTCAATGTGTATGTAACAGTTAATTTTGCATATGAATTTTTTTTTCTTTTGAGCTAATTTTAAATAGGTTTATGAGTTACAGATGATTACATGAGGTTTCTGTTCAGCCAGTAAAGCTGACAGTTGTGACGGAAAGGTTTGGTCGGGCCCGGAGACCTTTGAACTGAGCTGGAGTTTGGTTCAGACCGGGCGTCTCTAGTCTGCGGTCTGCAGTCGAGGCTGGGAGCTACAGCACAGGTCATCAGCATGTCTGAATCTGGATCGGAGTAACCCAGAGTGGAAAAACTCACAACAACGTATAAAATGAAATCAGTAAACTGCACACAGTGCATTCATGTTCACCAACCTACAAATATTTCTAAAAACATATCAATAGGAATACAGGGGCATAATATCAAACAGTTTACAGAGGATGATGCTCTTTCATGCTGCTGTTTGGTTCCCAGTTACTTAAGCTTGTGTCCAAACTATCACCACATGTTGTGTTTTCTCAGGGGCCTTAAGCATTTCAGCCAAACAGCATTATTTTTTTTTTCCTTTACAGATCTCAGCACTGAAGAGGTAAAATAAAATATTTTACAAGAAAAAAATCAATATTCTTCTCAGGGTATTACATATCCATCTTTTTTTACACATTGCACGGGGTACAAAGCCTGTACAGGCCCATTAACACATGGTTATCAAGCACAGCTCTGATCATCGCAGTTTAGGTAATAAACTACATTTCCCAGAAGCCCTCTAACGGAAATGCGTCCGCTCTCTATTGGGTCCGACTCTAGCGTAGCCGCACGACAAGTAAGTAACGTGTGCGCCAGCTGCCCAGAAAACTCACTGAAAAAACACAAGTTTATCAGCAAAGTTGCGGCCAAAAACAAAGGTAACGACACAGTTTTATTGCAATATTATGTACGACCCCCGTCTGTCTTAATATCACTCTGCTGTTTAACACTAGACACGAACTAACAGAATGTGTGTGTAGCGTTGAGACAGTGAACTTGCAGCCTCATGTCAAGCAACAGTACAAAGCATGTAGTCAACTAAGTCTGTGTTCATGTATTGGTTTACAGAGGTAGTCATCAGTTATCCCCTATAAATGCTCTCTCTCCTCACGTACTTCTCAAGCAGCATGTCAGAAGCTTTAATCCGGCGAGTGAAGGAGCTGGAGGCAGAGCTGGACAAGCTCAAGTCCCAGCTGAGGGAGAGGAGTGAAGCTGGAGACGTCATGGAGCCGAGGTCCAGTCCGCCTCCCGGTGAAGACGCAGACCGCAAGAGCGCCGGCAGCGCCGGCAGCGGCAGGAAGGGGAAGAAAGCGGGCAAAGAGCGCCCTTTTGACTTCTCCGCCTACCCTCGGCGCCACGTGGCTCTGCGGCTGGCTTACCTGGGATGGTCCTACCAGGGCTTCGCAGTCCAGGAGAACACAGACAACACCGTGGAGGCCAGGCTCTTCGAAGCGCTGCTAAAGACACGGCTGATTCAGGACCGCCAGACGTCCAACTACCACCGGTGTGGTCGCACTGATAAAGGAGTCAGTGCCTTTTCCCAGGTGAGTTCACTGAGACTCAAAGTGTAATTTATTGTCTACGACGGGAGATTTTGCTTGTATAAATCAGTAATGTTTGGTGATCCAAAAAACAAATTGAGAACAATAACAACGGCCTTTGTATGTGAACGCTCCCATTCCCCTTCCCTTGTCTCTTCTCCACAGGTCATAACCATTGATTTGCGCTCCACACAGTTTTGCGAAGGACTGGGCGTCACACTGCCTGAAAATGCGGATGTTAGTACCAAGAATAAAGCTGCTGGCTCAGATCTTCCATATTTGAAGATGCTGAATAGAGTCCTGCCCCCGGACATCAGGGTCTTGGACTGGGCACCAGTGGCGGTGGGCTTCAGTGCACGCTTCGACTGTCAGTCCCGCACCTACCGGTACTACTTCCCCCGAGGATCCTTGGATGTGGCGTTGATGGCTGATGCCGCAAAAAGGTGGGTGGAGACGCAAAGTGCCAAACACTGAAGTCCCCAACTGATGTCACAGTTCTGACTTGAGGACCTCTTGACACCCAACAGATATGAGGGCACTCATGACTTCCGCAACCTGTGTAAAATGGACGTGGGCAACGGAGTCCTGCAGTTTGAGAGGACCATCTTGTCGGCGTCAGTGAAGCCTGTGCAGCCTCTGCACAGCTCAAGCACAGACCAGTATGACCTCTTCATATTTGAGATCAAAGGACTGGCCTTCCTTTACCACCAGGTATCAAGACAGCTCTGCTCACCAGTAAATTATATTCAAACCATTGTATCCATAAAAACTAGGCTTGTCCTCACTCCTCAGTAATAACAAATCATTGCAAAGTTTCAATATCAGCAAGACTGGTTCCGCTTTTTGCATTAATTTATATACAATCTCTTGTGGAGCTAATCGCAGTGAATTTCCTGTTGTGTTACGTGTGCAGGTACGGTGCATGATGGCAGTGCTTTTCCTGATAGGGCAGAAACTGGAAGCCCCAGAGATAATTAATCAGCTCCTGGATGTTCAGAGCAACCCCAGGAAGCCCCAGTACAGGTGAATCAACAGCTGCTGAAGACATTGTGCATTGCGGGAGCTTTTTGTGCCTTTTTCTGACCACTGGGAGGCATCAAAATCAGAGGGTTTCAAATCTTACGCAAGTGTAAATAAAAAAATCTCCTGTGCAAACTGAATCAATAACCATAACAACAATACAGTTACACTACAGTTGCATCAGTATGAATCATTCTTTAACATTTCCCTTCTTGTCTCTAGCATGGCAGAAGACTTCCCGCTGGTGCTGTACGACTGCCACTTTGAAGGTTTGAGCTGGACACAGGAGACTGAAGAGGTGAACAACGTCCTGTCTGTGCTACAACGACACTGGACCCAGAGTGCAGTCAAGACCTGCGTCCTCCACGGGATGATCCAGGGTTTGGAGGCCATAGGTGAGATGTTCAGTTAGATGAACAGACCTTGACAAACCACTACATTTTCAACTTTAGTCTGTGAAGTTTCATCATAAATTATTAGTATATAATATAGAATTATAATAATAAAAGGGATTTTGAAATAGACCTATGAAGGGCCGGACTGGGATAATAATTCATTCTAACATCAGACCACGTATACTGCAAGCATTTCTTTGAAATGATTTTTTTGTTTACTCTGTATGCAAATAGCTTATCTTTTAGTTTTATTACCACACACAAAAACTGCTTCAAAATCCCACCATCCAAACTATTTAAAAGCAGCCAAGGGTCATCAATTTCTGGAGTTAGTCAATTGCACTTCCATAATTAAGGCTACATTTATAAATATTCATGTACAACATTTTTGTGCACTTTTGAGGTGTTTGTTTTGCTCGTGGCATTTCCTCAGAGCTCTGACTGGAACTGTGTTGATCATCATGAAGCTCTGGTAGCTCACAGTAACTGGAGGTATCTCCACCTGACAGATTTTTGGGCTGTATAGACAAAACTGACCTGACTCAATATCGTTATCGGCAGGAATGATATGGATGTTAGACTCCACAATGAGGAATAGTTTTAGACTAGTATGCCCAAAAGAGTGCACACGTTCATATGTAGCACCATATGTGTCCTCCACGGTTTTATATTTATATTTTCATGCATTTTTAGCACATAATAACATTAAATTATTTGATTAGAAATGTCTTCAACATTAATAGCACCATCATGCATACTGCTCACTGGTACTTATAGGCTTTCATCCTTATGAATCGTCTCAATATTTAGTTGAGACCTTATCTGTTATACACATCACATGGTCGAGTGGGTATAAATTGTTTCTGTCCTTCCACAGGTGCCGTTTCCTCCAAACACTGCTGTCTGATAGAAGGCAGCAGGCAGAAGAACTACCGGCCCCTGCTGGAGCGTCCATGCTGCGAGAGCCTGGAGTCCAGGATAGACCATTATGTCAAAAGAGGCAGGCTGGAGCGGGAGGAAGGGGAGAATGGAGGTGAAATGGTCCACAGAGGGAAAAGGTCCAAAAATTCCCACAATTCCCCCAGTCTGCACGTTTCTTCAGAGACGCCGACGTCAAAACAAAGCACGGATCAGAAAGCAGAAGATTAAGATCTTCTCCCAGGAGAGTGGACTTGCCAAAGTATATTTTGTAGTTTTTGTTCATGAAAAAACATTGTATTTACATTTTATTTAAGAAATCAAAACGATGGATTTACCATTTTTGTTTTTTTAAATCGCGTATTTACATTTTTTGTTTAATTTTTTTTATTTAAGAAAACATAACAATGGATTTACCTTCTTCTTTTTTTTTTTAAATCGCGTATTTACATTTTCATTCATGCAAACATTTGTGTCGCTTTAAAATAAACACGTTTTGCAGAAAAGTGGCTGAGTTTGGTTTGTTGTGGGAACTCAGCTCGGCGGAACTAACGTCAAGCGTCGGAGGAACGTCGGAGCACTTTTGAGGTGGCGCTCCTCTAAAGCTAAGAAGCTAGGTCGTTAGCAGTCGGTTTAGTTTCACGAGTCCGGGTCCCAGACTTGGGGCGGGGGGGATATCCGGCCGTGAGACCCCCTGCGCCTGACTTCACATCTGACCGGACGCAGCGGAAATGGCGGCGGCCTCCTCCGCCGTCGTGTTTGTGGTCGCTCTGCCGTAACGAGCCCTGAAAGCGGCGGCGGCCTGCGAGCGGCCCTGGTGGATCTCTGCACGGATCCTCTCTGCACACTCGAGTCGGTTTAGTGCCACGGTCGCTATCGAGGTAACGCATGCATGCACGACAGGAGAGAGAGTGTGTGTGTGTGTGTGTGTGTGGATAAAAGTAAGAAAATCTCTGCAACACGAGCTGTGCTTCTGTGTCAGTGTCGGCCTGGTCCCGGCGCTAAGTCTCGTCAGGGTTTATCTTGGTGTTTGGTAACTTCAGCAGCTGCACCCCGAAGTTTGCCGGTTGGTGGTGAAGCTGTAAATAAACTGAGTGACTCGGCACCGGGTCAGCGTTGTTACACGTCGTGACAGCCTCAGGCAGACTTTAAAAATACTGCAACGAGAAAGGAAAAATGCAAATAATTTGAGCTGCTTTGTTTTACAGGGAGGCCTTACACACCCAGAGCACTTCTATGTGTCCATAGTTTAGGTATTTGTTAGTTTAAAGTAGTAATAATTCCCTGATTACTATCCCTGTGTGTGGTACATTATTGCTGTATGTGATTTATTTATAGTCTGTTTTTCAGCTTTTATTTTCCTTTTTATGTGGTTTCACTTATGTCCTGGCATTTCTAAGTTTCATATTTTCTTGTGCAGTCATTCACAAACAAGTTCCGCTTTAGGCAGTCTACAAGTTTTGTTTTGTGCCGCCGCTACGATTTTTTTTTATTCATTTCTATTGAGTCTCTATGAGTCACCACAAACAGTGGCAGTGACGGTGTCATTACTCGACTGACATTGCTTGGACATGTTGTTCTGTGTCGTCTCTCTCAGATGTTCCTGGTGGGGCTGACGGGAGGCATTTCCTCAGGGAAGAGCACAGTGTCTTCGATGCTGCGGGAGCTCGGGTGCCCCATTATTGACGCCGATGTTGTGGCCAGGAAAGGTAGGCGAATGTCTCTCCCCCCCCCGCAAACTGTTCAGATTTGCAAAGTTGAATGCAAATTCAGCCGAAACGCCCATCAAGACTCCCGTCCAGCTGGGCTCTTCTCCAGGAGAGACGGTCACGGTCTCTCAGACAAACGATGTTCCTACGTCGCTGACCAGACCATGCGTGGTGTAATGGCGTTTATTATTATACTGAAGCGGACGTGAAGAGCTTGAGCCTGTAGGAGGTTCATTAAGACAAACGCTGGGAGAGACAGCATGAATCACGACGGCGGTCTCTGCTGACTGCAGGGATGATGTTTTAGTTATGTAATGAAGATAAAAAGGTCACAGAACGAGGTGAAAAGTGCACGGCTGCATGTAGGAGAGAATAAACGGCGTTATATATGAGGCACATAAGGCATTACTTATCCATTACTTATGTATCTCTGGCCGGTGTGCCAGTCTTGTACTAACTGGTTTTGTCTGTATGATTTAATGGAATATACCAAATGTTCCTGCCGTTTCTCGAGAACAGTTGTGGAGCCGCACACTCCGGCCTACTCCCGCATCGTCTACCACTTTGGGCCGGAGATCCTGCTCGAGAACGGCGAGATCGATCGGCAGAAGCTGGGTCAACTCATCTTCGCCAGCGAGGAGAAGAGGAAGCTGCTGAACTCCATCACCCACCCAGAGATCCACAAAGCAATGCTCAAAGAGATCCTGTTCTTCTTTCTCAGAGGTGAGGGAGCCGTCGAGTTTGGCTCAGTTATCTGTCGGTTAACAGCGAAAAGGAGGACGATCTACTGAAAGTGAGCCAAGGTTGTTTTGCAGCGCAGCGGTGGGCATTAGGGTTTCAGGCTGTTTCTCACCGAGCTTCATGAAATGCTCTCTGCGAGCCAAATAGTTCGATATTTTTAGAACATTCGTAACATTTGAAGGCAACTGAGATAAAAGTAGTAAACAGTTGCTGTATACAGGTGTTAACATTTAAAACCACAACTTTATGTGACTCTCCCTCCCTACATCAATTTTTTTAGCCACTCAAGTGCCTTAACGCAAAGTTCTCATACACCACTTGTTGTAAGTCATTAGCTTAATTGTGTTACAGATGTTTTCGAAATGTTAAGAGTGTAAATGTGTTGACACTAATTGATTTTGTTTCACAGCGCTTCCCTCCTCCTCTTCCGTCTCCCTAGGTTACCGCTATGTGGTGCTGGACGTGCCTCTTCTCTTTGAAACCAGACGTCTCACTCAGTTTCTAAACCACACTGTAGTAGTTTACTGGTAAGACCTCTGCTCAGTTTTCACTTTAGACTTTTTACTTTTAGACTGTTTGTTTACAGGTTTGATATTTGAACTCATTAAATATCTGGAGGTTTGTTTTTGACAGAAAGCGGGCCATTAAGCCCAGTTCTGTGAGTTATTGGTTACCTCTCCAGCTTTCCCTGTGCCTTATTAGCATGACTCACCGCCTCTGGATTTTTTTAACAAGGCACCCTGGCTGCACCATGAATAACCTCCATTGTCTGTTCCTTTTCAGTGACCCTGCCACTCAGCTATTGCGCCTGATGCAGAGGGACGGCCTGACCCAGGAGCAGGCCGAGCAGCGTGTGGCCGCACAGATGCCGCTCAATGAAAAGCGCGGCTTGGCCAATCACGTTATTGAGAACTCAGGCAACCGAGAGGACACCCACCGGCAGGTCCTGCGGTTGCACACAAAGCTGGAGGACTCCATGGACTTCCTTTTAGTGAGGGTCATTGCTATCGCTGCCACCACTAGTCTGGGTGGGATACTGCTGTATGCGGCCAAGATACTTTTATCGTAACAGAGGACAGACGAGGGGAAGAAAGGGTCCAGGATGTGGTCAGATATGAGAGTGTGAATAGAGGAAAAGGCGAATGCACGTCAGGGTACTGATGCAATTTACTGTGAGATTAGTTTCACAGCACCCGCCGCTACAGCTCAGAGGTGTGACATGCTCTGTTAGCAGTTAACACGGTCTTACATTATTGACACAACATGCACTGACAAATGTGGTTTGGTGTGAAGGGTTTCTATGTGCAATTTCAGTTGGTTTTACTCAGAGACATTAAAAACATGAAGGCGATACCTTAGAGGCTCAGTTGCTGTACAAGCTCCCCGATGCACTTTGGGGCCTAAAAAGTGGATAAACTTTTTATTTAGGTGCAGCAGCCAAATTATAACGAACACAACTACAAACATCAGTAATTGTACAAACTAAGAGATTTTATTTTGTTACACCTTTTACACCTTATGAAGTTATCCAAATTAGACATTTGGGTGATTGTATAGATTGTAAATACAAACACCGGACAGTAGAGGGAGCAAATGAAGGCATAAAAGGTTGGACATTCTTAACAACTAGATGTGCAGAAGTTTTTGTACTTTCCATTTATTTGGCACAAATTGTCGTCTCAATTTTTAAGACAGAATGCCCGTTTCATCCCCGGTCACAAATATGTTTTAAATTGGATGAAAAATTTAAATGCTGAATAGGAATGATCTGATGCTAACAGAATATGTTATGATTGTATGTGAATGACCTGTATAATGAACACATATGACAGAATGTATTTGACGATCCATTTTTAATGGAACAGTTTGATTTAGATGAATTAACAGACTTTATATTTATCACTGTATTTTCTTACACTTGAAGCTGTCTTCTGTCTTTCCTTTTCTGTGCACATTCACATGTAACTAAAACAAAATGTTTGTAACATTAGCTGCTTAGCTGAAATATAAATGATCCAACACTACTCTTTTAAAGTAACAACTGTCAGATGGTGTCCGCTTCTCTATCCTTTATTTTTCATTTATTTTTGTATTTAAGCTGGATGCCCCTTTTGCTTATTGTTATTTCCCCCCAGGTGTTGTAGCTTCACTGTGCAGAATGAAGATTCTGCAGTCGGACACTAGAAGGCTGTTTTCAAATTCATCCGATGAAGGGAAAGTTTCTGTGTATGTCATTTTATATAATATTTTAAGTTTTAAATAATTGAACTTTTTTGTTGAAAAATCATATCAGACTCCAATTATTATTCAAAGCAGAGTATTGTTATGGTTTAAAGCATGTCTGGAGGGGATTTTTAAATGTCAGTCGACTTTAGCCAAGAAATTAAGAAAGGAAATGAAGAAAATTAAAGGGTTACTCCAGCGATTTAGCATTGGACCTTCATTAAGTTGAGGGATAAAAATGACAGATTTAAAAAGGAGTGCTAAAAAATTGAAGCAACAAAGGCTGAAATATCCTGACGTTCTGTCACTAGTCTGAGCCAAACTCCAAAAACACTGGTTCCTACATTTCCCATAATGCAGCTCAGTAGCGTCAGGGAAATGACCACAGCTTTCAAACCCCACACCTCCAGTTTCTAATGCAGGCTTTCTGTTAAATAGCTGAAGTCTCAAACCCAGTCCAGCAAAAATAATGAATGTGTATTGATGGTCAGTTGTCCTTGCTCATGTCCACATTAGAGCTTAGGCATGAAAATTCAGGCCCACAGGCAGGCGTGGTGACATCACCCTGGCACTGAGGTCCCACTGGCCCGCGTGGCTCACTTGGCTCCGTCTGAAGCCCCTACCGGTCTGCTCTTTGTTTTCATCAAGCCACCGCAGAATAATGCAAAGTGACTCGGGCTGCGGTGGGCAGTGAACCAAGGATGCACGGCTACACATTTGAATACACATGTAAACAAAGTCACAGCCGCAAACACACAATGTAATCTTTGAGACGCATGCAAACGGTACATGCAACCGTCCACATCACGCACACGGCCACACTGTGACATTATCAATCCCAGGGTTGTCTGTCATTCAGAGCCATGATGAAGAACATGGTCTATTCTTAGGTTGCTTATTTCCTTTTTTTTTTTTTGTCTCTGCTCCGCCGTGATTCAGGGGGTAACATGCTTTACTAGGCAGCCAGCTGTTCAGCTCAGATTTTCAAGTGTGCTTTTCTCAGTCTCCTCCTCAGACACAGACAGAGGCCAGATGCAGAGCATGGAAGGAAGACTATATCTGTACCAGCAAGTGTGAATGCCCCGGGCAGAGAAGGGTGGCGAAGTCTCAGTCTGAATATAAATTGGGTTTAATTCTGAAGGTGTCAAGCTAAAAGGTGAAAGTCTTAAGTTGCCTTTATTGTGTGTTGTGGGTCCTCTCCGGGAGCGGAGCAAATAATTTTCTGATGGCAGGGGGTAAAGACTTCTATAATCTCGCCATCATGTTCAGAGAGTTGGCCTACGGCACCACAGTGTGTCGACATTTTGGAATCTCCTGTCTGAGTGGTTTTTCATCATTCCCCCGCCTACTGCCGTCAGGGAAGGTAAAACAGCTTGGGCAAAGGCAAACAAAATAAATAGCTTCGTACCAAACTGGACCGCAACTCTGGATAATTGACAGTCTGAACAAATTTTCAATAACTGTTGCATAAGTCAGTGTTGTTTTGAGTCTGAATTGTTCACTCAAGGGGCTAATTTTTTATTTCCACAATGGAAGAACCAAGAGGGTAACAGGCGTTTTGTATTCATCAGGGGTCGTTCGAAGCAATTCAGTCATGCCACTTTAGTGAATTATCAATTCATAAAAGACAGTGGCAGTTATAAACATATTTGAGTATTTAGATATGGGTGTGGAGGAGGGGGGCGAGTGTGGGAGCAACACTGAGGTCCCAAATCTGCGTCAGATCTGAATGTTAAAGCCCCTACACAGTACAGCTGATTTTAACTATTTTTAAAAAGTGTTGGGATGGATAATCTGAAAAGACCACAACCTAAATTGAGTCCCAAAATCCGTATTTTACAGTGCAGTGAGAATATTTCTCAAATCAGCTTGTATAAAATGTTCCAGAAATGGTACAATAATATAACAATAAGCAGATTGTGATCAAAGAATTATGATTTTGGAGTTGATTTTAGAAAATTCTTGAGAAAAGTGAATTTGTATTGAGAACAGGCTGAAATATTCTGAATACTCTGTATTTACTGTAAATGACTTGATAAGATTGTGATTATACCATCTTTTAAAAAAGCTGTTCCTATGTTTTGTATGAAAAGTAATCAGCAAAATATGCTAAATAAGCATTAACTTAAATGTTGTGGAGTAGAAGCATAAAGTGGCGTAAAAAATTCAAATACTCAAGTAACCAGTACCTCAAAATTGCACTTATGTACAATAGGTGGGTAACTGTATCTTGGCTTACTGGTGTGGAGCCATTATTAATGTTATTCCTAACAGGTGCTTTACTATGACAAGTCAAAATGTCTGCTGTGAAAAAGGCCTGTTGTGCTCATTTATTTATTATTATATCATTATTTAAGCATTAGCTCTTTGAACATGTTTGATTCATTCAGTGCAAGAAATTCAGCATGGGCCACAAGGTTTCATGTAGCCCTTGTGAAACCTTTTGCTCTTGACAAAGATCTTGATTATTTATGGATCGGTAATTAGGACCAGTTCCTGCGGAGTAGCCAGCTGCTGAGATTGGCAGGGCAGACAGACGACGGATAGATTTTGTGAATTTGATTCATCTTTTTTTTAAACAAATGGTTTGATTCAGTCAGTGCAAGTGATTGAGTAGGGAGGTGATTTGTGAACAAAGCAACCATGTCTGTAGACACCAGCCAGCAGGTTGGGATGCTTTAAAGGAAAAAGACGCCCAAAGACACACCAACAAGAGTCTACCGCCGTGCATTTTAATATTCACGTGGACGTCGATAATGATAGCCTTAGTTCTGCGTTTATCTCACTATTAGATTCGATTGGCTTCTGTCAAAGGGGAAATAAACCCACTCACAGTTTTAACCACACCGTCAACAGGAACTTGCAAAAGAGAACATATTTCTCCAATATTAGCTTCTGTGCACTGGCTTTAAAACTTTAATAATAATAATTTAAAATCCTCCTGCTCACCTACGAAGCCCTTAAGGGTCAGGCACCATCACATCTTAAAGAGCTCATAGTACCGTATTACCCCACTAGAACACTGCGCTCACAGAACGCAGGGTTACTTGCGGTTCCTACAGTCTCCAAAAGTAGAACAGGAGCCGGAGCCTTCAGTCACCAAGCTCCTCTCCTGTGGAACCAGCTCCCAGTTTGGGCTCGGGAGGCAGACACCCTCTCCTCATTTAAGAGTCTGCTTACACTGGTCCTCTTTGATAAATCCCTTAGTTCTGCAGCTATAGGCCCAGACTGCCGGGGGATTTCCCATGATGCACTGAGCTCCTGTCTCCTCCTCTCCCTCTCCATCCGTACGCATTCTTCTCCCATTAATACATGTTACTAACACAACATCTTCCCCGTGGTTTATGTGCTTTTTCGCCTTCTTGCAGGTGTTTGTGCCTCTGGAGCTGTAGAGTCCTGATCTGTGTCTGCAGGCCGTCTACTGCCCCCATGTTCCTGCCCCACACTCACTGCTGCAGTCGTTATTATTAAGTCTAAATATTATGTTGCCTCTCCTCCTGCTCTCTCTCACCTCTCCCCCCCTCTCTTCCCCTTTCAACCCAACTCGGTCGATGCAGATGGCCGCCCACCCAGAGCCCATTTCTGCTCGAGGTTTCGACCTGTTAAAAGGGAGTGAATCCTCGCCGCTGTTGCCAAGTGATGGCTCGTGGTGGGAGTTGTTGGGGCTCTAAATTATATTTTAAAGAGTCCAGTCTAGCCCTACTCTATGTGAAAAGTGTCTTGAGATAACTTTTGTATGATTTGGTGCTATATAAATAATATGGACTTGAGCTAACTGCCAATTTTTGCACATATATGGATTTCACATTTGTCAAGATTGACCGCTTCTTTGAAATATATAATATATAATATAATTGCCATGGTTTCACATTGTTCTGTGCTGGCACTTTCTCTTGACTAGAAACATTTTCCTTGACAAGACAATCCTAATTATTGTAACTGTCTTTGTGTAGATGGGAGGAAGACACAGAAGGGGAGTTTCATCTCTCCGGGTTGAAAGAGGTCTGAAAAATGTAATTTAAGCAACAGTAAATGGGTACAGAAAAAAATGTAACAACATTTAAAATACAAAACTCTTGAAAGGCCGTATCTCCTGGAATGTTTTGGGCATCAAAGATTGTTGACGGTGAGATTTGTCTTTTGAATATATACGATATTTAACATTATGGAGCACAAATCTTACTATCCACCACTGCTGTGCCCACGCTCCCTGGTCACAAATGCAGCCCGACACCAACGGGTAGAATAAACTGGCCTGAGCAACTGTAACGTCTGTGGTGCTCTTGAACTCTGGCATCTGGTGTCACGCTGGGGAAGGGGCTCTCGCAGCGTAGCCTATTGTCAGGTTGCATCCACAAGGCTGCCGTGAGGTGAAGAGACAGGCGACGCGCCAGCGGAGCGTCCCCGGCCACATGACTCAACCTGTCCCTGCGCGTTAGCCCCGGCACAGTCAGGGCCATGAGGGAACAAGGACGTTGGTATTGAGTCACTGACACGCTGGACAGTCCCCAGATTAAGATGATGGGGGAGAAGGTGGGGGATGCGTGTTGTCACGTTCTCCCAGCGGGTGCTAGGATGCATGGTAAAGCGCCTGTGCGTACACTATGGACCGCAATGCAAGATGATTTTGTGCACGTATGTCCGGCCTACGTACTCTATCGTGTGTATTCATCCTGCCTGCCACACAGGTTACATCTGTTCACAGAATTAGATTATGACCACAAACAAAAAGGGGCCCTGTGGAATTTTTCTTGCAAACAAACAGAAGCTATGTTTACGTTCAGTTTGTGTATTCACGAGCTCTAACGAGTTTTCTTCCTCATAAAACATTTGAAAAGACATTTTTTAAAGTATTCTAAATGCAGCATTGTTTACATCCATGTTTACTGGCTTGCAGTCTTCCTCTTGCCTGCTTTTGTGAGTGCGTTGCTGCGTATCTCTGCGTGTTAGTGGCACCTGTAGATCAGTGGGCTAGTGTTTACCCGTTAAGTCCCCCGTAAGTATGTTGCTGTACTCAAGCGATTGACAGGTCCAACATTATTCCAATATTTGAACAGCTTTTCTTCGAGCTTCATCCCCCAAAACTACATTGCTGTACCCCAACATTACCTCGTCGTCATTTTGACACACAACCCGGCTATTTTAGACATTCCTTAAGAACCCCTCCATCTGAGTTTCAAGAAATGTTCCCAAAGCTCCATTTTGTCCAAAAACTACAGTTTTGTTTCCCGGTACATTACCTTGGGGTTACCAGCTATTTACAAAAATGCTCAGGGTCAGACATTTGCATCTTATCTTACTATCTGGTAAATTATATCAAATCAGCTCCTAAGCATTGGCAGTTACACTTAAAAACACTGCATTCGAAGAGCTTACCACAAATTCATATCTCCCCTCTGGCTTTTCTGACCATTCTGCCATAAAACTGAGAAAACTGATGCAGCAGATACTGATGATAACATGTCCTTTTCACAAGACAAGCAAGATATAAAGTCTCACAAAGATCAGTCACTACCTGCTACTTCCTAGTAATCATTCCCTTTATTGTATTCATTTAGATTTTAAAGACATACTGTATACCAGGTTTCCATGTTAACAGAGCCAGAGCTCTGTCTGGAAGAGTTGTATAAAAGGAATCTGTTAACCTACCTTGTACAATGATGCACTAGCATGCCACTGTCGATCATGTAAATTCACACTCAATAATGAGGAGAGAAATCTTTGCAAACTCTTGATATTATAGTCAGTAAAAACTTCCCAGAGGTGCTAGAAGTATGCTGTATTTCAGATTGCAGCCTGAAGCATGAGTTTAGCCAGTGTATACATAATACTTACAGTTTATTTTTAGTATTCGAGGTGATGTAAACAGGCTTGCGGTGACCCTTTAGATAACAGGTCTGAGGATGATGGCGGAGCAGCCGGAAAGATGCTGTTCAATGTCAGCAGTTATTGACAGCCAGACAGTGTTGAGGAGACACTGATTTTAGTGGCATGGCTCTAGGGATGGCAATGTCAATCTGACAATCGGCCTATCGATGCACCACTTTGACCCGGACTGAAATATCTCATTCAAGGTCCCCAGAGGATGAAGCCTAGAGTCTCGGATGATCCCCTGACTTCTCCTCTAGCACCACCACAAGGTTCACTTTTGCAGCTTTGAGGGAAAATTCTCAACAACCGTTGGGTGGATTACCATTAAATTCGGTGCACACTTTCATGTCCACCCTAATTCCGACTGATCATGAGGAGCATATTAGCATAGCACTGCTCGGAGTGCAGCCTGACAGAGATTAAATTTGCCATTTTTTCCTTTTGGGTTCTCCAGTGTGTGCTCGCTGTTTGCACCATGTCAAAAGGTTTACAATAACTGAATAAGGACATGTGTGAGTATTCGTGCAGCCAAGTAGAGATTTTTGTAGTCTTCTCGGTAAAATCTAAGACAACATCTTCTTAGGTGCACGCTCACACAAGTAAAACCATTTGTGCATGTAAGTGTGGGCAGGGGGCTTTACATTTGATAGGAGGAAGTGTACATGTGCGTTAAAGACCAATTTAGCTCGACAATTAAAGTATCTATCTCTAATTTGGATCTCCCCTGGTGAGCTAAGTGGGGACGCTGAAGATAACAACACCAAGGGCTCATTAACGTCACTTCAGACATTTCAGAGGAGATTCTCTCTCCAAGCCTACCATTATATTGTCTCGTTGAGACTAAAGACACATGCAGGGACACACATGCACGCTGACCAGTTCACTGACCCAAACACTCACGCACACAGACCCACGAGCGTGCATGCGCGTTCTGCAGTAGCCTGATAAGCCTCACGCCTTACCAATTGGCCCCTGCAAATGTCAAGCTGAAGCCATCACAGTTTACTGATAGGGAGTGGGTGGGAGTGAATGAATCAAAATTTCCCTCAGTTACGTTTGCATACGCTGGAGATAACCTAAATTAAAACAAGTCTGCAGTAGAGTCATAATCTTTCAAATCCCTCTACTTATACGAGATGAAAAGAGGTACAGTAGAAAATCTCAAAATATCCAAGCCAAGGCGAAGCTTACGTCAACAAAAAGCAGCTTACAGCACATCTCAGAGGAATACTTATCTTCAACCCCGAACCTGCTTAAAGTCAGGGAGGACATGAGACGAAAATGTGAGTCAAAGGTCCGAGCGTCACATACAGTCCAGATGCTGTGTCATCACAAATTAAAACACCGGCCCCGGCGTGTCCTGTTGGGGAGGTTGTTCAGCTAAAGTCACGATCAACACCAACCACCCTTGAGGAGGGGTTTCTGTCACTTCCACAAGCACAATAGCTAGAGTGAGGATCACCCAGTTTTGCAGGATGAGGCAGATATGGTGCCTGCCAAGGGAATTTCTCCACAGAGTTTACACAGAGGTTTCTGTAGACAGTTTGGGGCTTACCCCTGTTGCCAGTGAGACTGTGACCTCATTAAATGGCCTAAAAAAGGATGGCTACATGGCTAAATAGGGGTTTTCCTTTTTATCTATGCAATATGATGCAATCGTTAGTATTATTTGCAAACATAATGGCCCAACTAAAGTACTTTATGTTCTGGGAAAGAAGACAGGAACAGAAAGCACAAACTGCCTACAAATGATTTCAGGGTCATTTTCATTTCACTCTTTTCACTCATACATTTTGAAACGGTAAATGCTGATAAACGTCTGGCTTAATCTTCAAGGTCTCCTAAGTGTTTCTTTTAAAGAACGGTTTTGGAGCATTTGTGTTTCTCCCCAAGGACTTAAGGAAAAGTACAGATGTTGCAGCCTCTCGGGCGATGTTCAGTTCCAATGGTTTCAGCAGTGAAAGCTGTTTTCTCGCAGACCGGGGGCGTTTGTCTTTGACATTGTGACATGAAGTCTCTAATTTGACGATGTGCTCATACACCCTGCAAGGAGAAAACAGCCTGTGCTAGTGCTCAGCTGCCCCGTGGCTCGGGTGACCTCTGCTAGGCACGGACCCTCAGTCTTAATTGTGTCTGGAGGAATTCTGCTGTCTTAAGACAAGCTTAAGTTTAGACCAGAGGGCTTCCTGGCCTATACTGCATCAAGCAGTTAAACAGACCACAGGATGTTCTAACACTGCTCAGTGCGGCAATCCAGTCTCTTTCCGTCATTTCAATATGCTGTATACTATCACACCAATTTACAGCTCATAACAAAATGCTGAATTTAATTGGGCTTCAAACGGCATTTTGAGAGGTGACATTTGGATGACATTCAGTTTTATTAGC
Organism: Lateolabrax maculatus; assembly: GCA_031216445.1. Classification (NCBI taxonomy): domain Eukaryota; kingdom Metazoa; phylum Chordata; class Actinopteri; order Acropomatiformes; family Lateolabracidae; genus Lateolabrax; species Lateolabrax maculatus. The sequence goes on along the minus strand of CM062200.1, from coordinate 8,615,379 downwards.
TTCAGTGAATAAGTAAATGTGCATTTGACGTGGTTTCCATATTTGCTCTTCTTGACACTGTCACAACTTTTGTTCCGAACTCTTAACTTCAAAGTATATAAGAGACAGTTTTGGACCCTACATGGCCCATGTCAAAGGCGAATTATGTCCAAAGAATTTCACAATATCAAAGTAAGCGCTTAAGAAAACAGAAAAATATATTGGTTTTTACAGTTTAGGCCTTGAAGATATTTTCTTGTCTCTGACACTTGTGTCGCCGTCACAGCAGAGCCTAATTTGCCCTGGATTACTTTCCGACAATGATCTAAGCTTTGTCATGATATGTTCTAACACCCGTCCCCTGACTTTCTCCCGCTATAGCTCAGCGTCTTCACACCCATTAGAGGAAAAAACATCTCTCCTTTGATTGTGAAACACAATCATCTCCTGCTTCATTTGGCATTTAACACAGCTGTGATTTCCTCTGCCTTTCCCTCAGTGATCATCACTGCGTTGATTGCCTCTCACTGTGCTGGCGTGGTGCTCTTGTGTGTAACATTTGCAGGACTAAAGGCTGGTTTCACTGGAAAATGAGAGATCAGAACAGCTGATCAAGAAATAGATGAGGTGAGTGACATTAATCACATAATGAGTGAGGAAATGCAAAAGATCATGGACATTAAAAGTAAAGCAACAGCAATGGATGTTCCTTAAGCCCACAACTAGCTATTTAAACTTTGTTTAAAATCACTGTATTTCTCTTTATCATTTGTGGAAACATACAGAACATTTTAACAGGTGTTGCATGCATGAATTAAATAAATAAATCTTTACAAATGAGCACATTAACCATTACATGATATAATTGTACATCCATCAACAGCTATATTTTTTCATAGACACACAATATGGTGTATGTACACTACTTTGACTGTGTTCAGACATCAAGATTCAATACCAAATTTACAGTTTATACTCTAACAATATGCCAAATATAATGGGCTGATATGACATGATTTTCCAAATCATCACACTGAGACACAACACATTTTGTGACACTGTCTACCATTCAATACAAGCATAATCTCATTTTGGCATCCAATAAGTGACAAATTTGCATTTCTTGGGACAGAATAAATCTCCTCAGTCATTGAAGCACAACATCTTATGAAAAAAAACATAATTTCAACATAAATCTAAACAGCACATTTACAAACACTGCAGTCGCCACAACTGTAGGATTTCCAGACTTGAATTTGACGTGACAGCTCAGAAATGATGGTGAGGCGTCTGCACTGTCAGGATTGTTACTGCACCTCAGCATGACACATGGCAGTGACTGTCACTGTTACCTTGCTCGCGTTCATAGGCACCCTGTATACAATGGAACGTACGGATGAGGAGGCAGACAGTTACCGACAACCACAGATCCACAGCTGTGATCGCTGCATCAATGCTGACATTAAACACCTGTAGTAAACTGCGGATCAGTGGCCATGGGCAACATTAACCTTACTGCGAGAGCCAAGTGAAAGTCCGGAAGTGAATGTCCTCTGGCTGTGACCTTTCACCTCTCAGCCAACGTCCTGTCCACTCTTCAGTCGGCATAGAGGATGAACCCTGAGAAGGTGCTATATTTGTTGCTGTTGCCCCCGTGAGCCTTGCCCCCATCCAATTTAATGAAAACCTCATCGCCTGCATCCAAATGAAGGATGACACTGTTGCTAGCGTAGTCATAACTCTGGTCCTGGTCTTGGGCAATGGCGCTGGCCCTGACCTGGAATTGGACATGCACGCAGAGACAAGGAGAAAGGAAGTGAAGAAATGTAAATATGCTGAGGAAAAGATTTACAATGAAGAATTGTTATTATGCATCACTTAACTAACAGATATTTGCAAAATACATTCACTTATATCATCAAATGCAATTTATAGTAATTATTATAATTTTTTATTAATAAGGCCCAAAGGATAATATTGAGATTACATTACTGAAGTCAATGATGGTATTTGAAATTTGAAATTTGATGCATACAAACATTAAATGAGTTGTTGACATGACACCACACCTATTTAGAACATTTGAAGTGTGGACTGAATTTGAGTTTGTGTAAAGTGTGTCCCCTGTGGTGAATATCTTGTTTTTCTCTCATGACTCAACTAAAAGGGTCAGGCTTGAGTCAGTCTAACTCTGAGGAAGGATGGCAGTGCATACTATCCCTTTGCCTCTACTTTACTCTTACAGCACATCCGCCTTTTTCTGGGTGGAGCACTGAAAATGCCATGTTTTCCCGAATATAAGTGTCATCGTGTCAACACAGGGTAATTACTGAGGGTGTTAGAAGTTGCTTTGCGTGTACAGATAGCCACTGAAAGACATATCCCCTCTAGGCTTTAGCTCATGTATAATGATCTGGGTTGCCAGGTTGACTGTTACGCTGCAACTTCACCAGACCAACCATAAAAGTGTAATCCCTGCTTCAGCCAGATTGTGGCGACAGGTTCTAAACTAAGTTTGAACCAAAATAGGAAAATGGAGTTCTAATTAGTGCCAATGGAGTACAAACGTCTATGTAAAGAGGCCGCAGGGTCTGAGAGGAGAGGTTGAGCCACAGATGACAGCATGATGATGGATTTCTGAGACATGAGGGCAATGCAGTCTAAACTCCCTTTCCTCTCTGTGTCCAACCTCTGCTCCCCTGCAGCAGTATCACGACCGCCCGACACCATTTAGTCCTGTTTGGCAGAAATACCCTCCCCCACCCCCCACCCCATCCAACGACTAATAAATACATAATTAATGATCATATTGTTGTTGTTGAAGCTGTTAATTTATTTTTTTGCACCGTTTCCCTTGGGACCTTTTTATCTTTATGTTTGAATAAATACAAATTAAATTGTGTCATTACGTGGGTGATTGAATCAGCAGTTAAAGTCAATTGGCATGTTTGGCTAAAGTCAAGTTTTAATGACTGTTCTGTTATGAATTGGTCCTGGATATTTTAATTTCTAAAATAATTAATGCCCATACTAAGGACACTATCTGTTAATGGTTTAATCATGTTTCATTAAGTATCTTGGAGCTTATAGTTGCTTAAGACAGTGTGAGACTGTAAAAGATACATGTTTGACTGTGGTAAACTAAGGTAAATGTAGCTCTATATATAAAACTTAATATCTGGTGTTGCACACAGTGTCATTGCCTTCTAAAGAAAGAAAGCAGACAGAGGCGTGGAGGTTAAGAGCTGGGGGAGGTAGCTTAAGGAAGTTTTTACACAGCATTAGTCAGCCAACAGGTGAATCATAATAATTAAAATGTTGTATCTAGCTACCAGTTCTCACACAGTGTCTCCAGTAAGTATATTTGTCTCTTTTTCTTTTGTTAAAATCAAAAGAAAGCAGGTTTTTATGGAATGAAAATCTGATAGTCATTTTATTATCACCTTTCTATTATCTGTTCACTGCCCATTTTTAAATGTAACTAGCTATTTATGCATTATTTTTGTAAATGGAAAATTATGTTCTTTATGGAAATAAGTGAAGTATGTGTGTGTCTGACATGATGTAGTGTACCAACATCAGCATGAGGATGGGAAGGATGGAGGTGCCCTTGTTCTAATTCAGCTACTGCCCCTTAAAATGTTTGTGCACATCCCTGGTCTCAAAAGCAAGCTTACAGTAACAATACATGGAGGGTAGGGGGTAAGACACCAGAAACTTTGGAGTTGAATCTTCAGTTCTTTGAAACTGTCTCCACAAAAATGTATCTCTATTAGTTGTGCAAATAAGGCATTTACTGAGTGGTCATTGTACTGGATTATGTTATAATGTACAGGTGTTTGTGTTATTGTGACCACTTTCTGTACAGCCTGTTGCAGCCTGGCTGGGATGTTTGGAGGAAATTGTGGAGGCTCAGATTTACATGGTGTTTGATCAGTGTCGTCACCTGGGGCTTTAAAGACATTACAAAATTACCCATGAATATAGCAAATATCATGATTCGATATTGCAACGCCTGGGTCCGACAGGCAGTCTGATAACGCATACTAGCACATCACGGTTCCATGAAGTTTGTTGTATTTCAAAGGGCACTAGCTTTGAACTAGCCACTACCCCGGGCTGTGTTTTGATGTGTGCAGAGTTGAGATAGCGCTGCACTCCTTCTACTCACTTCAACATGTACATCATTGGATGTGTAATATGCACAGATATACAATCTGGCAGCGTGCCACAGTGCATTGTCATTATACCGGACTATACACCAGACCAAGACAGAACTAAAATCACTATCCACGTGAATGCATGACTACTCAATTTTGACTGCCAGCACACTGGTTATACTGTTCCCTGAGCATTTTGATGTGGGTTCATCCCAGTGTATGATTCAGGGTTCTCAACTCATAATGTAAATGGATAGTTAGGAAATTGTGCTTTTTCTATTTGTTGAATACAACAATAAATCATCAAACATTAGGAAGTGTTTTGAGAAGGTGTCAGAAGAGTTAAAATGTTACCCACCAGACCATTCTTGATCAGGTCAGCCCACATGCTGGTGCCATCTCCTCCCCTCATCAGCACGTTGTAGATGAAAAAGTAGGTGCCAGGAATCTTACAGGTGAACTTGCCCGTTGCGCCCTCAAAGTTACCACCAATATTAGTCACCACATCATCAAATCGTAGAATATCGTAACCTTCCTGGGGGTTTCGTAGTCCTGCGTAAAATGCCACCCGAGGCGTGGTGTTGTAGGTGGTTGTGCTAACTGCCCCTTTACCCCCTAAACCTAGAACCCCCGTCCGTACAATGTCCACACCGTCTCCTGGTGGTCCCTTGGGTCCCGGTGGGCCTGGCTCTCCAGGTGGTCCTGGGGGTCCGGGCTTCCCTGGACGTCCTGGTTTGCCTTGTGGGCCGTGAGCGCTGTAGGTAGGCAGCGGCGGGCCGACGCTGTGATCACTCAGATCTGCCTCGTTGTCCACCTGCAGGCCTGTGGTCGCTGTATCTGTCCCTGTGTTCACACCTGTGCCCGCCGTGCCCGTGTTGGGGAAGGGGTCACAAACCATGCGGCAGGTACCCAGCATCTCGTAGTGGCTGGCACTGTCATCCGCGCCGCCTGTGCCAACAGAGCTGACCAGCACGGGGATGAGGACCACCAGAACCAGGACCAGCATGACCCCCACAGCAGCTGCCACCAGGGTCTTCCGCCCGATGCTCAGCCGGGGAAGGGGCTGCGCAGCCACCGTGGAACTCTCCGGGGTGGAAATGGTGACTGTGGTTAGTGCGTCCACCTGGCAAAACGCAGACACAATGAGGCTCTCCGATGGTGGAGATGGTGCCCAGGGAGAGCTGGTATGAGTGTGTAAGTGAGTGACAGAGCAGTGTAGGAGTCAGGGAGAGGGAGTGGAGCAAGGGACCGAAGTGATCAAAAGGAGAGAGAGATTGAGAGAGTGAGGAGAGAGAGTAAGGGGAGAGGAGGAGGGAGAGAGTAAGACAGCTTGAGAGAAAAAAAGAAAAGAAGCAAGGGGAGGAGAGAGTGCGCAACATACACTCACTAACCATCTGAGTCAGGGCTGAGGAGGGCACTTTCCTACTGGCAGATATGAAAAGCCAGGGAAGAAATAAAGAGGGTGTGTGATATATAGAGCATAGAGAATGATGAAAAATATCTGAGGGAAGTTTTCTTAGATGAAAAGGAGCTCAATTTTTTGAAAGACCATTTATGTACTACCACTGAAATGTATATACTCCATTCTTGTGGCCATATACTGTACATTTTTCAATAATATTCAACAGTTGGTATTGATCTTGTGCACTAACGTCAGAAAATATTGTATTTTGAGTGCCAGAAGAATTAATTCAAGACATCTAACAGTCAGCAGCCAGGTATAGACTTAGATATAGATTTAGCCTGACATAGTTTTCTTAGTTGTAATGTGAGACTGCATTTTATAAAGGTCAGAATGTGTATATTTTTTCTTAATCTGCCTACGTGTGTGTGTAGCGGGAGCTCTTGTATACTGGAATGATGCCAGGTATCTGTGGTCAGGCTGTGACCTTCACAAAATCTGCAAACTTTTAAAAAGGGGCAGTTTGGTAAAATTCTCTTCTATTACAACATTGGTCTTAATGTTCCTATTGGCTGTGATAGGATTTTATTCACTCACTGAATTGCTGGGGTAATGTCCTGGGGTAATGGCAACATCACCAGGCGTCAACAGAGTAAGTGACACAAGTGGTCCGACAATGAAAGTGACTGCAATCAAACCACCTCAGAAATCAAAAGGGATCATTGTAATATTATCCAAACCCAGCTTCATAATGTCACAGTAAGCCATGAAAATGGGCCTGGATTCACAAGAGGAGGACACACCTCAACAGAATGCAGCTGCTATAAATATCATTATTTACACCTGTGCTTTTCCTGCTTTGAAAATGTTGGCTGTGAAAAACTCCTGCAACAATATAGCAGCAAAAGCAAATGGTGTAATAACTACTTTATGCTAAAACTTACTACTGTTTTCTCTTCCAACTGGCTTGGTCAAGTTAAATATTCATTTGGTATATTATATCTGTTGCAATGATTTCTTTCTAAATAGAATGAAGCCTACAACAGCTGGAGTTGGCATGACATACTCTACTTACTAAACATAAATCGAAGGCACCTTTAGCACTGAGGCGGGTTTTTTAAACTTCCAGCTGCCTGCTTACCGCTGCACAGCATGGGGCCATGTGCTTTATGATTCTTTCATGCTCTTTATTTGCACGGCATTGAGATATAAAAACTTATATTTGATTATTATGAGTGTTGTATCAGTTTAAAACACATTTTAGGTCAACCCCTTTATTATGGGGGTTTCCTATCCTTTCTGCTCCAAGCCATGCTTTTGGTTAGTTTAGTTTAGTTTTTGTACATGCTAATGTTAATAATTATATCAGATGGGTATTAGTCTGCTGATAAATATGAGAAGGGTTTTTATGCGTATAAGTCTCAATTTTTAAGATGGTATATTCTTTGCAACGGTTGGAGAGGCCGCATGGTGGCTAGTGCCCTCATGAAGCAGATTACATGATATCTGGTATTGGGCTTTATATCTAATGCAGTTAAAATGTTTAGATTTTAAGCTGTGCTTCACTTGGTGTATGCTTGTGGGAAATTATTATGTCAAAGCCTAAACACTAAATATCAATTCAGTACATATTCTGTATTAAATAAATCCGTTCCACATGAGTTGGCTGGATAAACTCACACTCAAACTCAGTGTGTTGGCAGAGACGGCTCTGCTTGATTAGGAAACCATTGCCAGCCGTCTGTTCAGTCAACTGTTTTTAAACCTCAACTGGAATTAGGTACTGATCTGATATATACAATATATAAATGAGAATAAGAGAAATTTTATTTAAAATTCTAATCAAGATTTTTTCCACAGATAGTAAATCTGCTGAAATACAATAAAATGTGTGTTAAACGACGCACAAGACATATTGATTTTTCCTATTAATGCAATTTGTAAGTCCAAAGAACAGCATCTTGGTTTGTTTCCATAAAGGCATGGTATAACCTCAGTGAAGCCCTGAACATGATGCTTGTGTTTTTGAAGCTACAACATGTTCATCTGTCCACCCTCTAACCACCCTCCCACCAATTAACCAGCACATGTAACCACAAAACAAACCAAATCACATTGAAGCCAGTTACGTACACGTGGCTGCAATATGACTGGAAATATTGGAATCATCCAGTGGTATTAGATTTTCGTGAGAGTAGTAGCAGTGTGCGCTTTCCACATTTTTGATGCTGCTCTCATAGGACGCAACAATGGTACTGAGTCAGACACCTTGAGCAGTGGTTTCTTGCTGAGTCTCTCTAGCTGATGACCAGCGGTGGAAGAAGTATTGTGATCCTTTACTTCAGTAAAAGTAGCCCTATAACCACCAATGTGAAAATAAGTCCTATAAAGTGTAAAAAAATAATCTGGAAAATGAACTGAAAGTATAACAAGTAAAAGTACTCCCCTGTGACTGTTTAATTATTATATATTATATCATTAGATTATTATTATATATGCATTAATGCAAAAGCAGGATTTTACTGTTGTAGTAGGTAGAGGTAGAGCTCATTTTGAACTGTTTTGTATCAGACTGCAACTAATGATTATTTTAATTATGGACTCATCTGCTGATTATTTTCTCCATTAATCGATTGATTTCTGTTTGTAAAAATTCTGAATGTAGTGAGAAATTTGTACCCAGAGCCCAAACTGACACCTTCACAATGCTTGTTTTGTCCAAGAAACAGTCCATTCCTCAAAATTATTCAAAATACATTCAAATTATTAAAATCATTCAACAGAAAAGCAGCACCTTCACATTTGAGAAGTTGGAACCATGAAATTATTTTACATAAAAAACTGACTTAAACGACTATCAAAATAGTCACCAATTAACTCTGTCAATCAACTAATTGATTAATCGACTTAATTGTTTAAGCTGTAGTTGTATATTTTCATGTGTTTTTTATGCAAAAATCATAATCTGTAAAGTTATTAGCAACTTAAGCTGTCAGATATATGTAGTGAAGTGAAATATTTTTCTCTGAAATGTGGAGAAACACTCAAGTAAAGTACCTCAAGTTTGTACTTAAGTAGAGTACTTGAGTAAATGTACTTAGTTATATTCCACCATTGCTGATGACACTATACACTAAATCAGAGAGATGACGACATAGGTCTTCTTTTAAATCTTCTTAAATCTTTTATCATCAAAAATATTCTACATACAATACTATATATACAGTATACTGTAAATAATTTTGCCCAGGTATATCACATATAAAGTCAAGAGAAAGTATAGCACACATAGACCAAAATATGCTAGATACAAGTAGATGTACTTTAAAACCTGTACATTTCAAAACTTAATTTTTCTGAAACAGTAGGTATATGTCAGCCTTCTCTATGAAGGGTTGCACAAAGACTTTGCTATATTTGCAGGCTTTATTGCCATCATGTGGCCTTTTAAAATATTACAAGATATGTCATCCACATGCAGCAATTTAATTCCCTCTGCTTTTACTGGAAGCAATTGTGAAACTGTGAAAACAGTGTTGGACAACAAATTCTTTGATAATGATCACAAATTACAAAAAGATGAGAAACTATAAGCAAGCCATATTAAAGACGATTTCACAAGAAGAGTCCACTTTATAGCCCTGCTTGAGGATCTGAGACATTGTACTGGGGCACAGTGGTCATAACATATATGGCAATCCATCTGATAGTTCTAGAAATATTTCACTAAAATAATAAAATATCAACCTCAACCTGGTGACTATAGAGAAAAGAACCAAAGTGGTGGACCGACAAACCAACAGACTGACATTGCCATCCCTCAACCCACACTGCTGGCATGGCTAAAAAATTATAATTACAGTACTAAGGCAAGTGGATTCACAAACATACAGAGAATGCCAAGTTGTCAAATTAGTTAGTTTCATGGTCCCTCATGCCAGGAAGAAATAAAGTTTTAACAGTGAAACACCAACATTAAGACTCCATAGGAAGTACAACAAAGTACTTAATCTAGTAAACATACACAAAGAGGAGTTATATTAAAAAGAGTAAAATACATAACAGTTAGTAAATCAATCAATAGTAATCATGCAAGGTTCTATGTGATTCCTAGGGACATCCAAATAACATATTAAAAGTAAACCATTATATACTTAGTTGATCAAGGTAAATTTAGAGGTCGAAATTTGGGGCCTTCATCACAGCGTCACACAAAGAAGTGCGTATATCTGCTTCTGAACATGCTATTTTCATGTAATTTATGCCTATACATTGGTTCTCTAGGTTGTTCTTTCACATACAAAATTAGATATGACCTGTTCTGAATGCATATTCCATTACCCCAAAATGACCTGTTTTCTGAATCCAAACAAAGTCAATCAAATTAGTTTATAATCATTAGTTATCATAGAATTTTCTGAACATATAAATTTGTCTTAATTATATGTTTCTCTGTGAAAAATATGATGCATATCATCAACTTAATTGAAACCAAGCCCTTGCTCACTATTTCAGAGACAGCAATGCCAAGTGTGGATGAATGTTCTGTCAAATCCAGCTAGTAATGTCATCTATACATTTTTGTAATTTGTTAACAAGACTGGGATCACCATATGAATAGTGAAATGTACAACTGTGTGTCATCAGCATATGAATGGTAGGATAAATTATGTTTCTAATGTCCTAAACTAGGGCACCCAGGTGGTAGGAGGCGCAGCACCCATTGATCTGAACCTTACGAACCATAGATGACCCATTAAAAAGCACAGGGGAATAGTTTGTATAATTGTCTTCATCAACTGCTTCAGTGAACGTCCCAGGGTGCACACTGATAGAGGAGCGAGGTGGAGGTCCCAATTACCAGGCGAGAATTGTGTGTCGAGGTAGTAGTACCCCAAAATACAGGTATAAGAAGGTAATATGGGTAAATATAGGTATAAGAATATCCTCTCAAAAAACTTTTTATTGGAAAGATTGACCCCAAAAACTTAGAAAAAGACACCAAATATGTTGGATAGGTGTACACAGAGCCTTCAATATTAACACCATTTTACACAGACCGTGTCACTCTAAAACATTGAAAATCTTCTTTTGATCTTGGAAAAAACTATGTTCCACTAAATCCATAAATGTATGCTTTTAATATATAATGTAGGAGGGTATTAGGACCAATACAAACTATGAAACATTAGGCTACTATTGCAACTTCTCCTGAGTTGGCCCACCTGCCGTGCCATCACTGATTGGAGATCTTGAAGTCATGAACATTTAAAGTCAGAGAAATCAGTGTCACAGCAATTTGTGCCTCTGTGAATCAGTGCTGATTTGCCCTATTAGCTGCAATTTTTTAACAAAATTTAATTTAGAACAATAAAATGAATGAGAGCGGCATTTGTTTTCCCCCGGCATATAATATTGACCGGTGATGTTTTAAATTTTCGCCATGTTCCCATATCTCTGTCTGCACTTACTTCTTTCAACCAGATGATGGCGCACACTGCTCACTCTTGTAGAGATTAAAAAGGAATCTGTTGAAAAAAATTCACCAAGTTTTTCATGTAAGGCCCTTGATTTTGTCCCAGTTGTTAGTGTCCGGCTGCTATTCTTTTACTTTTGTCATATTGAGTAACAGCTGCAATTCTTTTGGTTGTAATTTGTTTTGATGAAGCATCCAAGAAACAAGACGGTCTATCTCAGCATGTTTTGTGCACAACAAATTCAAGATTTCTGTTGTTGAATGAGTACATACATTGTTTGCCCTCCTATGCCAGGACATTATCCCACCTCCATGCAGCAGCAGGAACCTGTCTTACCAGCCCTAGGGGAAGGTGTAGACCACCCATCTTGAGCAGCCCTGCTCACATTCCAGCATGGACACACGGGACGGCCTTGTCAGTAACTGGAGAGCTGAGGAAACGGCAGGCCATTGATGGACCCTGCTGGATAGTGCATTTATTTGACTTTTGGGAGATGCAGGGTGATATATATTTGGTGCTAGTGCCCATTGATTCATTTTGTTCTCACGGTATAAATAGGGTATACGTAAAAACTACATATTTTTAAGTGAGAAATTATATCTTGTACTTTTGCCTTCGTAGCCACGTTTACTTGATAAAATAGTTGGGTTAACAAAATTAGGTGTCTGTGGTGGAGATGTGAGGAACTCATAGTCAAACATCAAAGTCAAGACAATGTAGAAATCCTGATATCTTCAATGTGATCTTTCATTGACATTTGGTATAATAAGCCCTTATATAAAAAGGAAAGCATATCAGCCCCTTGTATGTTTACACAAGGTTCAAACGGAGTAACTTCCTTGATTCTTTCTTTTTGGACTCTTCCTTTTTAGGCAATGGGCTGATGCCTTGAAGGCCCTCTTGGGATTCTGTGGGAATTCCTTAGCTGGTTTGCTTGGCCGTTGGTTTTCAATCCTCAAATACTGTTATTTCAGGGTGTGGGGTTGGGACGGAGAAGGAATTGAAAAAATGTGCCATGTTGCCTTTGGCCACTCTTGAGAAAGCTCTGTCTGGGGGTTTGTAAACAATTGTGTGTGTGGTTGGTGTTGTTATAATAAGCGACAAAGGAACTCAGCCTCTAATTCTGAAACACTGCAACTGGCAACGTGACACCACTTGGCACCCACAGTGCTGTGATGTCTCACTGAGACACATGTTTACACACGGCCTAACAGATTATTCTGTAATGAGCAGATGACAAACATGGCCCTGAATGGACACCTCACCTTCACCTCTTTCATGGAAGCCTTCAGTAGGTTTGAAGTTTGTTAGAAATACCCTGTTCTATCCCGTTTGTTTTCAGAGAGGTTTACAATCTGATCTGCTTCCAGTCACAACTCGGTGCCTCGGAAGTGCCAAACGTGTCTGACTGGGCAACTCGCAGCGGCTGGAATCTGCTCCCCACGAACAGCGGACACATATTTCCCTTTTTAGGGCATGGGGACCTATTACGTAATTTAGGGAGCACTCGGCGGCGGAGGTCCTGACGCGGAACGGCAGCCGGGACCGGCCAATCGGACGCCGTGGAACGCGCCTTCCCGCTCGCCCATTGGTCGAAGGGCGGGGGGAACGCGGGTGACGTTGCGGTCCGCTCGCGCTCACTCTCGAGCTGGGAGTTTTTTTCCGTCGGTTGACGCTGACGGTTTGACGGGAGCAGTTGTAGTCCTCACACCGGAGGCTGAAACCGTCCTGGAAACGACGCTACCGGGATCGTTTTTGGGCTGTTTTTTTTTTTTTTTTGGGAGTTCTGGGAGAACGCTGCCCTTGTCTTGTTTTTTTCTTTTCTTCTTCTTCTCTTGGATAGCGCTCCTAAGTTGCCACCATGCCGGTTTTCCACACGAAGACGATAGAAAGTATCCTGGAGCCGGTGGCTCAGCAGATATCCCATCTGGTGATAATGCACGAAGAAGGCGAAGTTGACGGCAAAGCTATCCCAGATCTGACGGCGCCGGTGGCGGCCGTGCAGGCGGCTGTTAGCAACCTGGTCCGGGTGAGTAACTTTGTTCCTTTATTTTTTTTTTTGTTGTGAAAACTGTGCCTCGTAAAGTCTGACCGCAAAAAAAAAAAACTCGGCGGGTGTCGTGGGCTACCTGTCGCTCTTTGTCCCACGCTCTCCGACTTCAGCGTTGAAACACAGCGCTGGAAACTACACACAGTGTATGCAGCAGTGTCTTAATGCGTTTAAAAGCACAGAAGATGGATGCGTGCAATCAGCGTTTCTTGTTTGACACGGGGCAAAGGGCAGTGACGCCCTTTTCCCCTTGAAAAAGAAAAAAAAAAAAATGCCCTGCCTCCTCTGTAGCCGACTGCCATATCTTGACGTAGGCACTGCTGCAAGTGTGTATGAGCCAGGTATTGGAGCAGGCCACCGTGAATTCATTTTACCTTTCACCTAGTTCATTTGAAAAAAAGAAAAAAAAAACAGTTGCCCTGGCTGTCATTTAGTATGAATGAACCTCAGGTACAGTTTAATTCCATTTCACTTAACCACATAGTAGGTGGGGCACTTCATTGCACTGCATGCCATTTGCAACCACATCAGACTGATCTACACAGACTACACTACTGCATGGAAAACAGTTGGAGAAGTTATTGATCACTGATGCAAAGTTATAAGTATAAGATGTCAGCTGTCAGTGCTCTGCTAATGTGATGAACTAAAATTAGACAGGACAAGGAAGCACCATCAAACCTCCGCCGAAGCTGCACAGTTATGTGTCAATATTGTTCATTTGCACATGGATCCCTTATGCTGCCTTCCGTGACACATCAGATTGTATGATCTGATCAGCTATGTTCCTTCTCCAAAAAACGTGTTTACATTGGTAACATACTGTATTTTGATAGCTGGCGACAAAAGTTAAGACCCAGATACAATGCTGTGCATTTTCATGGATTTGACAGAAAAACAAATGTAGTCAGTAGTCAATACTGTAAGTCAGTCTGTAAAGCTAGAAATTCGCACCCATCAAAGTCTTTTTACCATAGTTGACTCACTAGCATCAAATAATCTGATTGGTCAGAGATTCTGAGGAAAGACAGAATATGCATCAAAATCAACATAAACTAATCACTTGTTTTCTTTTACCTACGGTGTAGAACTGGGAGATTTACCCAAAATTGTTGACACGTTTTTGAGAGAGCAAGCCAACTGAACTAAAAATATAACTTCCTTGTTAGGGATACAGTAGCTATAATTTTGACTTGCTTATACATTATCATATCTAGTTGGTGCCCATGTCTATTTTTCTACCCACACAGAGCAATTAAAATGTCTTCGGGGCTATTAATTATGCATTTCCAGACTGTATTTCAAAAACATAAAATTATGTGCACCCCTTGACCAGATGCAGCTGTGGTTTCAAGTATATTTAGAATCAAAAACGACCTGACCACAATGGTGTTCCTCGGAGCCACATCGTAACTATCATGGCAAAAAGTAGGAAATGACAATGTTGTTTCCTCAAATTTTAGCCTTCAAACGTAAAGCAATACATGGACAGTTTCTTACAAAGGAAACAAGGAAGTATGAGGGGACTGTCAGATATTGTCACTTGTAATGAGTCGAAGGGATGGAGACTTTATTAAGGCAGACATGGTTCCTATGTGTTGTTCTCTCTTGTCAGCATGGTCAAGCACAGAGCCCCTGGCAGTTGTTGAGCGATAAATTTGGACAATTGCTCTGAGGTCTCCTGTCAACAAAATAATTCTTTGTTTAGAGGGATTGCCTACCATTTGATCCCAATTTATTTAGTAGGTTTTATGGTCCATAACAATTTCAAGCTAGCTCACTTCATTCTATGTCTTTGTTTTTCCTCAATGCCCACTCTCAAAATCTAGGTTGGTACCTATTGTGTGCATGATATTGCTACACCCAGAAGACTTCCTTCCTCGGTGTTGCATTGCAGAGAGGTGTTAAGACGGTGTGTTACTTTTATGTTTGGTGTCATGTATATGCTGACAGAAGGAACTGAGCCTATGGTAATAATTCTTAACCCAGTTCTGTATTTGGTTTTATAATCAGATTTAACTACTAGGGGGTCAAGTGATCTGCATGTAAAATTGACTAGGGTTGTTAAAGGGTCATTGAAGATGCATACTGGAATCAGAATTAGAAACACTACTTCTTATTCTAGATACATACTGCATACATGCAAAGTTATTGTGTGCTCAATAGAACATAGTTGAAGATATCATGAAAACATTGCAATAGTGCTAAAAGTAATACAAGGTATTTTTATGCCTCCAGGCGGGTGACTGGCGTGGCTGTTTTTTAGGTGGTCTGTCCATCCCATTCTCGTGAACATGATATCTCAGGAACGCCTTGAGGGAATTTCTTCAAATTTGGCAGAAACGTCCACTTGGACTCAAGGATGAAATGATTAGAATTTGGTGGTCAAACGTCAAGGTCAACTTACCTCATAAAACATGTTTTTGGCCATAACTCAAGAATTCATATGCTAATTCTGTCAACATTTCACTCAAATATCTAATAGGCTAAAATGATGTAGTGATGACCTAAAGTTCAAAGGGCAACTTCACTGTGACATAATGTTCTGCAAAACACTTCTCTGTCTATTATTCAATGCCATAACTAATCAAACAGAAGGGGAGATTGTGACCATATTTCACATTTGGTCGGATACTGAATTGGTGACACTAATCTTTGGTGCCCACCGTAAAACTGTGGATGTTTTGGGCTGGTGGGTTGAAGATGTGTTTGCGAAGCATCCATGTTTTATAATTTATAGCCTCTTTGCAACAACATCCATATTTGAAGCATTGTCTACTCTTATGGCTACAACTTTGTGTTCTATCAGATTCAGCTCTACAGCCGCAAGGTCGTAATTCAAGTTTGGGTTTACATTTACTGTGTACACTCTTCTGCCCCCAAGTGGCTAAAAATCAAGAAAATTGCTTTAAATATAGAAATATTACATTGTTACTGATTAATGTACCATGAATGCAGTGCTTGTCAGCATTTCCTTACACATGAAATGTCCTGTGCAACCTCAACTAGGTGGGGGTGAAATGATCCAGGCTCTCCGGGCATTTTGAATTGTGATCAGATGTTTCTAGCAGTGGGATGAATGAATGGATAGGCCTGTAATCGTTTCCAGTTGCTGTAGCAACATTACAACATGGACAATGTTATGATTTCATTGAAGTTAAGGATCATATGTTTTCTGGTTGCAGCCCCACCGGTCCCGTGAGTCATACATTGCAAAGCTGAAATGACAAAATAAACTCACTGTGTGGCTCTTATCTTTATTTTTTTTTCTTACTGATGACAGATTTTCAGGAAAAAGGACTGCATTTTTCCCAGTAATTTACTGTCTAGGTGTTGCCATTTTGCCCATGCAAGTTTTATTTATTTTTTTTATGATCTTGATTTGCAGAATTTTCAATTTTTGCGCCAGTTATAAGTCACTTTAAGTGTCAGTTTAAGTGAGTCTATTAAGCAAAGTACACATCTGACTGGAGAGTAAATTACTGCTAAAGAAAGGATCACCCTTGGAAGGGAAAATCTCTAGTCATTCTTAGGGAGTGGTTGTGTCAAGGAAAACCTATTTACCTCATTGTCTGTGCTGCCCAGAAAACCACATGTTGCACAGACTTCCTCCTTCCTGAATACTGTTCAAAACATCTTGAGCCAGAAGCTTAAGCACCGTTAATCAAGTGATTTTGGATGACGTGAAATTGGGTTATAAATGATAGAACCTTTCAAAATAACATATTCTGATGGTTGCATCAGGTAACTTTCCATTGCCAGCTCAAGAAAAGGAAGGAAAGCTTTTAGGATGCTCTGGGATGCTTATGCCTGTCTGAGGAGATCTGGTGCATCCACTATAATGTGTCTAGACATTTAAATTATTAATTTGAAGGGGTCTAATCTTATTATTCCAGATGCATGGAGATAAAAGTGCAGCTTTTGTAAACTGACCCAGTATTTCAAGCGTAGCCTGACCATAAACCATTATGAGTCAAATATGTCTGGTCTAACCGAGACCCTTCAGTAGTGCTCAACATCTTTGACTTCAGTGTTTTCTGATCGAGACAATGAGCCAGACCTCAATTAAAGATGAATGTGAGGAATGTGAAGAATTCCCAGCAAGCAGGAATGCATCCCTGCTCAGAGGGGGGTTGAGCTGGTCCGTTAAATGAACCTTTTTACTGAAATATTAAGTAAGATAATCAATTAACAATGCTCCCTTGAGAAAAGCCTGTGTTCACACAACCATTCATGTCAGCTTCATCTTTTTCTGTGATATCTGTGTTTGACTCATAATGCAACTTGAAGTTGGTGAATGTGGTTGGTGTTGGTCAGTGAACTTGTGGGTAAATGGTATATTTGGAATAGTGTGATAGAAGATGTGTTAGATGTTTGCCATTTGTGCAATAAGCACATGGGTTTCTTATTGTGCAACAATAACAGAAAGTAAGAGAAATAATTAACTTGATAGCAGGGCACAAAACCTGCTGAGCTGAACCAACATGAATGTTTGCTCTGTAACTTTATGCAGCTCTGGTTCTTGGGGGATCATTCTAGTTTTGTGTCTTATCTGTCAGGTTCAAGTTTCAAGTTGAGCAAGTGGTGCTAAGAAGTTATTGAATATAATGAAACCATTACAAATAAAACGTTTATAGTAAAATTAAAGTTGCTGTGCACATCACAGCTAAATAGACAGTCAAATGTTTTTCTTATTTATTAAGTGATTTTTTTTTTAGGGGTTTATATATTTTAGAACTAGGGTAAATGGTAGAATAGCATGTTTCTGTGTCAGCAGTCATTCTTTTGAGTTGACTATATGTTCACTTTTCTTTTCAGGCCTTTTCTACTTCATTATTTTTATAGCTCCTTTTTATAGGCAAGGGATAAAGAATTGAATGCCAATGATGTAGGGTCCTGGAATGGATAAAGTTGTAAGTGTTAGTATTCCTGTTTGGATGGATCACAAGGCTTGCATGATTTGCAGAGATGCTCCTGTGCAGATCGCTCAGTGGTGTACAGCTGATCTTTTGAGTGAAAAAAAGCTACCAACTTCTGCAACGTTATGAGATTACAAAATACCACTGTGCTTTATGCAACATCCCGAAGAAGTGCAAATACTGGAAGTTGGGCTCAGTAGTAGTATTTGAGTTATAAGTTGTAAGAAAAAAAAACTTAATACATTTCACTTGGAAGCGTTGTTAGTCATTTGTATTTCTATAAAAGTTCAACAACTTAAAGTTACAACATGATGGAGTTCCTTTAAATAATAAACTAAGGTTAGATCAGTATTTGATGAGGTCTTGAACAGTCATTTCAGTCACCTACTTCTTTAATCTTTAACAGATGGGAAACAAATGTGTTCATTAAATTAAGTGCTTAAAGGCATACAAAAGAGCTTCCTATTACCTGGTACTCCAGCTTCCTGCAATTTGTCAAGGAAAATCATTTCATGCCGCTCACCATTTGATTCTGTCATCTTGGCAACAATACAAGGACCACAGAGTCTGAAATGTTTGCGTAGTCTCCATTTAAAAGAAATAATGTAGTCTTCACAGAAATGCATTGTTGTGTTACGTACTGCTCCTGTAATCAAATGTTTTCATCAGTCAGAGGAAGGTTAGGGATAGGAGGATACGTAGGAGTGTTGAATTGATGAGGAAATGCAGGAAGCCAACTCAGGAAGACCCGGCAGCTGTCGGGCCCACTCAGGAACAGGAGCGTGAGCCAGTGAAGGGAAACCCCTCTCCCTGAGCAATGGGATGTTTGGCTGCAGACCATGACAAAAGATACAATGCAGTAGGGTTACCACTTTTCCCAAAATAATCAAGTTTGAATGATTGAGAACACACACTTTGTTGGAATTAATTGGAGTGCGACCCATGTAGCTTTATCCCTAACTATGTTGTATTTTATAAAGTTGTCAAACAGTTTTACCTTTATCCAGTGCTTGACTTGGAATAAAGATGGTGCCAGTACTATAAACCAGAAGCTTCCATGCCATGCACCTGCAGTATGTGAGGGGACAAATAATGTGCAAGAAATATTAATATGAGGTTATAAATTACACATTTTTAATATGAAATACTAAATGTAATTCATGTACACAAATTATCAAATAAGTAGCCCCAATACCTACAGGTTCTATAAAAACTAATTATTGACAGAAGATTTCAGAGGGCGGAGCAAAAGCATTGGGTTGGTTTCCAGTTTTACCAGGCCGGTTTGTACAAGGTTAAATTGCTTTGATTTTATGCAAACCCACTGAACTGGCATTTGTCATTATGAGACGTTCTGGCAAATGTCAAAGTACCCTACATCAGCAACCAGTGCCGGCGATGCTAAATCCAACTTGTATTGCACTAGTAATAAGCAATATGACGTTATTAACATAATATGATTTAAGTTTATTTAAGATATAGTATCTGAGTGCAAAAAGAAAAAAAGATTGACAGGCAGCCAGAAGCAAATTGGCGTTCGTTCCTGTGACATCTCAGAGATGTACCAATGCGTCGCAGACACCCGACAGATATCTAGTAGGTAAAATATCTGGACCCATCTGCGAGTCTTGTGTGAAATTTGTTTTGACCAGCAGTGACAGTAGCGACGACCTAGGACCAATGAGAGCGCAATATACAGGGCGAGGGAAGTATCAGATCTAAAGTTACCATTGATCTACCTCAAACCCGTAGCTGCAATAAATGTTATCTCTGTTCTTTTAGCAATCCTTGTTCTGGGGGAGGATGACAGCTCATCTGTGACAAGCCTTGTATTGACTCACTCTTTTTTTTTTTTTTTTTTTAAGAGAAGGATTCACACTGATGAGTGCCGCTCCCCAGTAATTCTGTACGAGCTGCTAAGCTCCTGTAACATGAGATAGATAGTTGTGATATATTCTCTCTGGCCGCAAAGCCCTTTTTGCCATGGCCAAAAACGCAGTTTGATTTGTGACTTTCATCGCCTTGGACAGCCCATGTGTTGCAACTTCCTGAACCAAATTAATAAACCATGTTACACACCACTTGTCAGATAAATGATAAATGTGTTGACCTTCAGTGTGACCTCTCTGCTGCACCTCTGAGTCATAACTAGTCAAAAGTGATTTGATACGCAGAACGCAGCTTCTGGTACTATTGATCAAGACTAGCTAATGGAGTGCTGCGCCATCAATTTGTGTGAGCATGTCTCATCGGATTGCAGTACAAAGTCACTCAGAGTGGGAATCAGTGTCTGAGTTGCACTTTGAGGAACTAAACCTCTGTGCAGCATCACATACAGTTTATTTGTAGGACATTGCTAAGGGCAGCAGTGACAGTGCTTGCCAGAATTTTGCCACCATAGATCTTTGTGGTCGCCATGACTAACACAGCATTGTGCTAAAACTACCCAACACGTGAAAGGCAGGCTGTGTCTTGGCAGCCTTGAGGCTTTCAGAGTGGCCTTTCTTCTCCCGGCAGAGCGATGGGCTGCTGTCGACAAAGCCAAGTCTGTTCTAAAGGAGCAGCCACTTTATCAAGCTACTTCACAACATAGGGTTTCCACACATCGCTCTTAGATGGTAAAAGGAGTGTCAGTGATTCATACTCTTTCAGCCAGTAGCGTGGTATGTGACAGCTTGGAAGAAGGGGACACTGAATCAGCGAAAGGTTTTAAAAAGAAGGTGGAAGTTAACAACTGCCCTTCCTTAAAGTGGTCTGCTTGAATGTATTCAAGGAACAGGATATTTTTTTTTCTTTGTGCTTTTGTCTAATCTTGACATCTTTATGTCATTCTTTAGTTTTGTCCCCCGTGTTTCCTCTCTTCACTATGAATGACCAAATAAAGGCAAAATTTTTATAAATAATACATTTGATTTCATAATTGATAAATTGACAGAAAAGTAATTTACAACAATTTTATTATAGTTTAAGTCATTCATCAAGCATAAAAAACAAGCTAGTTGGTTCCAGGTTCTCCAATATGATAATTTGTTGCATTTTTCAGTTTTATATCTTTTAATGATATACGGTCTAGGCTCGGGCTGTTGATCAGACAAAACATGCAACTTGCAGATGTCGTCCTGGGCTTTTGGGAACTAGAGAAGGACGTTTTCATTGCCTTCTAAGATGCTTTAGAGTAAATTATGAATCCCTTCAGCCAAAAACCAAACAGATTAATCAACAGTTAAAATAATCTCAAATTGCAACCCTAATGTCAAGCGTGGTCAGTGTTGGTATCATAAGAATGTGATCCAAAATTTAGACGGGCTCAAAATAGCAAAGAAGGCCAGGCATCATGAACTGCTTGACAACAACAGTTATAAACTTGGGTCACAGTTCTATTTTTGTAGCGAATTGTTTGGATCGTTGTTGGGCTGCAGATTGGTTTTGAACTTCAGACAGCAGGAAGAGGCTCTGCAGGGAGGAGGAAAAGGAAGACAGTGGTGACTTGTTGAATACAGTACCAAGATGGTGTCAGACACTCAAGCATGATACTTTGGGGAAAATATTACTCAGGACTCGTTAAATGCAGTGTGTGATCAGCTTTTGGCTTCCACATTGTTGGCCTATTGTGTAGTCTCTCTTCTCTCGTTTGTTCAGTTTAGGTCATGTCTAAACTTGACTTGATCTCATATAAATCGTAGTCTTGTTTTAACAATTCTGTTCTGAGATTACTCAGGCAAGTTTTTTTCAAACAAGTTTTTCAATCAGAACTGCAGTTCAGTTCCTTAGAAAAGGTGTCCTACAAGGTCAGAATGCTATAATTTAATGGCTGCAGGTAAATATTTTTTTATTAGACGACTCTGAAAAAAGTTAATTGAGTTATTTATTGAGTCATGTTTTCTATAAAATGTCAGAACTATGTCTCAGTGTGTCCAAGATAAGATACACTTTAATGTCCTGAGGGAAATCTTTACCCAGATGCTGCATACAAACAGCTTCCTGAAGACAGACATTTTTTAAAAATATCACCACAAACTGCAAGTGTTCTGCAACCCAAAACAGAAGAAAATTGCACATTGTTTAGAAGTATTGGAAAAACCCTTAGCTTGTATATTAGAACTCATAGCACAGGAGAGTGGTATTACTTCTTAGAGGAATTTACTATATTCTGTAGTGTTGGCAAGGCTGTTAGGTCTTTCTGTTACCCCCCCAACTTATGTTTACTACTCTGTCAGTGCCCTATATCCCTGGTCTGTAGCCCTGCTGCCCTTTAGTTGAACGGGACAGAACAGCTTTAGTTGTTGCCGTTGGCTTTTGTTCAGAGCCACTCATTGGTGGAATGTCCTGGGTAGCATTACCACTTCTCTTTGAGATGGACAGCCCCTGCTAAGCTCCAGTTTTAGTTTGGCACAACCTTTGGCCCTATTTTATAACCCCTCAGTTAGTTCCTCTGGTCCGGTGAAAAGAGAGTGAGGAGATGTATGTCTGCTCTGCTCCATTACAACCTACCACGTCAACCACCTGGAATGACTCTGCTACTGCTCGTAGTCGGACACGTTGACAAGCTTTCTGGGACTGACACACTGCAACAAGACTACATCCCAAATCAACCAAACCCAAATATATAACATTTTCCGATGATATAAATGAATTAAACTTGTTTAATAAATTACTTAAACAATTCATCAATTATCAAAATAGTTTTTTCTGCCTATTAAAAAATCAACTGATTGTTTCTCATTTCCACCTTCGATCTTTTGCCTGAAATAAATATCAATTAAACCTCGGCTAGCCTATAGCTTGCCACCTAAAAGGTATGAGATTGTGAAGTGAAGTTCAACACAATGAAATGTGTTGAAAATTGTATATATTGCTAAATGATGTGTGTGACAGTGAGTAATCACTGGTATAGTTTATATTTGTTATAATGATGATGTAAAATGGAAAAGAAAGGGTTTAATATCTCTTGTTGGGCAGGGATGCAGCTCATTTAACCCGTCAGTGTGATTTCTCACCCATGGCAGCTCAACGTGGGTGAGTTGTGTTTCCCTATAGAGCTGAGGTCATGACGGGGGAGGTGAGTCATTTTGGCATTTGAGAGAGAGGAGGCGTTCAGCTGCTTTACACATTATAACTGTGCTGCGGCCTGGCGTCCCCCCAGCAGCTGCCTTGTTTAAATAATGGTTCGCTGGACAAGTAACAGGTCATCATTCTGGAAAACTGCATGATTAAAGACAAAACTCCCTTAGGGGGAAAGTTGTGGTAACAAAGTTTTTACTCATGCATATGACATGCTATTGATGTATGAAATGTGCGCTCAAGTTACATAAAAGCTTTGGAATAGTTTTGAAATTGTAATATTACCGAGCCAGCTTAAATGTGCCAGCTACTCTGAAACTTAGTGCCAGAGCTGTAAGTGTTGACTGATACCAAATCCTCATGACTGATGAACTAGTCATCATGTCTGAGGCCAGGTTGGGGGTGTTTCCTGTCTCCACTGGAGATTGTTTGACCACCATTACCAGTTCCTAAATATGATATAGTATCTAATCGACTTGTCATTAGTAGAGGAAGTACATGTAGCATCTTTTATATTATATACGTATATATTAATATATTATTTTAACCTTAGTTATTCATGACAAGAATCGAAAGAGCAGGTGTTAAGCATTAGTGCTGTTTCTATAGTTATTGCAGTTTAACCTTGTGCACTGATTTGGAACAGTGATTAGATGAATATCTGAAATATCTTTCAGTTTTGCCTGACACTGCCTAACCAACCAGAAAAAAGTATTTCCTGTGTGTGTTATGCTGTAATTCTCAACATCTTTCATCAGCACTGTCACCAGACAATGTTCTGAAGAGGCAAACAAAGAAATTAAACTTTATTAAGAATGTCGGTGTTTTAGAGATTATTAAATGCCTGATTCAACTAAATACATTTCAGTCAACAGTTAACTTAATAATATAATTTAATATTAGTGCAGTCAACTGAAATCAACACATGACATGTCTTGGTTACACATTAAGCCATTATACTGCAGGTGATCAGAACACACACACAAAAAAGGAAAAGGTATCCAAAGAATAATTTTATATCAATATAAAACCATTTACTGTAATTATTGCAAGGGGATGCTCTATGGCGGCTCTCTTTTAAGCGTTGTCGCTACTCAACTAGGAGTTTGATCCCAATACTTTCTTTCTGGATTGTCACCTTGTTCATCTGCGTTACCTGTCAGAGTTTCCACCTCCAGTCCTCCCACGACTCTAAATTGTCGTATGAAGGTGACTGTGATTGTACAGCATCTGTGTTGACACTGCGGTGGTCCGATGACCTGCACAGGGTGTCCTCAACTTTTTCCCAGTGCATGCTGGGACAGGCTCTGGCCCTGTGTGACCCTGAAAGAGCTGAAACAAAAAGAGTGTCATAGTGATTGTACATTACCTCTTTATTTTCTTGAAATGTTTTGTTCCATTAAATCATAGTTGATTGATTGAAGAATCTGTTTTCCAGGTGGGGAAGGAGACTGTACAAACAACAGAGGACCAGATCATGAAAAGGGACATGCCACCAGCTTTTATCAAGTAAGTAAGAAGGATCTCTCTGCGGATCTCAATTTCATACAGTGACAAACCTCTCTAATGTATTTGGATGAAATAGTTCTCTCTCTACAGTATGTGGAACCCACTAGCCTCTCTTTGGCTCTCTTTCTCTCTTTATCTGTTGCAGTAATGGATGATTGTGCCCAAGCAAAGGTCAGACATGGCATGTTAAGTGCCTCAGAATCTTGTCCTGGTGTAACATAAATACATTTTTTGCACACAGAAGTTCCTTTACCCTAAAGTATAAGGAACAAAACCTCATACATGCCTACATACGAAAGAGCCACTGGCTTCTGCTGCTGCTTTTGGTTTCTGTTAAAACATAAAACACATAAAAAAGTTTACATATTGATGCTGAAAAGGAGCGATGTACATATTTAATTAATGTATTTGTCTTCTTGGCTCACTCTACATCAGTTAAATCATTAACTTGTGCTCAGATGCTGTCCGTCCATATCACAGTCTTTCACCAATCCTTATTACATGAGAGTCTGCAGGGGGGTGAGGGGGACCTGGGAGCCTCCCAAGGTCAGGGATGAAACGCATTGGCAGGCACGGGTCATCAGGCTCAACACATTTGGCGCCTCGAAGTCACATCGTCACCCTGTCGTCATCCATCAGCACATGTGCTGGAATGCGTCCCCTTCACTAAATATAGTGTCTGTCGGAGTCCGGTTAATGCATGGCTGTTTCTCACTAGTGCACGCTGAAGGACACTGCTGGCCGGCTCTGCAAAGACACACACTCACACACTCATGTCAGCCTCGATGTCATGCACATACATTAGCCTTTATCCTGCAGGAGACTTGCTCCTTCAGAAGAATGGAAACTGAGCTCCTCTTGTTTGGCCCCATTTACAGCACCCAAAAATGTGGAAAATAGCAATAATGATCCCTTGTTACCACGGCAACATTTGGACAGTATACTGTGAGAACTAGAACATGTGTCGGCCTATGCCTTGTTGCCTGTTTCAGTGTGCAATATGGCTGTTAAGATACTATGCAGGTGGCATGTATGAAACTGAATCAAAAGACTGAGTCTGCAGTCTTTACTGCTCTGGAATTCACTGAGTGCGTCACACCCAGGAGGTAACAATCAATCATTTACATTTCTGTAGAAATGGGAGTTAAATTGGGCTACATCCAGCCAGAGTGGAGCTCCGCCTCCTAAAGGCCCAAAACACATCCTGTGAGAACAAGCTACCCTGAATGAAGCATCAAGCTCAATTCATTAGGCTATTTCTTAGTTTGTATTCAGGCTGTGACAAAACACATACATCAATAATTCCCAAAATAAGTTTGTAAATCCCTTAATAACTTTTAAAAAGTTAAATTTGACTCTTTTGAATGTATTTTCACCATCCGTTTGCTGTATATAGCACACCTGCTGTTTAAAGGAGACATTTCCTCAATAGGAACTTCATAATGTCCTTCTGATCCTGTAAAAGTAGGTCTAGATAATTTGCATACGAAAGAACAAAGTATGATTAAGATATATAATAATTAGTGTCTGCGTGCATGCATGCTGTGCTGTAGCATGTTGTTACACACAAGCTGCTAATCGCACACACACATAGCTTGTAGTAAAGGAAGTAAACTACTGATAATAATATTTGGATGAGAAGTAAGCTGTTCACGTGACATGTGAACTCTCTGGAAATGGTGTGACATTTTGCCAGCAGAGTTTTCAGTTCACAATACTTTTGACTTGAAATATATTAATTATTTTTGTCTCTTGGTTTCTTTGATTACATCCAGCATCAGTTACAGTTAAATCTAATAAGGGTCAAATAAATTGATTCCTTAAATCCATGTCTGACTGATGCAGAGAAAATATAAGAAGATATAAAAAGTATTAGCACACATTAGTATTTGCATAAAATGTAATGAAAAGCATATAAGAAGAGGAAATAAAACTAAGTCATGCTTTGACAGCAGCTACTGTATGTTATGGCTAGCTGTATCCCAAAGCTTCCATCTGTTTTTGCTGTAGGCAATTTGCTGTTTCCATGCGTAATGTCCATCTGGCTTCTGAAGGGCTCCGTATCATCAGCATGACTTGTTTTGATGTTTTTTTTTTGTTGTTTTTTTACTGGTCAAAATACATTTCAAATCAATCGTCTCCTGCCATCCACAGAGTGGAGAATGCGTGCACTAAGCTGGTGCAGGCCGCCTCCATGCTGAAAGCCGATCCATACTCTGTTCCTGCTCGGGATTACCTCATCGATGGCTCACGGGGCATCCTCTCTGGGACCTCTGACCTGCTCTTGACATTTGATGAGGCTGAGGTATTCATTCATTAATTTTTTCATTCTTTATTTTATTTGAAAAATCTGTTAACCAGTAGAAGTCTGTTTGCTGAACAAGGAGGTCAAAATGCAGATTATGTTACAGGAAAGAAATTGATCAGGTGACAAAGCTAGATATAATCAGTTTTAGAGGTTTAGAGTATTCTAGCACACCTCATCCATGTAGGGATTCCCTACATTTTGCAGGATGTGGTTGTGTCCCTAACTTCAGAGACATGTGAATTTAATGATGTTTTATAGAGAAACCTGATGGTGGAGGAATTGATTCTTTTGCCTCTAGAGTTCTTCCAGTGCATTAATAAAGCATTGGTGCAAAATGGTGCGCGCTTACATGTGCTTTTTCACCTGGACTGGCCTGTGATTTCCAGATGATGTTTCAGGGAACTGAAAGTACATCAATATGACATCATTTTTTCTCTATGCTTGGCTGGTTATAAGCATAGATAAAAACAAGAAGCTGATAACTACAGTGCAACCAGATAAAAAAAATGCCAAGCCTGCATGAAAGTCAGCTGCACCATGACGGGAGCCAGATATGTGCTAAACAAAGCTGCCAGAGTAAAATATAGAGCCTGACCATGCAAAAAGAAATTGCAGTGCACAAAATTTCAGCAGTGAATATTTTTTACATAGCATATTTATGTATATTTTCAACTTTAATTCAAGTTTATATTTAATAAGTTGTTGAGAAATGGACAGAACATAGCTAATATAGCTTGTAACTGTGTTAAAGGTTGCAGCATTGATTTTATGTGAGCAGAGGCTGAGTTGAAAGGGTTCCAGTGTCTTTTTAATGGACACTTGAGCATGGTACAGTATCCATTCCTGCGTTCCCCTTTGGGTACTGTAATGCTTATAAAGAAAACAGAGGTAGATAAATATACCACACATGTCTGCAGATCTCTCCATATTTCTTACACTTACACTTCCTAAATCTCAAACCAGGCTGGAGTATCATCTGTCAGGCCCATCCTTCTTTTTCTCTCAGGAATGGAGAGTAAAATAAAAAAGTTGCAGATCAGCTCTCTGGGAGCAGACATCAGCGCCCCGGTGCTGTCTGCAGCATTCAGCAGGACTCAGCAGGAGTCATCAGTCAGCGGTGCCATCATGTTTTCCGGTGCAGCTCAGGGATTGCTCTGTATAGTGGAGTGGTGACTCCAGCAGTCTGCATAAAGCTAGAGTGAAAAAGGACAAAGAGGTCGGAATGTCAGTAGGCAGCATTATCAGAGTGTAATTAGAGAGAATGTGAATGGGAAGGGGAGGCTGTGTTTGCATAATCACTTTTCTCTGGGAATGCGACATTGTTTTTGAATTAGCTTTTGTTGTCAATTTATTTCTCCATTGTCATAGGTCCGCAAAATAATCCGTGTGTGCAAAGGCATCCTGGAGTATCTGACAGTGGCAGAGGTGGTGGAGTCTATGGAGGACTTGATCACGTACACAAAGAACCTGGGACCAGGTCAGTCGGCCGAGATTACTTTGCTGTCTTGACATGACAGCACTCACAGATTTGCTGTCTTGGTTGACAGATTCAGGGTGTATTTACTGGAGTCAACATTTTATTTTTGGTAGCTTCCATATGCATTTGTTGCAGTGGTGAAAGTAGAACTAAAATTCTCTACTTAACTAAAAGCAGTAATTCTTTTATGCAAAAACGCTCCATTACAAGTAAAAGCCCTGTATTCGGTATCCTGTATTCAGAAGAACTGTCCCTGTCACATTGTTTAATTATTTATGCATAATCCCTCCAGTCTCCAATTTCAAGTGTTTTTATGTTTTCAGATTAGTTGAAGGATTACATGCCCCTCTACATGATTATTAAATTCTATGGGGAAGCTCTTTGGTTAATGTCCAAAATGATCATCAGACATAAACAAGTCTGTTTTTCAGTTCCTGAAAAATGTAGATTTTTGAGATATAAGAGTTTATCTTTACTAAAGATAGAAACAGTAACCGCAGCTGCCAGATACATGCGTCAGAGGGAGAAGTACAACATTTCTTTCTGAAATGTCTTAAATGGAAATGCTCATGTACCATTGCCAAGTATGTTACTTTAATAAATGTACTTCGTTCTCTGGTTTGTTGTCTGTGTCCAGGGATGACAAAGATGGCAAAGATGATCGATGAGCGACAGCAGGAGCTGACGCACCAGGAGCACCGTGTCATGTTGGTCAACTCCATGAACACTGTCAAAGAGCTGCTGCCCATCCTCATCTCAGGTAATCGCACGCTACCGTCACAAAGAGGGAATTCCTACACATTGCTTGTCTCAGTCCCCCCCCCCCCTTTTTTATAAAGCGAATACACTGACCTCTGTGTTTTTTAGTTGAAATATTGTATTCTTTATCGTGAGCACTGTTGTGTGTTTCAGGTATCAAAATCTTTGTAACTACCAAGACATCTGGCAGCCAGGGTGTTGAGGAGGCCTTGAAGAACCGGAACTTCACTTTTGAGAAGATGAGTGCTGAGATAAACGAGATCATCAGAGTGCTGCAGCTCACGTCCTGGGATGAAGATGCCTGGGCCAACAAGGTACGTACAATAAGTAACATGTCTTTACCTCAGTTTGTCTATGGCCAACAAAGTCACGTGCGCACATTGTTATTATAAATATACAGAATGATTCTTATTTACTTGTATGAGCAAAAATGTATTTTTGTTGGGCTACCCACTGGGCTCTCACACACTCCCAGAATGCCTTTGGCAGGAGGCTGCAGACTGAAAATATTATGAAGTGATGTTATTCTCATTTGCTTTATTTCTTTCTTAATAAGGCATGCACATGTTTCATCATGGTGACCTTATTCCAAGGTTGACAGGTGTGAAAAATGCTTTTGTTTTATTTAATTCATAAATACAGTTAACATTAAAGTAGGAATGCTTTAACTTTCTCTTTGTTTCTATGTATCTGGTTAATCTTTTGGGTTCTTTTTGTTTTCTTCTGCTCTGCACGTTCTGCTTCTTTCCCATTACGACACTCTCTTGATGGCTCTTTCCTGTGCCACTTTTTTTTTTGTTGCTCTCAGTTGTTACGTCCAGTTCAACATTTGTATTTATGTCGTTCTTCCTTTCTTTTTACTGTTTCTTTTTCCCTTCACCCCCTGTAGAAGGTAAGCCTTACCTCTCTCGCCCCCTGGTTGTGCAGCAGCATGTCTGACAGATGTGTGTGCTGTCTTTGTGCTTTGTGGTGCCATTGTGTGCTTATCAGTAGTGAGGCAGTTGTAAGGTTAAACTGGTGACCATCTATTAATAGAGTAAATAAGCAGTTTCAATATTCTGTACTGCTAATGGAATGGTGTATATTGAAGTGAGTGTTAAGCAGGTTGAATTATTGACATGTTAATATTTGCAGTACTTTTTGGACTTGTTTTGCTTCATAACATGACATTGTATCAACATCTGTGTGTCCTCCTCCTGTGTCATTTAAACATCACTATGTGCATGTCCTCAACCTGTCTGATTATTGATTGACCTGACTCATGCAGTATTGATTTGGGTTTTATAATGAGAATTCTCTTGATGATAGCATTTTTCCTGATATTTACTTTGTATTTGTAACAGCCATAGGAGGAGAGCACATAGAAAAACTGATATGGACCTTGTTGTATGAAGCTAATTTTTAGTTTTAATCCAACACATATGGCCTTGTTTACTCACAAATCTTATTTCCATGAACACTAAATGTGCCCTTTCACTTTACATATTGCCATGAATCACGCCTTGTCTAATTTTTGAATAATACCATTCTGTGTTCGATTATAGGCTGTAATGAATGTGAGTGCAAAGATCCTATATCTATCCATGCTTCACTTTACTGGCTTTTTAACTCACAGAACAGCAGCTGCACAAGTTTGAACAGTAAACTAATACACCCACGCAGCTCTGGTAATATCACTTTACACCTTTTGTACTTCCTGTTTTTTTTCCTCCCTTGTTAAGCCCTGCTTCCACACTCCCAGCTAATTCAAACAAACATGCTGGTTGTTCATTTTTATTTTGACAGAGGAAGTAGTGTGAGGGATCAGACATATTTTGTGATTTATATCTTTAATTCAAGCAGTGGAGGTTTGTTCTTTTTTGGCTGCATTTGCGATGAAATTGTTACTAAACTCTGTGATGAAGATTCAAGCTGCATTATAAAGAAAAGTAACTTGTGTTTTCTGAATTTACATTGTTGGACCATGAAAAATAAGCTTATTTAACCATTCATTTATTTGTTTTGGTCTCCTGCTTTGCTCCATGTCCTGCAGGACTCAGCTTTTTTTTTGCAGACTTCGGCAATGAGTGGACTCATTGTCGAGTCAGTCGGTCTGTTGGACAGATTGTTGTATTTCCATCCACTCTGATTGAGATACAATGGAGAGTCGTTTGGCTTTTATAACATGACAC
Organism: Lateolabrax maculatus; assembly: GCA_031216445.1. NCBI lineage: Eukaryota > Metazoa > Chordata > Actinopteri > Acropomatiformes > Lateolabracidae > Lateolabrax > Lateolabrax maculatus. The sequence continues at coordinate 8,584,107 of CM062200.1, read as the reverse complement.
GCTCATTATTGATGATGTCAAAGAATGATGGAAACAGCATGCGCTATGTGGTTGTGCCTGACAGATGTTAGTGATGCTGCACATGGACTTTCCTTTACTGGAATAACTACAGAGTGGGGATTCATCATAATGATGATGAGAGCCTGGAGCTTCTTGACCATCTAACTTGCTCAGGAAAAACTGTGAATGAGGAAAAATACGACTCCGAGCTCAGTTTGAGTCATGACCTTACTTCTAAATAAGAATATAATTATATGGCATCACATTTTAACCTCATTCACACAGAATATACTATTTATAGGAATATTGACTTGAAATTAAAATTAAATCCCAGTGTCTACAATAATCATGTCATGATTTATAGAGAGAACATGTATACATGGAATAATTCAGGGCATTGATTGCATCCTTTTTTAGTTTTCGTAGTTTGCATTGATTCCCTTTTAAATTATTCATTTAGTCTGTCTTTTAAACCCAAAGGACACAGAGGCCATGAAGAGGGCTCTGGGGCTTATCGACTCAAAGATGGCTCAGGCTAAGAACTGGCTGAGGGATCCAAATGCTCAACCAGGTAATAAACATCCATGTTCTCTCATTTTAACTATTCATTCTACTGCTAATCACATCCTCAGGCTGATAATCTAGTTGTAAGCAATGTTATTGATTTTTCTGACTTTGTGTTGGACTTGTAGGGGATGCAGGCGAGCAGGCCATCCGCCAGATCCTTGATGAAGCTGGGAAAGTTGGTGAACTGTGTGCTGGGAAGGAGCGCAGAGATATCCTTGGCACGTCCAAGACCTTGGGCCAGATGACGGACCAGGTGTCTGAAATGAGGGCCAGGTACACTATATACATAAAAAAAGACATTGCTTTGTGTGTCAGTGTCACAACTATGGAAAGATAATTCTCCTCATATTTCACGTAGTCCATGTTTCTTTCCTTATATAGTCTAATGTTCTGTACCTGTATGTTTCCTATATTCCTTAATCAAATTGTCATATTTATTGATAAATGCTTCTTTTATACATTAGTTTAATTTTCCATTCTTAAAGGATAGCAAGTGTAAGGCAGTAAGAAAATTTGAGGGGATTATAGTGTGTAAGAGTGGAAGTGATATCCTTCTGTAATGAAATCTGATTGTCACCAGGGACCCTGAGTCACGCTAGATTGAAAGCAGCTGTCTGGTATTAATCCATAATCTACTTTAACCCCTAGTTGAGTTACTCTTCTGAAAACTGAGAGAACTGAGCCTAGAAATAGAGGCATTAAATTAGGAAATACTACTCTTAAACAGGAGGACCATAAGGCTTAAGACTTTTCAGTAAACAAGCAAAGAACATGTGGCCTTTTAAGGCATAGCAGTGCTGCAGTTTATGGTATCCATGTGTTTTCTTTGTCCAACCCAGAGGTCAGGGCGCATCCCCAGCCGCCATGCAGAAGGCTCAGCAGGTTTCCCAGGGGCTCGACGTGCTAACTGGCAAGGTGGAAAATGCTGCACGCAAGCTGGAGGCCATGACTAACTCCAAGCAGGCCATCGCCAAAAGGATTGATGCTGCACAGGTGTGTCATTAACCCTGTTTGCCTTACAAAACATGGATTCAAACCTCTAAATGCAAATATTTGATGGTGTTTTGTGCGTCTCCTGCCCATGCAGAACTGGCTGGCAGACCCTAACGGCGGCCCAGAGGGAGAAGAGAACATCAAGGCCCTGCTCACTGAGGCCAAAAAGATTGCAGACATGTGCGAGGACCCCAAAGAAAGAGATGACATCTTGCGCTCTATTGGAGAGATCGCTGCCATGACTGCCAAGCTATCTGATCTCAGAAGACAGTAAGTTACTGACTGCTGGAAATATTGCCTCATTTTATGCTGTGTTTGTTCTTTTCAGTCTGAACCGGACTTAGATCGCCGCTTCTTTTTAACACCATTGGTCTGCTTTTACACTTAATTCCAGTTGTTCAATACTTGAATCAATTAATTTACTCATCAAATCCATCTGTTTCCCACTGTTGCTGGGAAGTAAAGTTTGTTTGTTTGTCAACTTGGGCTTGAAAGTTATTCTCTGCCCATAGATCAGTGAGGTATTTTATCTTCCATTTTCCCTATAACTATTTTCTAAAGATCTTGTCCTAACAGGCACACATAGTTATTCTTCCTGTGAGTGTACAGATTGTTTACTACAATTCGACTGGAACCGTTCTCATTCAACCTTGTACAAGTTGACTGGAGTATGGGTTTTTGTTCTGCACCAGGAATTGTAAAAAGCAGTCATTTTACCACATTTTAGGTGAACTACTCCAGATTCAGACACTGCACTGGCAGCATGAAACTGATTGACAGTTATTTTCTCTCTAACTGTAGCTGGTCATTTACAGACCTCATTTTAGCCATGCCTTTATGATAAAACACCACCTCAGACCTTTTTGCTGTTCTTAAATTCCTTTTAGGGGTCGAGGTGACACTCCTGAAGCCAGAGCTTTGGCTAAACAGATCGCAACAGCTCTGCAGAACCTGCAGTCCAAGACCAACAAAGCTGTGGCCAACAGCAGGCCTGCAAAGGCGGCTGTTCATTTGGAAGGAAAGATTGAGCAGGCGCAGCGCTGGATTGACAATCCCACTATGGATGACAGCGGTGTGGGTGAGTCTGGCTCCCATCCTCCCCAACTTCCTCATCTCTCTTATCTTTCTTTCACACTCTTTTACATTCCTTCCATGGCTAAATTGCTGACCAGACATTTTGTGTACATGTCGCTTTCTACTGTACTCGACATTCACAACGCCCTTGCAACACTGTTATTTTTTTCTTCTGTGGCGTGTTTCCTCTCAAACCTGGACATCATCTTACATGTTTACAATAGAGCTGTGGGCTGGCTGCTCTTAGAATACTTGGTTTACACAGTATGATGGAGGCGATGCTGACCTCAAAGTAACAACATGAAATGATACAGAGGAAGCCACGGGTTTCTTTAAGTTCAAGTGATACAAGCACCCAGTAAAATACCAAAACTATCCAGCATTTAATGGGCCACTATTTGCAGGAGGTGGCTATTTTCAGCCAAGTATTTAATTTAGTTATAAAAAATATTACAAATTCTCTGGTTCCAGTTTCTCAGATGTGAGAATTTACCTTTTTCTCTTTTATGTCATTATAAATTGAATATCTTTGGGTGTTGGGTTTTGGGATATTGGGCAACAAGCAATTTGAAAATGTCATTGTTGGAATTGTGGTGGGAACTTTTCACAATTTTATGACATTTTGTAGACGAAACACAAAACAGAAGAACAGAAGCAGTGGATGACTTGTCAATTTAGTACACACATTTTTTAGCTATGATGCATCTAGATGTAATAACAGAATGTTGATTCACAGTTAAGAGGCATGATGTTGTTTTTTGTGAATTTATAATTTTTTGTCTGTGTGTGGTTGTTTAGGCCAGGCTGCTATCCGCGGGCTGGTGGCAGAGGGCCGCAGGCTGGCCAACGCTCTGCCAGGCCCATACAGGCAGGAGATGCTGGGTAAGTGTGAGCAGGTGGAGCAGCTCATGGCCCAGCTGGCTGACCTGGCCGCCCGCGGTGAAGGGGACTCCCCTCAGGCACGTGCTGTGGCTCAGCAGCTCCAGGAGACTTTGAAAGTAAGACGGCTCATACTCTCTCTCTCTCATTCTCATTCAGACCTGTAGCTTCACTGTGATAGATCAGAAATTCATACACAGGGACAGAGAAACAACACCCTCTGCTGGTTGTCAGTGGTGGAAGAAAAGCAAAAATCTAATATACAAGGAGTATGACCACAGTGGGGAAAACACTCCAGTAAAAGTCATGCTGTCAAAATTAAGTATAAGTGAACAAGTATTAGCAGTGCACTGTACTCAAGTGTCAAAAGTAGTACTCATTGTGAAGAATGTACCCCATCAGTGTTGAATTATTAAGACAATAACGCATACAAAGAACATTAACAAAATTTAATTTTTCAATGCTGAAAATTGTCCAAATTGGAGATACGGAAATAATAAAAAACAATCTACAATTTTGCAGTTTTCATGCTTTCAGCTGAGTTTTAAGATTACAGGCTGAGAAACTTTTGTAAAACTTTTTTCATAGTTCCTTAAAAGTGTAGAAGCCATATTGTATATATGTTTATGTTGTCCAAACTGAATCTAAGATCTAAATCTGCAAAATGGGTACCAATAGCAGCCATCAGATTAAATATAGTGAAGGATAAAGTATTATATTCACACTGAAATGTTACGTAGTAAGAGTATAAATTCTCCATAAATGGAAACGTACAAGTAAACCTCGAAACTGTGCTTTCTTACTTCCCAACCCCTGCTGGTTCTACAGAATACAAATACTCAGTGTTGCCACCAGTTTTAATGAAACAAACTGAAACAGTTGCTGGTTAACATATTAATCTGTTAATTAATCAAAACAATTATCAATACAATAATCTATAGTAGTCATTAGTTGCAGCCCTAATCATATATTTTATCAGAGGGTATTGAAGCTCAACAAGAATTAGTATTTTCTAATCAAGCAAACACATTTGTATCTGTAAGCTCAGTGAGTCACCATTAATGTGCTGACTGGTTGTAACATCTGTCTGTGCTCCACCCAGGACCTGAAAGGGAAGATGCAAGAGGCAATGACTCAGGAGGTGTCCGACATCTTCAGTGACACCACCACCCCCATCAAGTTACTGGCAGTGGCTGCTACCGCCCCTCTGGACGCCCCCAACAGAGATGAGGTCAGTGGTACAGTCTTCTCAGTGCAATGAGCCTCCTTCAGTTGTGTTATATTTGCTGGCAGGGCTTTGTATTATTTCTAACAACCCTTTTGGATAATTGTTTTATTTGATCATGTGTAGGTCTTTGACGACAGGGCTGCCAACTTTGAGAACCACGCCAATAAGCTTGGCACCACAGCAGAGAAGGCTGCTGCTGTCGGCACTGCCAACAAGAGCACAGTGGAGGGAATCCAGGCAGCCGTCAAGTCAACAAGAGACTTAACACCACAAGTAAGTCACGGTTTAGTGTTTATATCTGTTTCCGTTTGTGTCTGCCCTCCACTCTGCATCACGAGTCACAGAGCTTAAGTGTTTCTCGCTTCTTGAGCCAAGTCTTAAGCAGTTGTCATCGGACTGACAATTAATGGCTCTGATTGATTTTTAGGTGGTATCTGCTGCTCGTATTCTGCTGAGAAATCCTGGCAACCAAGCTGCGTATGAACATTTTGAAACCATGAAGAATCAGTGGATTGACAATGTGGAGAAAATGACAGGTGAGGTGCCATAAACATGTTGTAAGTTCCTTGCTCACCGGTGATCCTTATTCCATCTCTCCTAGTGTAATTCCCTATATTAACATGTTATGGATGTTTAGGTTTGGTGGACGAGGCCATCGATACCAAATCTCTGCTGGATGCCTCAGAGGAGGCCATCAAGAAGGACCTGGATAAGTGCCGTGTGGCCATGGCCAACCACCAGCCGCAGATGCTGGTCGCCGGTGCCACCAGCATCGCCCGCAGAGCCAACCGTATCCTCCTGGTGGCGAAGCGAGAGGTGGAGAACTCTGAGGATCCTAAATTTAGGGAGATGGTGAAGGCTGCATCTGATGAACTGAGCCAGACAATTTCTCCTATGGTGATGGATGCTAAGGCGGTGGCTGGAAATATCCAGGATCCGAGTAAGTTGATGTTGTTAACAGGTTTTAGGATTATGTTTTATACGTATATGGAACCTTCTGATTGGTGATAAACTTGACAAACGTTTGTTTTGTGATTACCAGGTCTTCAGAAGGGCTTTTTGGACTCTGGCTTTAAGATTCTTGATGCTGTGGCAAAGGTCAGGGAGGCATTCCAGCCCCAGGAGCCAGACTTCCCACCACCTCCTCCTGAACTGGATCAGCTTAGTGTAAGTCCTCAGATAAGCACAACTTTGAATTAAGCAGACCATCTGAAGCTGCTTTGGTTAAGTGTCCAAAACACCTGCCAAACCATAATTACTTTAACTTGTCCTTGTAGCTTAACGATGAGGCAGCACCACCCAAACCTCCTCTCCCCGAGGGTGAAGTTCCTCCCCCCAGGCCTCCTCCCCCAGAGGAGAAAGATGAAGAGTTCCCCGAGCAGACTGGTGATATGGTTAACGAGCCCATGATGGTGGCTGCCAGGCAGCTCCACGATGAAGCCCGCAAATGGTCCAGCAAAGTGAGTAGACAGTGTAAACACAGTGATTTACTTTTACTTTGAAATCCTATGCTTTCAGATTGATTATCTTCCTGTCACACCTCCATAGGGAAATGACATCATTGGCGCTGCCAAACGAATGGCCTTGCTCATGGCTGAGATGTCACGGCTGGTGCGTGGAGGCAGCGGAAACAAGCGCGCCCTCATCCAGTGCGCCAAGGACATCGCTAAGGCTTCTGACGAGGTCACACGGCTGGCCAAGGAGGTGGCCAAGCAGTGTACTGACAAGCGGATCCGAACCAACCTGCTTCAGGTCAGTTCAGTCGTCTTTATCAGGAGGTTTTGCAGTGCCTTTTCACTGTGGAAAGACAATACTTGATTGATTTGGTATCAGATATTTAGATCTCACTCGACTTTCTGACCTCGTTTCAGGTGTGCGAGCGCATTCCCACCATCAGCACTCAGCTCAAAATCCTGTCCACAGTCAAGGCCACCATGTTGGGTCGAACCAACATCAGTGAAGAGGAGTCAGAGCAGGTGAGTAAGATCACAAGATTCCCATTATTTTCCTAAAACAGCCTTTGAAAAAGGATTATTCCAGCCTCCCTGATCACTGTATCTCTTGTAACGTCTTCTCCGACAGGCTACCGAGATGTTGGTCCACAATGCTCAGAACCTGATGCAGTCCGTGAAGGAGACGGTCAGGGAGGCCGAGGCAGCTTCCATCAAGATCCGAACAGATGCAGGTTTCACCCTCCACTGGGTCAGAAAGACCCCCTGGTACCAGTAAGACAGGGGCCACTGTTGCTCTGTTTCATGCTGGCTCTATCCAGCCGTCCAGGAGGACATTGAATGGACAGATATATACCTTATCAGAGCTATGATATCAGTGCCCCTCATCCTAATATGGGCAAAGTTTCTCTATTAGTCCCATGTCCTGTCTGTCACAGTTGCTGTTCTGGTAGAATGTAAACAATGGGACTATCAGTGCGAATTATGGGTTAGATTCTTTCTGGGAAATTATTTTTTTTCTAAAGTGTGTAAAAAAATGTGCTTTAAAGCTTATTTTGACAAATCCCAGGAATATATATATACGTTTTGATTAGTGGATTTCATATAATGCAAGGTTGTTTTTAGCCTCTTCTAGACGCAAACCTTAAGTTAAATTTAAATAACTAGATTTTCTCAAGAGACATTCTTAAATCTTTGTACTGGTAATTCTACTATCACTATCATTTATTCACCTTTGCTAGAATAAGCACATGAACTTAAGGAGTTGTTACAAGTACAGTATAGGCCTATGCTCAGCACACGCAAAATATATTCAGTGGTATTATGCCTGTTTACACTATTCTATATTATCACAAGTGAAAGAGAAACACTGTTCATTATTTTACATATTGTAATGCAATTGTAGCAATCTTTATTTTCTTAAGAGTTCTGCCAAAGACATTCTGCCATCATATTTAAAGTATAGTTGTCTTTCTTTGGTCTGCTATACATATTTTGAGTTTTAAGGGCTAGTTTGTTAGACAAGCTAATTTAAGAAAGTAACTTCTACAAACAGTAGGTAAAGATGAAAACTGCGTCTAAGCTTACCTTCAACTCATTTAACTCTTTCTAGATATGCTTTGTTTCACATGTTGCATTGAGATGTAAGAAACAGGCTTGTGCTACAGTATAATAGCCAAAAATTATTACTCTGATATCACAGCAAGCTAACAAAGCTTAGTCGTCTATAGAGAGGCTCGTCTTGACTGCTGTTTTTCTAAACACTGCACACAGTTCATGTGTAAGTCTCATGTTGTCTTGTTGTGCACAATCATGTTTTGCTATAAATGAATTGCACACTTCTCCTAGGTAGTCAAGGGAATCACCAGAGTTTTAGAGATGAAGCACAGTGTCATCTGCAGCTGGTGAAATCTTCATTTTATGTTATCACATTTTTCTCAACATGTGTTGGTACACTAAAAATAACTGGCCACTGTTTGTGGCAACTGTAGTTGCGATTTCAAAATGTCTGGAGACTGTTGGCATGAATGTGTATTTTTAAGTATCTTAATACCAACTGATGTGCCTTGCAAAAGAAACTTTATTTGCAATTGATACAGTTTTCATTTATATATGTTTTGTATCATTTGTACAAGGTATGATGGTGTTGATTTGTTCTAAACACTTGTTGTACATGTGACTTCTATAAAGTTACATCCTCTTCACGACTTTTACTTCAATTCAGATAATACTCTATGCAAACCCTGAGAAAGTTTGTTTGAAAAGATATCAAAATTATGCAACTTAGTTGGGTTTAAATGGGCCTGAACAACATTTTGCTGAGGCATCGTTCACAATTTTGTAATAAAGCATTTTATAGCACTTTGAGGTGTGTTTGCTCTATAATTTCTGTTGTTCTCATACACTGTACGCATATGCCTGTATTGTAAGGAGGTTGAAGCTCTTGTTACAGTGGAACTAAACTGTTCCAGAAGCATTATATCTCTTCTCTTTATTTTGCAAAGTGTGGTCCAAAGCGATTCTCCCATTATCTTTTTCAAAAACACTTCCTGCAGTTAGGCAAAGGTCAAGGCCTGCTTGTTATGGGAGTGAAAATATCTACAAAGTAGAGCAAAATGCTTGTGAACATTTAAGTATTTGATATAAACAGTTACTGTGTATGTAATATAATACTGAATAGTTGAATATACTGTATCTCTGACTTCTCACTGACCTGCAGGTATTGTGCAGATGTCTCAGCCAACTGAACATTCTGCATCATGTAAAGGCTCAGCTTGTTCTGAGCTTTGTGCATTAGACTCAGGTACTTTCTCTGGACACAAACAGATTAATTGACCCATGAAGTTGTATTAACCATGGCTGAATAAATACACCGTTTTGGTCCTTACTGACCCCTTGTGAACTGTACTTTATGGTTCACATGGTAGACTACACATGGCAGCTTAAATACATTTTGCCTAGAGCCCCAGAAACCAACCAATTGTTTTACCTGCCCCTAGATTTGTGCTCTGTTTATGATAATTTAATTAACTAAACAAAAATGGGGATAAGCACCAAATAAGCACAACGTCAACCAACTAAATAATGGTGTTAAAACTGCAGCACTTGCTTCATTTCAGTTTTGTGCTTTAATGGAGCATATTGCCAAACAAATTACCACAAACAAAGTGACAGGCAACGAACCTTTGAACTTTGTCCAGTTAGTAATCAAGCCTTGGCATTAACATCGTAATCAAAATCATTACGTTTGAGTCTAAAGATTAAGCCTTGTGGTAGTCTGAGCCAGTGAGTTGGACCCAAATCGCCTGCTTTTTGAAAGGAGTTTGGTGCAGTGTCTTTGGAGAGCCTGAACTGATGATCATGGTTAAAAGCTTCAATTCTCATCTTTGATATGTAAACAACTATGTTTTGCTTCGGCAAATATTAATGTTGATGCTGAATGCCTTATTTAAAGGGACAGTTCACACCTTTTGTGGTATCTAGCCATACTGATAGTTTGGGTTTTATTTGCCCAGAATTTGAGCTATCCTCCTCTTGAGATTGTTTCTTCTTTTGTCATTTATTTTTTATTTATTTTGGGGTGCATTTTCCCCTTTTTTTCTGGACAGCAGACATTGACAAGCACCATCAAACAAGAAGAAAGTGCATCTTAACCACTGGGCCATCAGGACATTTCTCTTGGTTTGATTTTAACTTGTGCAAATCAATCAAATGAATTTGCATAATGCCATTTCCTGATTTCATGGTGTGAAGGTGCCAATATTGTCCCGTTTTTTTGTCTTTTGTTTAGGCACAAATCTATTTAAAGATTTGCACTGTACATTGTATGTACAGGGTCCACTTACAAGACAGGTAGGCATGACTGATCCCAGTGAAAGAGATGATATTGTGCTTTAGTGGGGCATGTTACCAGACTAATTTGCAATCAGTGAAATTAGTCCAAACCAATCGATGGATCTGGGGCCCTCCGGGACCTTTGGGGTCCGTCTGCATAAACTTGAGCCCCCGATACATTTTAGGGATATAAATCTGTAATGTGAGTATTACACGAATGCAACAATATCCTGTAAACAATGTAAAGTATTGCCTCCTGGGTGAACACCTCCGTCTCCTCTGCATGCGAGTCAAGTGCACAGGAGAGAAGTCACCAACGCTGGTCCATCCTCCGAAAAAAAAACAAACATGAACTGCCTCCCAACGTTGCACGCTGTTGGCCAATTTCTCCATCATCATCATCACCACCACCACCACCACCTTCATCATCATCATCATCATCGTCGTCGTCGTCGTCTGTGGGTTAAGGAAGCTGCAGCCTCTCTCCTCTTCCCCCGGCGGTGAGCAGCGGCTTCCCAGGCTCCACGGCGTCAACTTCCACCGCTGCTCATTTACCAGAAAAAAAAATAAATAAAAACATGTCCGGCACAGAGGCGAACATGTCGACGGGGAGGAAGACGGCGTTAAGGTAAAGCCAGCCCCCCGCGGTGTTTGCGTCGTCCGCTGCCGCCGCGGCGCGATGCTCCGCGGGGTTAGCCGCCGCGGCTAGCCGTCCGCCGAGGCTGCCGCCGGCCGGGGACGGCGGGCGGGCGGCGGGTCGGCGGGCCGGCGGCGGGTCGCTCGGGGGGACGACGGCGGGCTGAACCTTTGAACGTTGCATCCAGCCGGGCGTCCAGGTAATGTTCCGGTAAAACCCGCCGGGCCCGCGTTCACACGGCCGCTGTTCCGGGTTAACGGGGCTAACGCGGGCCGGCGGGACGCGCTGGACTCACGGCGGCACCGGGAAGTGTCCGTCCAACATGTTATTATGAAAAAACAAACCAAATCAAAATGTATGAAAAGCTTGTGTGGGAAAGATGTTTTTTTTTTTTTTTTTTTTTTACAAGCGTGAAGTCAAACTTTAACGTTGGCTAAGAAGTTAAATATCAGTGAGTGATTTTGTTTTTCTTGGATATTCTTTAATCATTTGTGGACATCAGAGGTTTTTTTTAAATTATTAATATTTAACAGACGTACAGCCGGCTGGGTTTGGCACTGTGAAATATGAAAAACGACCAGAACATTACGCGAAAAATATGATTAGTCGTATGTATCCTGTGTCTTTTATTAATTAAACATTGGTCTAAGCGTTTCAATACGTTGCGTGTCTCGTGTGTGGAGGCAGCTGGTGTCCTGTTGACATTTCGCATAATGTTAAGTGAACCGTGCGACGTTCACTTGACTTGAGAAAAACTTTTCCATGTTGTCCACAGCATGGACTGTGTGAGAGAAGGTCTCTGACTCAGTGCTTTTTGAGGTAATTCTTGAGAGTTTACACAAATAACACTTTATTTGTATTGTACTTTTAAACACAACGCAGTAAATACAAACTGCTTTACAGTGCAAGGAAAAAAAGGGGACAGAAAAGAAAGGCGAGGACAAGGACTCCTAACAGAGACACAGCAAACAACCAAACAATCAATAATGTTATTAGTAACACCCGTGCTTTTCCTACTACGACAAGTCAATATGTAAAAAAAAAAAAAGCCTATTGGTATAGTTTCTGGGTGGTTATTGGGAATACTCATTGCACTAGTCCTGCACCCAGGAACAGACGGGGCCCTCGTTCAGAGCATCTCAGGTCTCTGACAGAGCAGTGGTGCGGGGAAAGGAGTTCTGTAGTGTAAGCAGGGGCCGTGGCCGTTTAGTGCAACAAACGACACAAATTTCAACACAATTCGTAGGTGGAGGGAGGCTAGAATGGGCGTAACATGGTCCATCTTGTTTGACCTTTTGTAACATATTTACACTTTACATTGTGAGAAGGAGGACGTTAAATCACTCACAACTACAAAAATGCAAATGGCACAATATAGTCCAAGACTTATTTTATTTTCATTGTGGCTCTTGATGTAAAGATAGAAAAGATGCAGGTGACCAGGTGATTTCACACGACCAACAACTCAACATGATAAATACTTAACAGGAAAATCACTCCAAGTCAAACATAAGTAAATATTATTATTGTTAACAAACAACTAGGATGATAAGATCACAGATTAAGGCCTACATTTCTTTTTTAAATTGTGGTTGTTTCTTATTATTTTACTGTACACGACGGAAGGTAAACCACCAAGTACCTATGTTGTGTTACATCCCTGAAGATTGAATTGTCTTCACAAAATAAGGGATGAAAACTATTACTAAACTTGTATACAGCCTAAACAGTTGAATTATAAGCAAATAAACATGTAAATGGTTACATTGTAACATGGTTAAAAAAAAATTAAAGATTTGTCCTTTTAAATGTTATTATTATGTATATTTTTTAAAACCATATTGCTTGTACTGGTGTCTACCAATGTCCCATTGGCCTCAAACGCAGCACAGAAATCCTTACAATAATTGGAACAGGAGTAGCCAATCATATGCCTAAAATATACAAGAGCCCACCCACTTCCTCCACCAACCAGTCAGTGTTGGCCAAAGTGCAGCTACAGTTCCTGTAGTCAAAAAGCACATTGCTTTGACAGAGAGGAGGAAGCTGTTGACCATTTCCAGGTTAGGCTGCTGAAATTTTCTGACATGATGCCAACTGCAAGGTAAAATCCAAATGATAATATCCTCCAGTGTTTCCACAGAGAACAATTCTTCTGTAATGATTGTCTTTTTTTATTTTTTAAAATGTTTTCACAGTACTGTCAGTCTCTGAATGGGTTCATTTTAAACACTGCAAGAGAGTGTAAAATGTCAGATTTCTAGACTGATCCTTTAAGATGGGATGGCAACAATTATTTCTCTGTGTGAGCTTAACCAGGCGTCCAATACGTTTGTGTCTTGTGTTTTATGAAAGTTGGGTAACCTGATATGAAAACTCTTGTCAGGAGTAGACTTTGATCACTATGGTATCTTGTTGCTGAACATTTCTAGATGAAAGGGTCATGTGGGGGAAAAAATGTTAAATTTAAAACAGTTCAAACAAATGCTTCTTTCCCTGGTTCGACACATCAACATCAGTCTATGCATGCATTATCCTAAAGCTTTTGAATGACACATATGGTGCGCATGTCTGTACATGTGAACATTGGCACATCAGTTGATCAGAGACTGATTATCCTTTATTTTGATGTTTTCAGTGTGCTGAAGGGCCTGCTTTTCATTTGACTAATCTCCATCTGATGGGGAAAAAATCGTTGACAGATTTACATCTCAGTGCAAGCTGAAGAGTGATCTCTCCTAGAGTCATAAAAAATGAATTCATTAGTCTGTAATGAGCTCATAGGTTTGCAATTGTACATGTTTCTGTAGCTTTATTTTTTCTCATGTGTTGTGCACATGTTGCCTGTAGAGAGAAGGTCAGGTAGCGCAGCTATCCCTCAACAAAGTTTCGGTGATTTAATTCAACAGATCAGAAACAGATGATTTCTGTATCACAGCAGATTGTTTGTGTCCTCTGTTCGTGCAAAGCTGGTGAGTGGGAGTCTGCATAATACAATATGTTTTTGTCTCCCCACAGTGAAAACACACTCTTTGGGATGGGAAATCCCTTGCTCGACATTTCAGCTGTTGTGGACAAAGATTTCCTTGACAAGTAAGTCTAAACAGCTCATTTGTTCTCACTAATGTCTTCACAGTTCTGTGTCTTATCAGACAAAGACGTTCTTTTTTTGTTGTTGTATTCTTTCCTAAAGGTTTGGACTGAAGCCTAATGACCAGATCCTCGCTGAAGACAAACACAAAGCCTTGTGAGTCAAAACTTCACCGAGACACCATGTGCTTCAGTAGTGTAACGCAAAGTGTTAAATTTACGTGGAACCAAATAAGGGAAACACTGGTCATTCATAGCCACTACTACCATCTTGACACTTAAGCTGTGCTCAAAATAGCCAAGTTATAAATCACCCCCTCTGTAACAGAGAGCCTCAGAATTTGACACGCCTACATTTTCCCCATACTGTGCCAAACCATAGCAAGATGCCTCTGAATTAACTACTGCTTTGGACTCAATAGTAGCTCTACATAGCTATTTAACTGCACGTTTAACCGCATACCATTACATTGACACAAAATGAATGTTATTATATAATCAGAAGTGGGTTTCGCTGAGAACGTGTGCTCCTTTTCCAGACCCTCCCTCCTTCACATTGCAATCAGCTGCAACAGTAATATTATAGCCTTCCTCGAAACCGTGGTTGTGTGTCCCTGAGCGTAGCACCGCACTCTTTTCAAATGCATCTGAAAGCAAACACAAACTTAAAACTAAACTAAAGTTAAAACGGAACTAGGCCTTAATTACTGACTGACCTCACACTGCCACCTTTTTTCTGTTTGATAGAGTGCAGATGGTGTCTTAGTTTTGTGTTAATTTTAATGCAGACATAAAAAAAGTTCCCCATCTGTAGGTAAGTATGTTTGAGTTTTCTTTGAAGCCTCAGGGATTAAACGATCTTCACATTCATAAGTAAATCCCATATTCCATATTTGGGATATTTAAACATGTATCTGCTTGCCTCTCTAAATGAGTGTGAGAATGTTTGATTTGTTTAAAATGTATGATTGAATGACCTTTAATAATTACCTTAAGCAAAAGACAAGACTATCTGGAGCTTGAAACTGCCAATGTCACATATCCCCATTTATTTATGTTGGTCCTGCAGCCTCTGGTGGTGATTCGTGGCTTCACTGATAAAGTCCCTGAGCTTTGCTTGTTCATATTGCTCATGATGGAGCTTATCAGACATTGTATGTAATATTCAGACATAGCCTGTAGCCAAACTGCTTGCCTCCACTTGGCCCGCTGTTACAAGAGTGCAACAAATTGCTTTTTTAGGCCTTAATTTAACCAGGGTCACTGAGCACAAATGCTCTGTTACAGGAATTCATTGCTCCACACTCGGGCACATTCCCACCTCGACGCTGCCCAGTACAACCACAGTCTTATCTGTTGGATGTAAGATAACCACATAACTCTTATCTGCTGGTCACTGAGCAGCTCCACTTGAGCAGTTTGGCGCTAAGTACCTTGCTCAAGGGCACCTCAGTGGTGGTAATGAGAGGGGAGGGACGAGTGCTGTTCTTTCACTCCCTAAACCCAAATTCATGCTGCTAGTCTGGGGATGGATCCCACGACAGCCCAAGGCAAACTTGGATTTTTTCATTTTTCAGACTCAAAATGTATCTTGACATTAAATCTTTGTCAAAAACACTCATACGATCAGGACTATTCATTCAAACTATTCGTTTGACCATGAACAAATGTTTTACAAAGTTATATAAAAGAATGCCAAGTAATCATACTTGCTTCCCTGACAGTAGGAGGAGAGACCACAATTCAGAAACATTAATTAATATCCAGAATATATACAGGGATACTACTACTACTGTTACTACAACTTATATACTGCCATTCTATTTTATCTGCCACAGACATCTGCCATAGATGTCTGTGTGTTTATTAATAAAATATTTCAAAGTTGTTTCAGTGAAATTTGATGAAACATGCTTGGTTTGATTCTTTTTAACATTTGTGACTTGCTGCATTTTTGAACATTTTCACTGTTTTTCTCAGGAAAGTACTAATGCATTACTGAAAAATCTGGCAGACTATTCCAGGGTTATATGTCAGTCCTTGTACTTTGATGCAGATCAGAGCAAACATTTGTAAACATTCTCTGTTATTAAAATGGCAAATTTAGAGGATTATACAGCTTTGGCAGAAATGTCTGTTCTCTGAGTGCTTTTTAGATTGATGACGTCTAATTTTAGAGGAGTGCATGTTGATTGAACAATTTCAGACCTGAGAAGTGATGAATTCTGTTTTAGTGTCTCGTGAATAAATTCTGAGCGAATGACAGCGCAGTAATTGTAAAACCATAAAGCACCAGAGTAATGCATTTACAATATAAAGACAGATCAGTACATCGGACCGCCTGTACCTTACAATAGGCTACCTTGTCAGGTCTTGTTACTTGACAAAGGGACACATGTGACCTTGGGCGGCAGCAGCAGCACAAAGCAGCATCATCAGCAGTGTTGTTCTCCTCCAGCACAAAGGCAGCGGTGTTATCTTTAGCCCCACAGACACCATTCCCTCCACATTCTGCACAAGGTCAGGGCAGGATTAACATGCGGCTTTGGTGGTTTATTCCCAGCACAATGCATTTCAATGCATGTCCCCCGCAATACCACACACACACCAGCATACTCAACCTCCTGTCCGTCAATTATTTATCTCAATGTACATGTGGTATTTTTTTTCAAATCACATTATCTATTAACTTATAGCAGTACAGGTTATGAAAAACCTAAGCTTTAGATGCTATGGTATGAGACGCAGTATTCCTATTAAGGATGCTGGGTTAGAGACACTCAAAAATTCAGACTACTAAGCGTAAAGAGGTCATTCACAAGGTCATTTGGTCCATTTAAGAAGAAGAACTTGACTGAAGTGTTGTGACAAACAACATCATCACTTAAAAGGCCACAATAGATTTACAAGTCTAGTCGACTAACACTATTGTTGTGCTTCTGAATCTACAGAGTGTAACACGATTCATTTTTTCTCCCCATCACCCTGGTGGGAGAGAGATCATTGGATGCAGTGCACTGTGGCCATGCCTGAATTCAATTATCTAGTCACAGCAGAGCCCATATAATCCTGTTGTGGCTGAGAAATTGCCTGCTGTAGAAACCATCAACATCCCTGTTAGTACTGGCTGGGGACTGAATGTGTTTTGTCCTGAATAAGCCTCAACTGTGACTTTTGATGCCTTTTTATTATTTCACTTAAAACGTTTTACCAAGTTACGATTAATTCCCAGTTTGAATTAAAAATGCTTGAGTTTTTTGGCATGGAAACAAGATCTGAAATTATGAGTTAATTAATCGATTAGTTGGCTGAAATTACATGACCACAATTTTTAACATTTATCAAGAAAAAAATGCAAGAATCTGCTGGTTCCAGCTTCTCAAATCTAAAGTTTTGCTTCTTGTATATACTTTATATTATTATATGGACATCTTTTGGATTTAGGACAGTTGATCTAAAGACGTCACCTTTAGCTCTGGAAACGTGTGATCAGATCTGAAACGATTAGCCGATTAATTGATTAGTTGACCATCAGAAAATTAATCTGCAACAATTTTGATAATTGATTAATCATGAGTGCCAGTCCTCTATGCTAGTAAAGTGAAAGTTTTGGACTTAGTTAGTTGCAGCCCCACTATTTTTCTTTATATTTCATAGACTAAATTGTCAGTTGAGTAATTGAAGAAATAATCGAGATAAAGTCAAGTATTGTAAATACGGTATATCGAAAATAATCATTAGTTGCAGTCCTAATGGAAACTAGTGGAGTATCTGTGCTGCTGCTGCTGCTGCTAAAAACTTCCTGGGTGTTCTGGTTGCATAGTGGTTAAGACGCATACCATATAACCGCAATGTCTTGGTTCATTTCCTGCCCCGCTCTCTCTCCCCCCTCATGTTTACTGTCTGTATCCATACTTTTTGCTGTCTAATAAAGGCAAAACTTCCAATTAAAGTAAATTTAATCATGTAGTGCAATCTCGAGCACTGCTAGAAACATACCATCATCACTCTCTCCTCCATGAAAGGCAGCTCCTGCTTTGCATTACTTGTGATTTACACAGAGTTTACATTGTGGTGGTTAGTGAATCATGCTGACTCGTCCGGGTCCGGGGCTGTAACTGCTTTTATTTAGACATTTAGAGTATGAGGGGAAACCAACTAACCAAAGCAGTGGGTTTTACTTCCTTTCCGCCTGCCTAGACATGTATCATTCTACATTTCAGTGGGAGATATTGTCAGATGTGATGCTTTAGGTCATGTTTACTTTTTGTAGTCATTGCTGCCATCATGTGGCTTAAAGTGTAAGTTTGGTATCTGCGAGGCAGGCAATGCCTTTTTATAACTTGCAAAGATTTGGGGTATGTGTTTTCTTTATCTTAGATGATCAGACAGATTAAAAAATACTGTATGTATATTCTAATTAAAGTTGTGCTATTCATTTAAGTGTTGCCTCTTTAAGTTTATACTATTGGGTTTTGTTTTTGATTGCGTGCCTTTTTTTAAAAAAATTTTATGATGTTAGGAGCTGGTTGACATTTTATTTTCTCTGTTCACTTTTTTTCTAAGCAGTAAATTTATTTGCTCAGTATTGAATTGCAGTAAAAGGGTATGTACCTTTTTATGTCCAGCAGGGGGCAACAGTAGCCTGCTGGTTGTACCCCAAGGAGTCTCCATAGGAAACAACATGTCAACATAATGAAAACACGCCTCTTTCTGCAGGAGATTATAATGTGGGCAAATAGACATTTTATTTCAGGATAACTAGGCATTACAGGTTGTTGAGAACACGCCGCATTTCATGACATACCATCCACCCGAACCCTCTTGGGCTTGTTAACCATATCGTATTAGAGCTAATGATTATTACTGTGTCAAATGAGTGAGTCATTGTTACAGTGTATTGTCACCTCCCGAGCAGGGAAAAAAAAAAAGATCAGCTGGCTCCTGAATATTAGTCCCCTTCAAACATTTGTTTTATGACTCCCTCTGTCCAATGATAATTAATTGTTTACTTTCTCATCTCTGGATGATGGCGTGACTCTTTTCAGAGGTTGTTTGCTCACAGCAATTAAGTTCATCAGTGCTCATCCTCCCTCCTCCTCCTCCCTCTCGCTACCCCCCTGCTTTTCTCTCTTTCTCTGTGCTAAATGCAGATTAGCAGCGTCACAATCGCATCCAGAATGAGAGTAAACTCCTCATTATGCCGTGTGACCCTCTGCTGCATGAATAATTCAGGGATGCAGCGTTAGTGGCTGGCTGTTATTAGCATTCCGGATGGCGAAGGAAAGCGAGAACGAGGGAGAGAGAGAGAGAGAGAGAGAGAGAGAGAGGGTGGGAGGCTCATATCACTGACAGGGCTGACTCAGGGGGATCAGCCCTGGATTGAGACACACATCACACACACATCATCACACGACACAGGAGATCAGTGGAGGTGCCTCTCCACTCACACACCCCGCTGTCTGTGTACATCTTACACACCCCTGCTGCTGCCATGCAGCTCAATCTGCTTACTGGGAGAGAAACAACAAAGGCCTCTCTCACTGAGTACATGCTAAACACTGTGGCTCCTGGGTGTGTGTGTGTGTATGTGTGATAGATTCTGCTCTGTAAACACACTTGACTCTACCCCTCTTTTTTTTTTATTTTTTTATTTATTTTTTTTAATACATAACGAAGTGAATTGTGAGTGCTAGAAACCCCCGGCGGAGCTATCCTGGTGTGTGTGAGGAGGAGAAACACTCCCCCTCGTGTGTGTTTGTGAGTGCTCACATGCAAGCATGCGTGCAGAAGCTGCATGTGCTTGCCATGGTGCCACTTCACTGGATGCACTCATGCTTGAATGAGTGTAGACACATTACAACCCCCCCCCCCCCTCCTTTTTACTTCCCAGCTCCCTTGTCTGTTGCTGAGGCTGAGTGCTGTACTACAGTACTTAAACTCACCTCCGCCGGCCCGCTGGGGGAGGTCAGAACATCCGGCCCCCCGTGCTGCTGGGGGCAAAGGTCTCGGACCTGCATCCGTCAGCCAGCCTTGGAGCCAAAGAGAGAGAGAGCAGAGATTAATGGCACTCTGCTGGTAATTGAGACATCAGAAACATGTTCAGCCGTCAGCCGCGCTGCACTTGATGTTTTATTGATATGCATGAATCCGACGATTTGGGGCGCTTACAGAAATCTGACGTGCTCACCAGAGCTGTGCTCAACTGTAAGAAATGTGGATCTAGACCTATTCAATTATAGAACAAGAAAAACTTTTCACATAATGGCAATAGAAAAGCCTCACAACTTGCGCTGCCGCTGTTGTTTTTTTTTTTTTGTTGATGAAATAGGTTAACGCACTGTGATGCGGGGTGATTGCCCCTGCGTTTAAAGCATACATGCTGCATCATGAGAGATGGCTGATGCAATCATAATTAAGGCTCGTCCTCGCCGGAGCTGCAAATACCTCCCTCTTGGTGACGGCGGCTGCCAGCAGGTGGTGCCAGAAGGAAACATCACAAGTCAAAGGGAGTGTAACAAACATAATCCACATCTCTGTGCATGTAGGCGTCCCCGTCCCCCCCCCCCCATCCTCTCCCTCTCCCTCCAACTCCCCCCTTTTTAAAGAGCGTTTTATAATTAAAATGTGGGCGTCTCAGCCAGTACATACAGCATGTTCAGTTCAGAAAAGCATGCTCAGGGCTATTTTTAGTCATCTTTGATCCCCAGCAGTCACACAGGAAAAGCCAGTGATGGCAGCAGCAGCCCTTATACATGTAGGCTAGTTAGTATACTATCTGTCCTGATCATTTCTC
Source organism: Lateolabrax maculatus (assembly GCA_031216445.1). Lineage (NCBI taxonomy): Eukaryota > Metazoa > Chordata > Actinopteri > Acropomatiformes > Lateolabracidae > Lateolabrax > Lateolabrax maculatus. Next base: position 8,563,558 of record CM062200.1, on the reverse strand, counting down.
TACACCTAGCCTGTGCGGGGGTAGAGATGGGAGGCCTGACTGGTGAGCAGCAACACTCCCCGTGTGTTTAAAGTTCACACTGGGCCATATGGTCTCCACAGTAGGGGGTGTTTGTGGAATTATTCACACGGAGCGCTCTGAATCACCGAGATCCTGGTATCAACCTCCGAGATAAGGGGAATGTCTCAAAGGCTTTGTGCTCCGGCTTCAAATCTCAATCCTCAAGAGAACACCAGAAGCCCCATCCCTTGCTTACACACTCCGTCTTCCCACTCTCTCCCTCAATGTGTCCCTCTTTCTCTCTCTTTAATGTCCTCACACAGAGACACACACACACACACACACAAACACACACACGTGCACGCTCTCACACTCCCTCTCCCACATCCACACAGTACAGTGTGACAAACAACGCCACCCTCTGCTGCGTGAAGCCAAAAACCTGTGACATTTTAGAGGAAATAATATGAACTCATCCTCCATGACCAGATTTTGCCCCCGCCGCCTAATCCTTGAGTGCAGCCTAATTAAGTACAAACAGCAGTCCTCGGTTAATGCCAACAAATGGGCTGCTGCTGCAGCTGGATCGGCCGATTATTAAAGGGATGCACATTTGTTGTTTCTCTGCATTCTAACGCAATTACTCACCCATTATGACCATGTAATTGTGCAGTCATTAATTGTGCATCCAGTCTATAATGCAAAAAGGCTCATCACGGCTGGAGTCGTGGCGTCTTCTGTTACCGAAGGGACTTGAGGCAGGTTTTTTCTCAGCTGAACAGGGATTCACCCAAATGGACTGAGATACCTGAACGATGGCGATATCGTAATGCTTTTGTGCAAATCAGCATTCATCCCTTACTGTAGTGTATTAGAAGATGTCAGAGGACGGGAACAAGGCCTCGCTCGCTGTTTGAATCATGACTCATTTGTGTTCAGTACTTTTATGCGCCTCATTCTTCACCATCTATTCCCATCCTGGCCTAATGTTCCACTGATAAGAATGTCTTATTCATTCGGCGTTCTTCACCAGTTGCTACAGAAAGAGAGAGACTCCACAGGCATTGAATGAAAAGCACATCTATTTCTGAGGGGGGGGGGAGCGCGAGCACGGTAGAAGATAATTATTGATTTGAAATAAGAAAAGATAAGGCTCAACCTTGAGCAGCCCGGCGATAGCGCGCAGAACAGAATAATTAATGGGCCTGTCTTGTGTCGGGACAAGCTTTCACACTGAGACGAGCGTATTGATTTTAAACAGATAAACTGCGTAACCCTTTGTGAAGGGTTTGACAAACAATTTAATTGGGGGGAAAAACAACAATATTCCTCACCCTTTCCATCTCCCTTTCATCACGTCCCCGAGCTGTTTTCCTCTGCCTGACCTATGGAAACAATTACTGTGCATCAGGCCTTGTACTGCCTCCAGATTACCAAGGAAGGCTGGTGTGGGATGCACACACTGATTGGGGAATCCAATCAATGAAGGAACCTGTCTCCACTCCCGATGCCTGTGTTGAAACTGGGATTACCGAAGCCTTTTAGCTGTATTGCCCCCTCTCGGCTTCTATCAGAGAGAGAGGAAAGATGGATGTGCCTGTTTAAATGTACCTGCCTGCTATAGCTGAAGCAGAGATAATTTACTGTTCCTGTACAGGCCCTCCTCCTTCCTAATCCCCAAGGAGAGCAGCAAAGAAGCCCCAGTCCTCTCACTTCTTCCCTTGCCCTCCCCTGATTAGTGATAGGGGCTGTTTGATCACGTTTCCCTGCCTGTCCTTGTGATTTGTAAGCTGTTTAAACGTGAACGAGGCAATTAAATAAGGACGAACGGAGGAGAGTTGGTGCCGCGGTGATCATTAGCGACGAATTACCCCGGTGTGCACTCAAACACTCGGGAGGACTTTCACGCGGACCACTCCCGAGGATCCAGATCCAATCTAGCCATTGATTAACAGAGACTTGTTCTTCCTGTGAAATCACTCGACGGGGATTTTAGGGCACTCATCCGGTCTTATCGAGATAGGCTAACATCAAAGGCGAATGAAGAGGGATTGGGTAAATGGGCTCGCCTTGCCCTCCATGTAAGAGACTTAGAGGAGCAAATCTTGAATTATTGCCTCATGTAAATAATCTACTTGGCTGGGTTTTTTTTGGTGGGAGGTGAGAGAGGAACTCATGAGTCACTCGGGGCAGAGAACACTTGTAGTACTTTGGAAGCTCTCATATTTCCCTTGATGGGAAACAACGGTGGGGGCTCCATCCCCAGGAATGTAAACAACACGATGTTCCTGACTTGTGTGATCTGCCCCAACAATTTGGATGTGTTGAGCCAGGGAGATGTAGAGGTATTAGTTTTTGAGGAGGACTCTCATATCCTCTGAAAAGAAATATTCAATTCTGTAGCCTAATTCCTCTAATTTGATTTAAAGCTGAATAAATAAGTGCCTCTATTAGTCTCAGATTGGAAGGTATTAAATTGAAAAATAGCACAGTGCCTTTAGTAAAGAGTGGTATTTAACCAGAGTGTCAGGGGCAGTCTCTTGTAAAGCATGTGTTATATAACACAGGCTGTCCATACATTAGTGGAATGCATGGCATAGCTGGAATTGCTCTTCCATTGAACAACAGCAGCCGGCTTTAGAAGCAGAGGTTACTGGCTGAGGACATTTTGTTCAAAACAATTTCTTTTTCTCTGCTCCCTCCCATCAGAGTGAGCTCAGACTGCAGTAGATGGAATGGGATTTTCTCTTCCTAAATGGCCAAGGGGGCCGTTTACGGTGTCACTACTATGGGATCACATGATGTTTGAGGGTGTAAAGGTCTCGAGGCAGCTGCTCCTTTTCGGATGGGATTTTCGAGGCATCCAAGAGCAGGGCCCCATGCTGTCTGCACTGAAAGGTGGAGCAAATACTTCTAGGAAGAAAAAAAAAAAAAAGGCTCAAATCCTCAGAAGCTGTGTGTCTATTTGAAATGGGTTCTGGAGTCCCTCGGCTGCCTTCATGTTATAAACACCCACAGTGCTCAAATTCTTCTTTTGTCAAGGAGTCATAACAGGTGTCTCAGGAAGGATTTTTTTCCCCCAGTTAGCATATTTTCCACTTGCATGGAAAGTTTTTTTTTTTTTCTTTATTAGGAACATTCTGCCCTGGGTAGACCCCTTGCCTTGAGACATGATATGCAGACTTTCTTTGAAGCAGTAAAGGTTACTTTCACACTCGCTCAAAATTCGGCCATGCCTAGTTAAACCAGGTTGTGCTGGAGTATTGAACACCTCTGGCTGACATATGTTGGTAAGCCATGATGCACTTTGCATACATATTACTCCTGTCTGCAGTGAGTATATGCAATAGACGTGACATATTTCTAGGTTCAACTTTAAAATTCATGTTTGCTCCTCCAAAACGTGCAACCTTTGACCCTGAAAATGTTTTTTTAATCCTAAAAAGGGAATGCATTGGCACTCTGGAGCAGAGCCTTTACATAACCAGAAACCCTTTGGGATTACACTCCAGCATCTTCTCAACAACTCCTCTTACGCAGTTAATTTAAGGTGGAATTACACATAACACCAGTGGGAATGGTAGGTTGCACCTTGAACTATTTACCATGTCATTGGATTTTTTTCCCCTGATGTAAATAGACTTACAAATGGACAGTCCTCAATTTACAGTTGAGAAAAAAAGCCAAAGACCTCCTAATGTGGCGTATCATCTTGACTGCAGTTAGGTCAATTTCCTTAGCAGGGTGGACACGTTTATATAGCCAGCCCCCTGGGAGACTGTTTGTATGAACGATGTGGAGAATACGCATTATTCATGTTCTCAGCTCCCAGATAAAGACTCTATCTCACAGCGTAGCCCGGCTTTGCATCACTTTATGCCTAAGCATTGGAGCTATTGATGTTTGAAATGGCAGTATGATGGGGAAAATACAAAAATGATAGAACCGCCTTCAGTATTTCACTGTAGACCCAAGGGTGTTCCTGTGGTTTATGTTTGAAACTCAGCAATTGTTTACTCCCCATTCCCCAATGTCATGTCTGTTTTCTTGACTCATTGTGTTTAGTCTGTTACAGTCAGTTCTAAACTTTGCTGTATGGTTCATACATCAAACATTTAATCAGATGTGGTCTCTCCCTAAACAAGTTATCTGGCTATGAGGTTTTTGTACACAAAGAAATTGTAAAACTTGTTTTTTCTAATTGCTCTGAAAACATCACCTATGAAATACAAAAAAAAAAGCTGCCTATGCCTGCCAAGTGAAAGATGAATAGTTTCTTTTATTTCTTGCATGCCTTTGAGGAAGCAGTTCAAGTTCCTCAGAAATAACTTTCTCTGCTCATCTTGCTTTAATACTGTATGGCTAACTATAACCATGTGTGGACTATGTTCCTCTTTAGCTTTTATCAAGCTGACATTTAGACCCTAACTGCCTCTTTTCAACTTCAGCAACATTTGTGGTCAAGTATCCCATTTAACAAAATCCAGCATTTGCTTGCTGCTTTTTTTTCTGCCTCTTTATTCTTTTTAAGCAGTTTATACAAACAGCTTGCCCCTGTGATGGCACATTAGACAGATGGCAAAAACGTTCAGGTATACAGTATAGGTATATTGCAGAATTGACATACTGCTATCCTCTTTACAAGCGGGAAAAAAATTTTTTCTGATGACTTAACTCAGTGATTACCAACAATGGTATAGACTAGCTCAATGAATATGAAAAAATATAAATTATGTTTTGATTAGAAAGCTGTAACTCCTGAACACTATGTCTCGCTAATTGCTTCCTTGCAATTAGTTTGCAAGAAAGCAAGCAGAAAGGTTAGCAGAGATGTTATGAATAACTGTTGAAATTAGATAAAAGTAATTGATAAATGATTCAAATAGTTGGCAAAAAACAAATGGATAGATGGTTGAAATAGTCGGCTCAAAGTAACTGATACATATCTGAATGTATCGGGTAAATGGTTGAAATACTTTATAGCAAAAAAAAAAACATTTTGCAATAAATGTCAAACAGTTGAAATAGTTGGGTAAATCATAAATGGATTAAATGTGTAAACATTGGAAGTTATTTGCATGAAAATATTAGTGTTTTATATAATTAATAGGGTTAGATAATATGCAGTGTAAAATCATTTAAAATGAACACATTTCATAATGTTGATGAAAGGGGCTATGAGAGTACATCAGACAAAAAAGAGAACCCATAAGAAGTTATTTTGAATACGGTTTAAATTGTTGAAAACAAGACTAAAAGTTTGTTGCCCAGGAGCCCCATGACGTCCGACTATACCAGTCTCAACCGTATATAGATGTGATGCTAATACTATCATGATAATGTTAATTGCTGATGTTTGCATTCATTTTGTGTCCACCATGAATGTAAACCAATATTCACTCTCATTGTTCACTCTGTTTTGGTCTCCACCAACTCCTGAGAGAAATATTTGGCTCTTTGGCTGCTAAGTGCTCCAGTATGTAAACCCACTAGTCGCCAACTCTATGTGTGTGACATTTGGTGCTTGGAAACAGTTGTGTTCAGTGGGTTTATCAGAGTTAACATATTTGGTGAGACTGAACTAAAACAAAACATTTGTGGACCTTTTTAAAACCAAAACAATAGGCTGACAGAGTCTAAACAGCTCTGCGGAGTCTGGTGATCGTTTGCAGCTGCAAGCAACCTCTTTCAAATCACACGCAGTCATTTGAGCCATTTAAAATATTCATTTGTGCAACTTCGTGCAAAGATTCTGTTTGCGTGCTAACTTTAGTATGTTATGTAAGCTTACTAAGATCTGTTTAGCATGTTAGTAGGTTATATTCGTATTTTTGCATGCTATGTTCACAGCTGCTCTTCAACTGTACATGTGTGACCTCTCCTCATTGTTTTTTTATTTACTAATTTGTGGTGCTAAAGAAATCAAATTTTTTCCTCTCTCCTCCTACACATGTTGTAATGTGTCTGCCCATGTTACAGGTCGTTGTTTCCCGTGTTTACATTACCAGCAGGTCTGGTCTAATTCACTCTGTGGTTCATCTTGAACTTTGTCTTTTGTAACAACTCTTGTACTTATCTTTATTTCAGGTTTGACGAAATTGTCAAGAGGAACAAAGTTGAATACCATGCCGGTGGTTCGACCCAGAACTCAGTGAAAATTGCTCAGGTTAGTCTACCCTGGCCCTCTGCAGTGTGCCTGAATGTGTTTTGAATATACAGTGGTATGCTTGTAACCTTAGATTTGTCAGCCTGGCAGCACTGGGAATACAGAGAATAGCTGCACAGCATGTTGACACATTACAGTTTTAGGTGTTGTGAATTCATCAGACCTGCCACGGAAAAAGAAAGGCGGGGAGGATTCATAATATTTGCAGTGTTATCTAGTTGGCCTAATTTCCTGAGACATATCAAACATCAATTAGAGAGAATTACAAGTAGATGCAATTAACATGTCACAACAAATTATATCAAACAAATGCTGATCTTCTCCCTGGCTGTTAGACAGATTTGAGCATCTAAAAGGAATTGGTGATTGTCCAAATCTAAAATGGCAATCTGAACTTGTGAAGATTATTCACTGAATCCTTTTTTTAAGTGACTGCAGTAAGTCTGTGAATTTGACATGCAGTGATTAGCTGCTGATAAGGCTTTGGTCTGCTCACAATAAACAAAGAAAAGGCATCCAGCTGAAGAATAATTCTCCTCCAAGGAGAAATGAGTGCAGAAGCTAATTGAGAGGCTGATGTTTGTGAAAGCGCCGACTCTTTCTTGTGTGTGGATTTTTGTTTGTACGTGTCAGTACAGTGTATAGAGTTTGTATTTGTACCCATGTTCTTGTGTGTGTGTGTGTGTGTGTGTGTGTGTGTGTGTGCGTTTTCATGTGTGTTTGTGTGTATTTAGCACAGAGATAGATACAGAGAAAAGGAAAAGAAAGCAGGCAAGCCCTCAGGCTGCCGCCATCTCCGTGCTTTGGAGACAGTAAGCATCCTTTTTAAAAAGAGACGCGGAGCTGTGTACCTCCATACAAACACTCTTTAATTATCAAGATCAGAAGCATTTACATAAACCTCAGTCACTCACAGACATTTACTGCCAACTTTATTTTATTCTTTGGGCGACAACTCCCCTTATTTTTTAAATCGTGTGTGCTCGCTGCCACCAGTTTAAAAACTTCTGGGCTCACTCTTCCACTTGAGTCAATTACAACTTAAAAAATTGTAATCGCAAAATTTCATCCTTTCTTGTCATTACACTAGCTAAAGCCATAGATTTACTTTGGTCTGACTCAATTAAGACATAAACCATGACAATAATTGTTTATTTAACAAGACACTAAAGGAAGTGCCCCAAGTTGCGTGTCAACTCCCTTGTGAAATCAGATGGAGAAAGGAGATTTTTATTGCTGGCCCTTGCTGGAGAAAGAGCCGTCATGGCCTCTGTGCCCTCTGAGAGGCGTTTAGTCAACTAAATCATTCTGTCTTATAATGGCATGGCAGACCCCAGTCAAATGTTATTCTACTCTGTTTATTTGGATATTTACCCCCTTCCGAGGGGAGATGTAGAGCTGATTCTGAAATGCTCAAGATAACAAGAGTGTTTTCGTCCCACACCCAGAAGTCTCAGAAACAGTTTCTGTCAATATATACCTTGAAGCGCTGACTTTTCCACATTTCACTTTCAGGTGATGGTGTTCTTTTATGAAAAATGTATAATGCATAACCGGCTCCCAGATTATCACATTGTAGCACTTGCAATATGTGAAACTTCAAACCCTGCTGTATTGTGGAAGCTGAACCTTCAAACACGAATGATATGCACTGCAGCACTGAATCCACATCAAAGGGCCCAGTGACTAAATGAGATGCTCGATCCAGGGCAGGTTTGCTCAGGAGCACCATCGCTGCTGGAGGAAAGAGAGAAGTGTTCAGAGGCTTTGCACAGGAATCGCTGCACACGCTGGGAAAACCCAGGGTGTGGGAGGATCAATGCCTTTGCCAGTAGAACTCGTACTTTCCTCCAAAACCCAACCGCTTCATCGGAGGCTGTAATAGGTTAAATACTGCCGCTTCATCCGAGTTACGATTTCTGCACTATCAAGGAAAACCCTAAACCTCGGCTTTAAGGAGATGCAGAATCAATGGTAATTGGATTTAGTCAAATGAGAATTGACCAAGCTGAAGCTTAGATGGATAAGTATTGTTTCCCTCTAACCACCGTCTCTGACCCACTCTTTGATCGAAATCATCCGTTGCACTGTTTGCAAGTGGTCGATTGGTTGCACTCAGTGCTATCTTTAGAACTGAGACATTACTTTTGTCACAAACTACCATCCCCAAGGTAGATGTATCCGCACACTTGCACATCCTTAGCAATGCACCAGTGCTCCTCAATAAGCCTTAGATCTTGTTTGGATCAAACCAGTAAAGTTGCAAGCTTGTATGCAGAGCTATTTGGCTGGGATTCCTAAGGAAAAAAAATGTTATGATAGAAGTGGGTTGGAGGTTGTTGCCTTTGCCCAGGCTCTAACAAACACCATGCCCTGAAGGGGCATCCGACATAAAGGCTCACCTACTGGATGTGCAGGGTTGTAAGGTAACAAAAACCAGCCCAGCGTTGCTTGCTCAAATACAGCTTCAAACATCAAAGGGCTTCTGCTCAGATAGGGCACGGCAGGAAACAACAATCATATTTTTTTCAGTCATTTACAAAGTTGAAGGGGAAAAAAACAGGACTTTCTGAGCATGTGATCCAGAATTTGGTACCGCCGAGTGCACATGGTGTTTATCATAGGTGACAGAATCCGTTGGGGGAGTCGGTTTACTGGAGTGCTGTATCAAAAAGCAGTCAATTCATTTAGACAGAACATCAAAGTCCTCCAACAGCTCCTTAGGACCCAGAGATTGAAGTCTTAGCAGAGACGGGCTCATAGGGAGTTATTGCTGCTGCCAGGGAAGTAGATCCTACTCTGAGTGCCTCGTGTAAACCGTGCATTCTCATTATGATCCTCACAAATCAACAGCATTGACATATTTTATTTCTTTGCACTGCAAGCAGGCTCTGTACCCATTCACCAAGGGGACAAATTGTTATGTTTAAGTGCCCTAGCTGTGAATGCGTCACAAAAAGTTATGATTGAGTGTGTTCTTTTTGCTTTATTTAGATTTTGTGCGATGTTTGCAGTCTATATCATCAATTCTCTGTGATGTCTTAATTATTGTTTAGAAAGTAAAGGCTTTTGAAAAATCTGCCGTCTCTGTTATGGTTATGATGCCTGTTTAACATTTCCTCAGACTTGGTCAATCGTGGAAGGGGTGAATGGGGCCCAGGCCTGGATGTTGGCTCTGAGCTCTTAATTGGAAACGCATGTGCACCACACTGTTGAAAGTTGTATTTAAAAAAACTGAAAAAATCCCACAGCACTACTTGACTTCGAAAAAGGTCCTCACCAGCTCATATTTTGTAGAGGAATACTTAAACTGGGTTTGATGTCTCATTGAAGGCATTGACTTATTTCTCGGGTTGAAAATATTCCATGACCTAATGTTTGGCTTTTACAGCTCGTTTTGTTAAATAAATAAAGAACAGCAACTTGCCTCCATTTGAATGGGCTAAATGAAGAAATGCCTACGTCTGGTTCCACTTAGAGAAAAGAGGACAGTTAAGGAGAAAGAGTGGAGCTTTTGTGTTCAAACTATGTGACTGAACTTTCGGGAGGATGTGCATATGCGCTGAAATGCACATTCACATTTTTACTGTTGCTTTCTGTTTTTACTTACCTTCTTCTCACATTTTATGATTAGTGTTAAGACAAATATTCTTTGTCTGTGAAGAGACTTGGGGAGCTTTTGAGACATTCAATGGTGATTTGTTCTTTAGCTGGGATCCGCATAAGAGCTTTACTATTTTGTTTTGGTTTTTGATCACATTGAGTGAGCTTGTAGTTGAATAGATCTCGGCGCAGCTGTGCCGAAATGAGCGCGCTAATGACCGATTAAAACCTGAACCCTGGTGGGCCTTTGAGTTTCATGCCGCAGAAATCAACCCTCTCAAGTATGCGCCTGTTGTTAAAGCAAAAGCCTCTTGTTTGTTTTAAGACAGGTTAATTGCAGAACCACTGTTAGCACCCGCTCTGAGGCGTTATATGGCACCAGGGTCTTGCCGTTTCATTTCCATTACGAAGCAGTGGAAGGTCACAGTCTGTTAAGCTTCTTGTGAGAGATGCATGAAACCAAATGGATTTTTTTTCCCCCCTCTTTTCATTTCCATCTCCACTCATTCTAGACATTCCAGGTGTGCAAGTGCGCACTTGAGGGGGGCTGCCATTGTTTTCCTCGGCACAAGCAGCGGAAGCAAAGAACGCCTCATTCGCTTTGATGAGCGATGTGTTCATGCGTGGGCTTCAATGTCACCCGCCATGAGGCAGCTGTGAAGTCGCAGCTCACGTCTGTGGTGCCATTTACTCAATGATGAAGTGGGGAGATCTCTGTTGGTTCCACATCCACCTCCCCTTTACACACACATGTACGTACACACACTGTCTGAGCATGTGTTCCTCCCACCTCAACTGTATTGTGACTGTATGTCACAGCTAATACCAGCATGCATTAAATCTCCAGCTCTGTGATCACAATGATAAAGGTTGACTGGGCCATTATGCAAAGCTTTGTCATCAGAGAGGTTTGTTAACAGCTGACGGCCCCGCCGTGTGGCACCTTCTTTCTTGTGCTTCCTCGGATTTGACTCTCACAAAAAAATAATTTGTTTTGTATAATTTTCCTCTCAGATGCATAAGATTAGTGTTGCCCTGGCAAGAAATGGCACAGATTACTGTATAGGTAACATATTACCGTCCGTGTTGAAGTTAATTTGCCGTCAAATTTGAGACTTAATTTAGGCTGCCAAAGGGAAGACGTGGGGAGTAGATTGTAACTCATAAGTATGCATTGGAAAGAGTGTTGATTAACATTGAGGGCTCGAGAGACAGACACACTCAATGTGTATCATCTGGCCTCAGAGGCTGGCAGTGGAATTGAATGTGATATCTTGCATAACGTGTCCTTGCTTTAAGTCCAGGCTCAGGAAGAAAGGCTGCACGATGGGCTTGCTTGCTTTTTGCTTGGCTGTTGTACAGTTGCCCGGGCTCCAGGCGAGCTCTGAGTGAAATCTAAAAGTACTTGTGAAACAGACAGTAGTCTACATATCTGGCAGCATTTTCATGTCAAATTACAGAATGATATTTTGCACAGGACACTTAGTTCGCATGCCATGTCGCTGTATTCTGCAGTTAAAAGCAGGCACTATGTTTGGTGCACAGGCAAAAATAAAAAAAACTGCTCACATGGCTGTGGGATGGTCTGAGAGCCTTTGAGACTGTAAACAATGGTTCATTAAACGAACTAATGGTTGGAATCATGTGTTGACACAGGTCAAGTAACTGATGAATAAAAGGATGATTGTGCATTTTACACAACTGTTCTACATTTTCATATGATTATGATTGAACGATGCCCCCCTTCTTATATTTCCCCGCAGAATGTCTGTGGCAGTAGCATTTATTTGGCACATTCTCAGCATGCTCCTACTCTTGCGGTTGAAGTGTTGCATAGCAACTGAGAAAAACAGCTTTAAATATTTTGGTTAAAAAGGTTTTAAGAAAATAAAGAACAGCCTGCAATTACTGTTCATTTTTCCCGAGTTCATAAGTTTAAGGAGCTGTAGTATTGTGCCAAGTAATAAATGAAATACCAAATTAGGCTTTGTGTTTGCTTGGAAAAACTGAGAAATGGTATGTCTAGAATATTGCGTCCCCTTGTGCCAATTCAGTTATTCATCAATAGCTATTTTGTTTATCGAATAAATGCTGGCAGCTGTCTGCACCTTCACTAATTCACAACTGTTTTGAAACAAAGCTCACAGTAGTTTTCAGAGTGCAGCTTGGCTCAGTTTTCGAGCCAACTGAGTATATCTGTGACAGGATGGAAAATGTGTAGGTGAGTGCAAATTTGAAGTGATGTGCCTCAGGAAAACGGATGGGGATGGAGCGACGGGGATGGGGGCGCATGTGGAGAGAGAGAAGGCTGGATGACGCACAGCAGGTGACAGACAGACACTAATAGTAATGGCTCTTATCAGTGCTTCGCTCGCTCCCTCTTTTCACATGGGCTCTGACATCCTCCTCCTACTCCACCCCCTCCATCTAGCAGGGGGTGCTGGGAGCTCGCTGGGTTGTGCAGCCCGCTCAGACGGAAAGAGCCTGCCAAACACCGGTCCCCTCACATATAAATTGCATCATTAACATCGCCTAGATTATTCCAAGCTCTCCCACCGGGTTTATGGCAGCACCGGCTCAACTTAACTATTTGACTCACTGAAGACATTCAGGTTTCCTGAGTGAGCCATGCTCAGATCTGTGGTGAAATGCGCCAGTTCTATTCTCTCTTAAGGTTTTAAACAAATCCAGAGGAAATCTGTCTGTTTTTTTTTCACTCAGAGAGGCTTATTATAGGGTCTAATGTGCTTTAGTGTAATCTTAAGTTGTCAAAACTTGAGTTGTGTGTTGTCATGCACACCAGCAAATGGCTGGTTATTATTAAGGCTCAGAGTTATGGCTATAATCAATTTTAATAACAATATTTTTCTCCTATCTAAATATACATCACAATATAATAATATGTAAAGTTACAAATAAAATAATCAAATTAAAGTTTAATGCAACATATAGCTGTGTTTCACTTCTATACATTATGTCACTTCACATGTATTGTACAAAAACTTTGATAATCAATTCTATTATATTTTTATTACAGTTAATGTGATGTATTACAGCACTGTGTAAAATAAAAGGCTTACACAAAATGCTCATTTAATCTTGATCATTTTCCACTGAAAGTCAATAAGCACTAACATTGAATTGACCCTAGTTAATTCATAACACAAAGAAGAATATTTTTCTGACATTGATAGATATCACAGTATTGCAAATGTGTGCAAAATAACACCATATAATAGTAACCAAACTGATGTTCATTACAATGAACTGTGTTCCACTGTTATGCATTACACCAGACAAAATTATTTTTATGTGTAAAACAAAAACTTCAATTACGAACAATGTTAGTTTTGAATTAGATTTTTCTATGTATTGATCACTTTGATAACTGTACTTTGTAAAACAATAACAAGATATGTGGCCATCACGATATGATAGATTGCTGAAACAATTAGTGAATAAAAAGAAAATTAAAGTAATGTATCAAGAAAAAAATGTCAAACAAGTTCCAGTTCCAGCTTCTTAAATTTGAAGATTTGCTGCTTTTCTGTGTTATGTATCATTGCAAACAAAACAAAATATGTTTTGGTTTTGGACTAAAGAAACAAATCGACGAATTCAAAAGAAAATGTGTTAGTTGCAGTTCTAATATGATTCCACTGAATGTCCATAAATTATCATATTACATTACTGGCCAGCTCCAGTTGGTAAAATCTTTAACACCAAAAACTTTAACCCCATACTGCTAATTTTCCTTTTTTTAAATTATGCAAGACAGTCTGTGATCTGTTGCACCTCAGGAGGAGGCTCTTAAGCCCAATTGACATCTGCAGTGGAGCTGGATGGAGCTTCCTCCTCAGATCAGTTGGCAATTAACTCTGTAATTACTATCCGAGGTCAGGGTTAAGCTCAGAGTTAAAGGTTGGAGCAGCAAACATTTTTATATGATCCTCTTACTCTATTATCCTTTCTCACTGCTACAAGGTTTTACCTCATGGGGAGAATACATTACATAAAGCCCCTTGGCAATTACTCCTCAATGAATATCCTCATGGTGTATAGTCCATATGATTAATCTGGAATCCCCTCTGCCCCTGTCCAACCGCAGGCCTGGCTCTGCTTACCATGCAAGTTTCATTTTCACCTGAACAAATGGCTCCTTTAGACAAAAAGTGCCAACCTTTTACTTTTACTGGCTGCTTGGGAGGAAAAAAAAAAAGCAAGAGAACAAGAGAGGTAGAGCACAACCTCCTGCAGTAAAAACAGATATTCAAACAAGGAGGAAAAAGAGAGGTGGGGTCAGAGTGGTTGGTGGTGGAGGTGGGGAGTTTTTTTTTTTTTTTTTTTGAGGGGGGGGGGCACTTAATAGTCTTGAATAAAGGAACATTTATTTTTGTGCTTCGGTCTGTAACAGCCTCAGGAAATAGCTCAGTCTCTTGATCGGGAGCAAATCCTATTAACTTACAGTGCTCTCACTCAGGGTAATGGGCTCCACCTTGAGACTTGGGAGAGCACTTTTCCCTCTGACACATTGATACCGGTGTCTGGAGGGCTTGGCGTTGGGTAGTCTAACACTCGGGCAGAGACTAATCAAGTCAAACAATCTGCCGGGCTGGAGCAACACGGAGTGAGGATGTTGATATCCAGCAAGCTCATTCAACAGGCCCCTTCACACGTTCCTAACCCAATACCAAAGGATCAGTGCACGGGATCAGTTCAAGATCAGGTTATTCGAGCCCCTGAGAATTGTAAAGCGATCCCTGAGCAGCTTTTGCTTTCTCAGGAGTGATCAGAGCTGTCGGCTCTGTTATAGACTGCTAGGGCCAGGGCCAAAGGGAACTCCTGGGGTCTCCATTTATTTCCGTCCAGCAAGGGAAGGACTGTGTGTCTGTGAAAGTGTTTGCACTGTATGTGTGTGTTTGTGGGAGAAAGTGAGAAAGAGAAACTCAATTTACAGTATGTGGGTAACCGCCATCCCAAAGCCAATTGGTAGAGCAACTCCAATATCTTGTAGTGAAAACATAGGGTACCTCCAGTTTATTTTTTTCTGTCAGGAATCTGATGTTTCAAAAAATGGCTGTAGTTAGTTTAAAGCTGCCACATACTGTTATTAGCCTACTCCAAGAACCTCCGGAGCAATGGGAGCTCTCTATCAAAGCATAACTACTTCAAATTAGAGACTGCAATGGATTTGTGGGTGGCAACAGACTTCTTTTCTGCTAAAAAGCAGCAGATTACTAGTTTCCCAACAAACCCCACGTGTTCTTGACTATTGGCACCCTTTGCAACCCTCTAAAGCCTCATCTAAACGTGTCCTAAACCTGACCAAGTTTGATGCTATGTGACACCACTGATGGATCGCTTCAGTCTGGA
The DNA here is from genome assembly GCA_031216445.1 of Lateolabrax maculatus. Taxonomy (NCBI): domain Eukaryota; kingdom Metazoa; phylum Chordata; class Actinopteri; order Acropomatiformes; family Lateolabracidae; genus Lateolabrax; species Lateolabrax maculatus. Next base: position 8,548,416 of record CM062200.1, on the reverse strand, counting down.
CCTGCTCATAAATCCATGTTCAATGGCATGTTCTTCTCCTTTCACCATTACCCCTTGTGCCTGCTGTCATCCGGCTGTCTTATGTCTGCAGAGTTACAGTGTGCACCTGTCAGATGCAATTTATGGCAAGCAATTTGTTGTGTACCATGGGAGTTGCAGTTTCTTGAGAACTTATTTTCTCCCTCTTTTTCTTGTATTTGTTGCACATTTGCAGCATTTTCTGTCCAATAGTGTGATCATTGAGTATCCCTTTTGTGATTTGTTTTGTGTTCAGATAAGTTGAAGGATTACAAATCCCTTTTTTGGGTTTTAGATCATGTAAAAAAGTGCATTGTCACTAAGCTTAAAACATGGCTGTTTTTCTTACTTCCTGTCTGGAGGTACATGGTTTTCACCGGACAGCAACATTAGTTGGCCCGCGATGAGCTGTCACCAGCTTTGTTTGATACAATAAAAGAAAATGAATGCACAGCAATTAGATGTTTGTTCTGTCTTATTGTTGCACGACTGCGCCTCTGCTGCTTGTGCTCTCAGCTAGGATTATCGCCCCTAAGAGGGGGAAGCATTACAAAATGACAGCCTCTCATGTCGAACAAGTCAAGCTGATTCAGTGAATATTGAAGAGTTTCCCACCACATGTTCTCCTGCATGTTAAGGGAGCAGCGTTAACCTTGTTTTGATTTGCATCTCCTTAGCAATTAAGATAATATGTCGTAATTAGAATTTTAATGTACCGCTGTGAGATTTTTGATAATTATACAGAATTCTCCGCGGTGATTTTCTCTTGCCTGCTTGTCTTCACAGATGAATTCATGGCTGATTAGATCACTGCTCTAATCAGATTTGAGTTACATTGTAAGATAGAGTATCTTCCCACATGTCTGTCAAGCTGAGTTACTTAGTGTAACTGTGAAACAGTTAATGTGACAACACATATGTTCGATAGGGAGTTTACAAATTGTACTTTTACAAGCAGCAGGCTGTTCCATAACAACAGACAGAAAGCTGATGTGGAACTTCAGTCTGCCAGAACCATATAATTAAGTATAAAGGCTTAGTTGAATACAGGGTTGAAGTGATGTCTTGTACTGTGTCTGAAATCACTCTCTCCTTCACTCATGCACAGTTCTTTAAATAAATCAACAGTTTACTCTTATTGTGAGCTGTACATTGAGATGTGGGACATCCCTGTGTATTGCATGTTTTACCAAGAAAATCTGGACACTGAAATCGGCATAAATTAAATGAAATGTCAGAAAATACTATAGTAGTAAAAATCTAAATAGGAAGTGATTTTGGGTGCAACATTGATCTTTGATTGTTTCTCAAGTAGACCTTTTTTTTTTTCATGTTTCATATCTGTCTTGGTCTAAGCCACTAAATGATGATAAATTGACCTTTTAGCCAAAGTATCAGAATTGATTTAGGGATAGTAATTGCTGATGTCAGCAACTGTACACATGTTAAAATGCTAATGCTACCATCTCAGGAGGCATTAATATCAACATATAATATACCATGTTAAGACGCTGAAATTAGTTGTTTTCTTTTCATATGATTATATATTTGTGGCTCTTAACCAGAAACTGTTTACAGGGCTCACGCTTAAGTTGTCCTGATACAGTTTAAGCAGACACCTGCCAACCAATCATGAATGAGTATTACTGATCCCATGAAATAAAAGAAATATTAGCCTCTTCACTGAGTATACTAAGTTAAATGGCATTGACACTGAATAGGACAAGCGTGACCTTCCAAAACAGATCAACATTTCTGAAAAGTGGTGGTTTTAAGTGTTTATTTTGTATTTCATCACTCCGACATGAATATGATGAATCCAAGTTTCATTCGTGCCGTTTTATTTACTGGCATTTTAAAATTGATGCGAAGGTTTTTCCTGCTCAGATTAGTGTATACACCCCACAATGCAACACTAGGATCATTCCACATAATGCATATTTCATCAGTATACCTAACATCAATACATTAACTATGGTTGTTTGTTGTTTGTGTGCCTGTCTGTGTTTTCACAGTGTTGTTTCCTAGCTGCTTGTTTTTATTCAGCACAAGACAGCAGCCAATATTCCCCTCGGCCTTTTCACTACAACAGTACAAACCAGTCAATATTGGCAGGAGAATATTTTCCTGCCCCAAGTTGCTACGGTATCAATACTTGAGGACGATAACAGGGGAGCAGGGGCCAGGGTAAATGAACAGAGATCTGCGAAGAAAAACTAAACCTGAGACCTCTTTGTGGTGCGAAATTGGCCACCACAAAGGAATTAATGACGGATCCTTCCAGCATAATTGTCTAATTATGCCGGGCAGATGGGGCACTGCTTTAACTAGGACACATTGTGCTACCTCTCCAGACTCTCCACAACAAAAGGCAAACCAGTGTGACAGCCTCTTCAGCAGTGAGTGGGAGGGAGAGTGAAAGAAAGAAAATAGAGAGAGAGTAGAGGAGAGGAGGGGGGGGGAAAAAACTGGGTCTGTCACCGAGCCATTCCTCCACTCGATATGTTACCACAGAAACAAATGTATGGTGTAAACACTGCGTGGATCACAGCTCCTGGGAGGTGAATCACTGCAGTGTAATGAGGTTGGTTTACATGCTGCTTCTCAGCTTCCCACCCAGACTAACTCAATACTTAAACCGTCTAATTAAAGAGAATCGTCCACTCGATAATTGATCACATCGGTTGCCTCGGCGTACGCCGTCACTGTAAGGCTTCACACCACTGTTTATTAGAGCCGTCTGCCTGCTTTGTCTCCTGGGAAGGAAGAGAGAAGGGAGATGTCAGAGGGGAGGGGTACGTAGGGATGAAACGGAGGTAAACAGGTAAAGAAATTAAATCTCCGTTCTTGAAAGCTGCTGTTAAAGTAGCGGGGGGACAGGTAGTGGAATATCACATGTCAGTTTTTGTCTCAAGGGTCTTTCAGCTGTACATGTCACTCGGTGGTAATACTGCCAGACTTTGGAAGCATTACTTCCTGCATCAAAAAGTTATTAAAGGGGCATTAGGTATGACTGTGACCTGTATGGACCTCTACCTGCAACCAACAGGAATTACAACAACACTGAAGAGACTCCCGATTCCATACTACTTACTTTTTCTAAGCAGGTTTTGACAGTCAAGGATGTGCTTGATTTTTCAGTGTGCTGTTCATGAACATTCTTGTCCTATTAAGCAATGCACAAAGGAAATGGAGGAGCTTCTCACAGCTGAAAACATTTTAATCAAATTTCGGATGGTGGTGAGACAGCTTCGGGAACACCTCAGAAAACCAAAACTAAGTATTAAATCTTTGGAAAAACATTTTTTTCCTTTTTGGGAAGTTAAATTGGCGACGGTATTCCAAAGATGCAGTTTGATTGCAGATTAAAGCAAGTCTTGTATTATATCCTGTTTGCACAAAATAGAGGAGTACATTGATTTCTTAATACACTAACTGTTCAAATAGTAGGTAGTGAAAATAAGTATACTGTAAATAATGTGTCATAATAATATATAGTATGAAATTGGGACAAAAATTCATACTATATGTCATAACAGTCATATTTAGCTTGTTTTAAAACCGAGGTTTAAATGGTCGAAGCTGCCATGGAAATGCACATATTCTGTATAATAGTCATTTTATTGAGTCTTTACTCATTTGTCTCTTAGTGAAGTGTTGAAGAATATGTGAAAGGTGCTTATGTCATTAAAGTCTCACAAAAGTCCATTTTTAAATATAAGAACATGTCGCTTCAATGGTAATCTTTGAATGGGTGCATACATTGGGACATTGTGTACTAACAGTGCAGGTGTAGATATGCATGTCTTGTTTTTGCACTTGTGTCTCGTCAGATGGTTATTATTGACCCGTGTTAGCTTTACCACTGAGGTCCATCACTGTGTTTTGAAGCAGGTGGAGAGGAATTGTCAGCACTGAGTATTGAGCATCTTCAGGACCTTTGACTTATAGATTTCCTCTGACTCCCTGTGGTGTGGGGTAATTGCTGAGTTTCAGCAATTGATTTATGGAAAGTAAATGTATCATCAAGGCGAGGACTGGGACTGGGAGGGGAGTGGATTGACAGGGAGGAGACAGAAGAAGAAACAGGGCTGCTGGAGGAACACAACATACAGTAGCATGTATTTGTGGTAAATGGGTCTGTAGTGAATACCCAGAGTACACCTGCAGAGCAGACGGAGCAGGTTGTTACAGACAGACCGGAGCAGGTGTGGTGGAGTCGAGGAAGATGTACGACTGCAGTCAGTCTGTGGAGCTAATTTCCTCTGAAAGTTTTTATGGCCCTTATGTTTGCTGGACTTTACTTTCAAAACACTACAGTCGGCGTAGACACAGTAGTGCAGTATCATACTGCTTTGCTGTGACAAAAATGTGTTATTAGTCATTTAAAATTACATAAAATGACTCCCATTATGTATTTGTTCCATGATTTTATGCATGCCATTATTTCCTTGTCAAAAAGGCTACTAGGTATGGAAGTATGTATAAATATAGGCAAATAGCTATAATTAAGGCTTATTCATCAAAATGACTTTTTGAGTGGAGTCACCATTATAAAATTTGTTCTATAAGTTACATCTCATTTATATTTATGAGCTTTACAGTGACCTGACCTTGGCCTCAGACAAATAATTATAGTTTTCCTTGGTCTGATGTTTTTGTACAGAATGATCTGATCAGTCTGTCATGTCTGTATTGGCAGCAACCCACTTGGCAACTCACCAAAGAGAAACATATTATTACAAAGTGGGTGTAACTTCCTTATGCCAATCACAAAGTGCTGGTTTGGCATTTCTGAATTCCTGCGGCTGGCAGCTGTTAGCGATTTCTTTGACAACCTTTTAAAGAAGCCTGCTGGGGCTTTCCCATCATTAACAATTATTTCAAAAAAAAAAATCTTCTTGCATTCACAAGACAAGATGCAAGATTGCTTTGTGAGCAAATTTTTGTTGCTACTGTGTATTTTAAAATACACAAATACAATCTCCAACACAGGACAAACTACAGCCTGAAAAAACACACCTTGAAACTGTGAAATAGTGTTAGGCTCCATAATCATCTAACCCCCAAAATATTGTTGTTATTAAATATGATTTTAATAATATAATAACACATTTTGCATTTTATCTGCATCTAGATCAGCAACAATATAGATCATGAGAAAATAGCAGAATGTTCTGTCTTGAATTATTAAAGGATAAGTCTGGTGATGTTCTGTATTTTTCTTATTGTAAACAAATCCCATGAATAGATCAAAACAAGCAATGAATTGATCCTTCTACCTGTGCCGTAGCCCTCCTTTGTAGTCGAAAAACTGTTCAAAATACATAACTGAGCCACACTGATGCACAACCTACCATGTTCTTCATCCACGGTAGTGGCACAAACTGTAGGGCCACAAACACCGTTCTGCTGCAGTGAATATGCACTACAGCACCAAATGTACATTAATTTGCTCCAGAAAATAGACCCCATCAAATCACTATTTACTCCTTTTTGAATAATGATTGCTAAAAAATACAGTGACCAGTTGTTTTCGAAAGTCACTGAGCCTTTTGTTAAAATATACTATGTACTTGTGAGCTGTTTTTAAAGATTTACATCTTTATTAGGAAGCAATGGGCCTCGGAGATGTACTAATGCATTATTGTTTTTTTTTGTTTTTCCATGGGATTTGTTGACAATACGAAAAAAACATAGAATAACATCAGCCTTATCCTTTAAGAAGTCCATTAATAAGTTCCTGGATATGCACCAAACAAAATTATTATTGGTGTTGTATTGGCTTGAATTACAATGTACAGTACAGCTGTTTCTATTTTTTCTGGTTATTCATCATAAAACTTACGGTCAGCTGTCCTTCAACTATATTTTCTTGCTCTCTGAAGGCAGCTCTGTGACAATACATTCCCCCTGAGAGAAGCTTACATGTCTGGCATTAGCTCGTGACATTATTACCCTAACACTATATGTATGCTGCTTTGATTGGAAGCCACAACCATTGAGATATAATTGATGTTGCTATGATGGAGATTTTCTTTATACACTTTCAGTGAGTTTATACGTAAGTGTATAATTCCATAAGAACAAACACAGCTTGTTAGAATCAGGCCTATTCAGTCTTTTCTGCGGAGGTTACAAAGTGATGTTACATTTATTGAACTTGTTATCCTTCTGCTCTCATTGGATTTTATTTCAAGGGTGTGAGAGAGACACAGCACTTCCCCTTGGCTCCGAGCAGATCCTCTTTGCCGTGTTATTGTAGTGGTGACCTTGGTTCTTCTCTAAAAGCCTTCTGTCAGTGCAGATTCTTACAGGCACACAGCCGTGTAGTGTTGGCTGAAAACTCATTGAATCTGCTTCGCCAAAGCCAACAGGGCAGAAGGGTGCAGGTGCTGCATTGAAATTGGTTTGCTTTTTGCTTAAAAAGTAAAGTGTGCTTCACCCAGAATGGCTCTTTCTAAACAGTCTCTGTAACCAGAATCGGCTCCCTGTGCTCCACTTTGGGGTTATGGTTTCACTGGAATTAAAAAGTGTGTTTACACTGTGCGAAACAAATATACACTATGAATTGGATTCTGATACTAGACTGTATATATCTGGATTATGAAAACTGCTCAGATGGTGATATGTGGCCATTCCAGTAAATATTCTGTGTAGGATGGAAATTAGGTGAATCAGTCTTGGCCCACATTCTGTTTTTATAGATTATTATGAGACTGTGATTTCAAGGAAAAAATAGACTGAATGAGATCGAATAATTTTTTTTGGCAGAAGGTAAGGCTTGTTGGCACAGAGAACAATATCTAAATAGAAATCACATTTTTCACTCCAGTTTCATTTAAATGGAGTGCATTGTCCTCCTTTCTGGCTCAGAAACTTTGCTGTCTAGAAATGTGAAAGTTGCAGCCGCAGAGTTTCGGTATATTAACATTATTGGCACACAGGGTGTTATATCTGGCAAGGAGAATCCATTTTGAGAGAGTTTGGAAATACTGTATATGTAAAGAGCATCTGCCACAGACCTTAGTTTCTTCTCTTAACCTGCAAAGCGTTAAATAGGTCAGTAATATTTCCCTTCTTTTTGTTGTAAAACGCACAGGATACAGGACCAAATCATTAGTGTGGCTGGAATCCAGAGCATTAATGGTAACCAGGCAGAGTCGAATGACATTGTTATTGCAGCCGTTCCCCGGGAAAGTGAGGGGAGCTGAAAATTTATATTTGATTTATTGCAGGGTTTGAATTTATGTTCCAACTCTCAATAGGAAAGTAAGTGATCTTCGCCCGGCTTCTCACAAGAGAGGGCCCCACAGCATCTGGTGCTGGAAACATCTCTGTATCAAACGGAGTTCCTTCTAGTTTCTCTTTGCGCTGCTTAACCACCAAGAATTTACACCTGTAGGGGATATAGTATTACTATGTTTATTGGACTGGATTCAAGTCTGAGCCTTGAGAAATTATCAGATGAGTGAAATAAGCTGCTCTTTGTGGGAAACATGGAGCAACAGGTTACTATATACACTCTATTTACGTTGTGTACTAACTGATTACCTACTATTTGCTATTACGTTATTCATGATTGCAAAGATGAAGCTAAGTCATTATTTGCCTTGGTTTTATTATGTACTAAATGATATTTGAGTGTCTGCTCAATATTGCAAGCATTATGACACTGATGCAAAGATATTTAATGTACTCTGCTCAAGTGCAGTTATTTATTAGGAGTTCTTTTTCCAACAGCACGTAGATGTGAGGAGTAATATACAGCTCAGTGTCACTGTGAGTGTGCTTTTGAATCCTCGAAACATCGTATCTTTCACAGCATTATCTGCTTGAAGTGATGATGCGAATACCAATCTTTATGGTTTGGTAATAACTGCCTTATTTTTCATAGGGACGCACAGCATTATTTATCACTGGCAGTGTTCATGGGGATTAATGATGCATAACTCTGTCGGAGTTGTCTGGCATACAGCACCAGCCAAAGGAATCTGGAAGGTTATCAGAGCAATAAATCCCAAGTTTTTCGCCGTTGTTTGTCACGATGCACTGCAGCAGCCAGTAGTTATGACGGTTCCAGCTTGTTTCCCCCCTCTTCCTCTCTCTGTAAGCCGTCAGAAAAATAACACAAGTTGTTTAAGGTGCCAGTTGATGAGGTGGAATTTGATCGCACAACCTCAAAGTTCAAAGCGGGCAACCGTTCTTAAATCTTGTTCTTATTACGTTGATTCTGTCTGCTTCCAGCTGGATGATGGGGAGTAGATAAGGAGCGCGCTGCACACTCTCTCCACCTCTGATGTTTGTTCTTGGCAATGAGAACACGAGCACAGTCTGTTCAGTCTTGCATTTTAACGGTTTCGTCAATTGCCGTCATCCAATTCTGTTATGTCTATAAACTGAAAATTAAATTAGGTGTTCAGACTGTTACACCAGTTCAATCTATACCCACCCAACAGCAGTATTTCTTTCATCATGGCTTATTTTTCTCAGTTTCATTTATTGAATCAATTGCCCCTTTAACTTGCCAAGCAGGAGGAAGCCATCCATGCATTGTCCATGATCCGGGCAGAGAGGAAGATTCAGTCTATTAGTGCAATGATAGGGCCTTTACTGCGGCGAGCTCACTGATTGAATGGCATCCTTCTCAAGGTCAGGCCGGAGCTAAGAGCTATTTTCTGCTGACCTGTGCAGCCAGCCGGCCACAGAATCTGCACACAAACTGCCTTTACACCAGCCAGCTTAGTAAGCGGAGTAGCTCATCACTGATATTTCCAGCTGGTAACATGAAGAGAAACCTCTTTGCCTGCAGAAAAGGACACAAAGGCATGAGTAATATGATAAGTGGGATCTTGCTACAGTGTGTAAAGACATTAGGAATGTTGTTTTTCGATCTGCGCCAGGGGCCGAATCATATCCTCCCATTGTGTCCTTGTCAAAGTAAACCGGTGTGTTAAATGTGAATCAGTTTGTAGCGAATGTGCAGACGGGGTCAGAGGTCAAACTGGGAGCGCAGCTGTTTTGTCTGCTTGTTTCTGATGAATGTGAAGTGTATGCTGTTGCTAGCCCGGTTTCCTCGAAAACACAAGCATCTGGATGAAATAATGCAGCATGATCACCATTAATAGACTTTATGGCAGTCATCTTTTAAGCTGCTTATGTTCAGGGACCTACTTTATATATGTCCAAATTACTGTAGACAATATAGAAGTGTGTCAGTGATCCAACAATGGATATACTGGGAGATTAGGGTTAATGATGTCTGGGATGGATAGTTTTTGTTGAATAATCTTGATCAGCATTTCGCTGATGGTAAAGTATGTCACAAAGTGTTGTCATAGCGTTCATTACAGCCCACTTCCTCCCAGCAGCTAATGTTTTGAAGTGAATTTTCCGCACTGCCACATTAAATTTAGCCGGGCCTGACCCGTGCTAAGCCCACAACCGGGGCTGTCATTTGGCATATGTTCAAAAAATAAAAAATAAAATCTCTTCGGTAACACGGATCACCCGCGCTGTCACCATATCCAGGGGGGGCGCTGCCACCTCCACGAGATCAAAGCACCGTGCAAATCCGCCATACTGCATTCAGGGCAGTTGTGGGAGGGGCAGGGGTGGGGGTGCGCGGCAGAACTGATTCACCTGTGCATGGGCCGAGCACAGCTGCACTCCCACCAGCTGGAGCCCATGGACCACAGATAGGATTAGAGGCTTTAGCTGCAAAGGTCCCTCATCATCTCTCCATCTGAACCTTGTATGGCAACAACCCCCGCAAACACAAATGCCACTTTATGGACCCTTAATAACACCCCCAACACTTCATACACTCACACACACACACACACAGTAAATCAGTTCATGTGCTTTTAAAGCCACCATTGTCTCTGCACATAAATAGGACAACCCAGCAGTCTGGGACTCCCAGCCCATGAATTTGGTGTGGAGGCATTTTCTTTCTTCAGCCCCCCCCCTCCCCACCCCTTAGAATGGTATCACTGTACGTCCCGCCATTGTGAAGCTGCTCCACGGCTTCTGTATCCGAGCTCAGCCTCTCATGCCTGCCAGGTAAACCCGTCTGCCTCTTTGCTGCTGCGATAGGGGAGTTTGGCTCTGACTGACTGAAACAACATCACCTTGTTTATCCTGTAAATAATTCACCCCTCCCGGGCAACAGAAACAAAATCAAGGTTGTGTGTTTAACAAGGGAGGCGAGGAATGAAGAGGAGCCAAAAAAGGGAAAAAAAAATCAGGTGTTTCCTTTTTAGATAAACTTGCCGCCTGGGGACAGCGACACATCCCTGATTCCTATGCAGTGCGAAGATGCTGCAGTGAGATGTGTTAGGAGGTGTGGGTGTGTGTGTGTGTGTGTGTGTGTGTGTGTGTGTGTGTGTTGAGGGGTTTATTTTGTGTGCTCACTGAACTTGCCCTTTGATAGCTCTCTGAAGAGGGTGCAGATATTGTCGGGGACATTCTTGTCGTGTTTAACATCAGAACCTATGGAGTGTGTCAGCACGTCATCGAGTATGATGCTTATCATCGGTGCCGTTCCTGGGAGCTGTCACCTCCCCGCCCGCCACCCCGTCTGTGACACACATGTATGCGGACACGCAAGCTGCCTTCGTTTGTTTTGGTGTTTTGTGTTGTCTAACATCACTCCCCTGAGGTAGTGTACCAGTGTCTGGTATAGACAGACTGTTTATTTCCTTCTCAGTTGTAGCATCCTCTCTGTTCTGTTTTTTTTTTTTTTTTTTTTTCCTCATTTGTTGGGTTTTAAACATGGCTGATACCATGTACAGTGCACTCCATATGCATTTAGACACTGACACATTTGTTATTGTGTTAGCTCTGTACTTTAATAGGTATTTTTCCATTTACCTGTTTACATGCACAATTTCCAATTGTGAATAAAAAAGAAATTTAGAAAGTGTTGCTACAATCACCAGAAATGCCAGAGTTCTCAAAGTTCTACAAGTTTTGCTTGTTAAAAGATTTTGCATATTGTAGATTTTTTTTTTAAAGAGATTTCAGGAGTGCCCTGTTGTCTGTCTACTGTTACCTAATAAAGGCAAAAATAAAAACAAACCACAGGCATCTTGCTGCTGCAGCAAGTACATTCCTCTTCCAGAAATCCCAGAAAATTGATAATAGAAAGTGCAGAGGTGAAATGTTTGTCTGTGAACCTTACATGTTACATGCATGCATGTATTTGCATAACAATAGTTTATGTAGACGCAAATTGATTTGCATTTGCACAATCATTTTATGCAAAACAATTAACTCTTGAGGAAATGTATCCCTTATTTTCATCTGGTTGCATGGACACAAATCCTTACTCCTATCCTACTGTTCAGTCAGTATGGATGTAAACAGTGAACACCTTCAAACACACTTAAAGGTCCCATGAAGCTGTATCATTACTTCCTTAATATGATTTTTAAATTAATGATTTTCACCTTTTCCAGCTTTATTTTAGGAGAGGTGAAGGGCCACAGGTCGATAAGGACTTAGGCTTAAAGGTACGCACTCTACCCAGTGAGGGGGCGCCCCCAGCCTCCTTAAAATGATTTAATCCCCATAAAAAACATAGCACAGTGAAGGATCAAAGTGTAAACCAATGGGATATCAGGATCAGTTTGATTCGATTGGAAAAGCTGAAGCGTAGGATTGTTCAAAAATTTGTGATTGCCTTACTGGCTGGACTTCTTAGTCATGCCTACTAGTGCAACGCGAGGTCACCATAGAAACTGAGCTGATTTCTAGAAAGAACCTGTGTTCCCATTTAATGGGAACTTGCTAGCTGAGACTCAGCATTTTAACCTGGGTTGTGAAATTTCAAATTTGATGCTGAAGTGGAGCCAAAACAGTAGGAAATGAGTCACTGTCCAAATACTTGCGGATTGCAGAGTCAATTTAAACGTCATTAGAACATCAGTCAGGTTTATATTGTCCAGCAGCCAGAGCCTAAAGCTGCATGACAACTGTGAAACAACCATTACTAAAGCAGACTTGAGTAGTGATACACAGGCCTCCCCACCATGCTGTTGTGTCAGCAAGGGACGAGCCAGGCACTGATCAGAAGACAACAAGGATCGTGATATTTGAAGCTGATATTGGGCCGGATTCCCATCAGGCGACATGCTATGCCTCCCCTTTGAGTGTTGATTGCAGAAAGGAGAATGCGGTTGACTGATCTGAAAGGAAATTACTGGAGAGAGAGCTTATCCATGCCTTTGACTGATAATCAGCTCATTATCGTGTTGATCATTTACAGCTCTCCCTCTCGCCTGCTCTCTATTCTTTTAGCTGTGTCACTGAAGCAGAGCACAGAGACTTTTAATGGCTTGGCAGGGAGCCCGCTTTGGTGAGGCAGAGTTAAAACAACCACGCTAGCCCTGGCTAGTCTCCACTTTTACACAGTACAGGTCCCCACCCCACTTATCAACCCTCCCAGGGAAGAGAAAAAAATTAAAGACAAACAACAACAGCGACAACAACATATGCAACCCCGACACGAGCAGTGCCCTAGCACCCCAACATGGCTAACTGTGCATGAAATTGAACTGATTGGAGTTATTGACCAGAAGGCTCCAGCCCCTGAGAGGACAGGGAGGAGGGTGGGGAGGGCGGCTCGTGTGTTACCTGATTGAGTGAAAAATCCTCGGCCGGTTGCTTTGATGCCTGGCACTTTACAGGAAAGAGTGATTTAATGGAAGCTGCCAGACCTCATCAATGTCAGCGCTCGTGGTGAAGGCCCTCCGCTCCACCGTGCTTTATATAAAAGCGCTCGCCGTGACAGCTCCTGATGGACAGATGTTTGCTAGTTGTTTTAACTGCACAGTAAAAAGAAACACGGATATCAGCCTCCACCTCTGGCTCTAAAAGACAGGCTGTGGAGCGAGAGGAGGCTGTTACAGGCCACCCCGGCGTGCAGCACCCTCGCCCTCCGCTATTTTAGGCCTCTATAAATAGCCCTATTGAATTTTTGCCGGGGTTGATAAGTCTATAATTAATGTGACCATCATTAGGCACGGACATGTTCCTCTCAAGAGGACCCCGCTGGTGAGGTGAAGCGAGGAGAATGGAGACTTCTCCTCTGCCTCTGTTTTAAGGATACACTGAGCACTGTGAGAGGGTGGAAACTGGAGTGACGGCCCGCCGGCTTCCCGGTGATGTGCAGAAGGTGCCACTTTGTTGTCGAGCTGCAGGATAACACACAGCGTCGTCTATCAACTCCACCACAAAAGCCCACTGTGCAGCGTCTTCAGTAGATCTGAATTGCATTGGAATTGCATCATTAATAGAGCAGAAATGATTCCCAGCAACTCCGGGAGAATACATTGACCCCTGAGGGAGACTAGAAACAAGACAATGTTTTTACAGGACGAATATGTAACTAGAGGTCCCATTACCACTTCATCAATATACAGCAGCAAGTGAGCGAGGAGACGGAGGAAGGGCGGGGAGGGGGAAAAAAAAGAAGAAGAAGAGGGAATGTAATAGCTTATAGTGCTAATGGTAGTCTGAACGTGCAAGTCCCAAACATTCAGCCGCCTCATCTCATCTGGGCTGTGTAATTGCCCTCCTGGAAGCTGCCACGCGAAGCGGCTGCCTCCGTAGTGAAGAGTGGCAGCTGCTGGATGTTGAGGAGCAGGCCTAGGTCAGCTCCCCAAGTGGGGCTCTTTGCAACCAAGAGATGTCATAATTAATAGCTATCTGGGGCCCCCGGGGCCAGTGTTGGATGGGTGGTGGTGGTGGTGGTGGTGGTGGTGGTGGTGGTGGTGGTGGGGGGGGGGGGGGTGAGATTATTTGGGTAAATGGAAGCCAAACAGAAAGAGACGCCAGACTTATTCTCCAGTTAACATAATGTATACTTATCATCACTTTGCCTTTAGCGAGTACGCCTGTGCAGCATCTTACCCCCTGCTTTTCAGGGATATTTTTCTCACTTGTTTGTATTAGGTTTCCCTTCTGTATCTAAACGTACCTAGAGATGGTTCACTGTGGTGTATCATGGGAATTTATTAATCTTTGGGGACCAACGTTCTCCCTAGTTAAGTAAATATACATGAGCTGCTGTGCAAGATACAAGCTCCCAGCACCTTCAGAAAATCTGTTACTTCAGCTTCCCTCTTTTCTTCTCTCTCTCTCCCTCTCTCTCTCTCTCTCTCTCTCTCTCTCTCTCTCTCTCTCTCTCTCTCTCTCTCTCTCTCTCTCTAACATGCCGCCTGGGGGCAAATCTCACTCTGTCTCATCTGCTGCTTAATTTCACTGGAGCGGCCCTCAGTAATGAAGCGCCTTGATGTACATTTGCCAATTTCTGCCTCTGCCACTGCGGTATAATTGGGATGTGACTAAGCATGAATACCCAGCGCAGGGTTGGTTGACCTCTCGGCGACCCCGCGAATAGCGCTTTTGTCATAATGGAGGTATTATCTCATATAATCTGGGAATGGAGAGGGATTGTCTGCAGGGTGCCAGGGATGGAAATGAATTGATATAACTCCCCGCTCCTGTGCACCACTGAGGAGAAAAAAACCTGCAAGATACATTTTTACATGCTCATAATGAAGACATTTTCTTCTTATCTATTGCTGCTTTGTGTTTATTGGAGTAGGAGAACAGCTTCTGGCAAAAGCAGGGGTGGGTTTTTGAGGAAGGGAGGGAGTTTTGATGCTGTGGCACTAGAGAGGATTTCTCTGTATGTGTGTGCAGCCTTTTCTCCTGCGTGGGTGCACTCTGTACTCATGCACATGTTGGTGTGTATGTGTGTCTGTTAATGACCCTGTAAAATGACAAGCTGAGCTGGCACTGAGAGTACAGCCGACGGTCAGAGAAAGAGAGAGAGAGAGAGGGAGAGGAGGTGGAGGGGGCAGGAGAGTTCAGATGGAGGTGGGGGGGGGGGTATGGTTGCGATGTCGGTGGTTACACTGTGATTCACCATGTTGCTATCAGAGGGACAGGGGCCCCTGAGTGGCCCTCTATTCCCACCTGAGAGGCCTGCAAATGGAGGGGCCGCCGCTGTCATTATTTACAGCCCGCAGCTCCTAACCTTGGATTCGGAGCTCATCACGGCAAAGGGAAAATCAGATAGGACTTGACGTGTGCCCGAGCCAGTGACCTTGATAAGTGTGAGGTGCCTGCAGCAAGAGGTTAGGGAAGAAGAGCTCGCTTCTGTCGGCTTTTGCTGTGGATTTGCGCGTGCATGTTTTTACGTCTATGCGTGTTTAAGCCAGGTGGGGAGGGGTGGGGGTGGGGGCGGGGGCACGGCTGAATGACTGAACCGTGACTCAAAATGACACGTGGTAGACGCACTCATGGGCCAAGATATGGCAGGCATATGTGGTATTATTACTGTTCATTTTTCGAGCACTAGTGCTGAGAAGATTAAGTGAGTAGTGTGTTGACAGAAAATCAAATGACAATTATTTTTATGATCGCTTAATAGTTTGTCATTTATCAAACATGAAGATTTTCTGGCTGCGGCCACTTGTAAGCTTGAGGATTTGTCACTCTTCTCTGTTTAATATCAGTGTAAATTGAATACTCTTGGGTTTGAGACTGTTGGTCATAAAGAAACATCCAATTTGAAGATATCACCTTGGGCTGTGGGAAATCATGATGGGGAATTTTTCATCAACAAACTAAGGGATTAATGGATAAAAAAATAATAATTATTTGCACCTTGATATTTTACCAGGTAAAAGCCACAAAACCCTCCTGGATCAGCGGTGTTTGTAAATTGGTAGCCTTGGTTTGAAAACACACCTGACCCTTGCTTAAAGTAATGAATTTTTTTCCTGGGTATTTTTTTTTTTTTTGTATTTGATAATTTATTTTTTCCATTTCAACTAGTTACCTGGAGACCAGAGGGGGTAGCGCGAAATAACAGAGAAGAGCATCTTTGGATGGGTGATGAAAATGCATTTTTCTTCCCCCACCGAGATGCTATTTGGTCGTGTGAAATGATTAATTTCACACATATACAGGTCATCCCCAAAAGCAGCAACATCTCATTCACAAGGGGCCCCCGTCAGCAACAAAACAGGAGGCTGCAATAAAATGAGCAAACAGCAGCACGTACTGTACGTCAATAAATCTTTGGAGGTTAAACCTGAGCGCTGTAGAATTTGAGCAGCCCCCCTCTTTCATCAGGTAAAAGTCACTGAGTACATCAGGACTGTCGAGACCAAAAAATGGCAGGCGAGCAGTTCGGGAGTGTCCTGTGGTAGCATGTACACACACTCTCTCTCTTGCTCTCACACACACACACACACACACACACACACACACAAACACTCTGTGTTTGCATAAGTAGGATGGAGCCTTGAATTATGGGGTTTGTGTAAATAAGGAGATGAGACTGTTTTTAGCACACAGGGAAGAAGGAGTGCTTGGATGAGAATAGTGCCTCTATGTGGAGTGGAATTGGTCTTGGGTTGTTTACGACAGCTCGCAGCCCTCATATATCACAAGCAGTATGTTGGCTGTGAAGCTACAGTTTGTATACCATCTGCCTTAGCTGAACTTGACCCTTCAAACAGACTTATATTTTGTAAACTGAGCTCACTGTAACTGCTGTTTTTTTTTATTTTCTCTTTCTTAGTGGATGATCCAGGAACCCCACAAGGTGGCTACCTTCTTCGGGTGCATCGGCACCGACCACTTTGGGGAGATCCTGAAGAAGAAGGCAGAGGAAGCCCACGTGGACGCACATTACTATGAACAAAACGCGGAGCCGACCGGTACCTGTGCAGCCTGTATCACCGGGGACAATAGGTCAGCCACCTTTCCGTCACCTTTGAACAAGAAATTACCCTCTAGCTTGGTTTCGAAAATTGTCCTTTTGGTTCATTTTTACATCCGCAGGCAGGCAGTTGACTCCTCGGGGCTGGAAGTCATAACAGGGAATCATAGCTCGGCTCACACATCAAAAGGAAAAAGAACAGCTTGAGTGTGTTTTTTTTTTTTCCAGGCCCCCACTCATTCTCTGCTGCTCCAGTGGGTTGTCATCCATCTATAGGCTGACAGTAGCAATGTGTTAGAGATGGCTGGGCTATCCCAGCTCTCACCTGTCAGCCTTCTCAGCTGCAAAAGGGGCTTTAGCGTCTCTGGCGACTCTCACGATAGCATCATCATCAGCACGTTTGAGACAGAGGTCAAAGTCTGCACACACACACACACGCACGCACATACACACAAATATCACTAACAGCAAGGGCTCCAGTTCATGATAGACCAGGTGTGGATCAATAAACTCCTTCCCTAAACACTCCCCTCCTCTGCAGCCCTTCATCCGCTGCTACTGGAGTTGTCAGTCAGTCAGCGGCTGGACCTTGACCGCCCCAGGAGCCGGCCCCGCTGAATGGTCTTAGTGGGCTTGTTTGATGTGGGCTCTGACACCTGAAAAGGTCAGGTGCCGTGCTCAGGGAGACGAGCTCTGTAATATTTCTTACAGGTGTTTAACAGACAGCTCAGGAGGCCAGAGGAAAGGTCGCCGGCAGGGCCAGATTGGAAGGCTGATGGCTTTGAAGGACTGGGAGCCAGCATGTCATAGTCCCCAGGCTTTGATTAGTGCAAGTCTTCAATGAAAAAAAAATCTACCTCCTCTACTAAAACTGACAATCTGAGTTCCAATCTGTGAAGATACTGTATGCTGAATAATCATATTTCCGAAATAAATGTATTCAGTAATCAAAGGCTCAATCAGTAAGTCCCTCCAGAATCTTACAGTTTTTATGCAGCCCAAAGTGACTTATTTTACATTAGCTTTTCTAAATCTGTGACCAATTTTGTTATTTTGCAATATATTGTGTAAACTCATTTTGAAACTTTAAATTATCTCAATGTATAATAAGTTAGCTGTAAGGCGCTGGATGGTCTTATGTAACTAGTTTTCCCCTGAATTGAGTCTGTAACCTTTGAGCTTCCCGCCATACAATTTAGTACTGCCAACAAGCTCCATAAACCAAATGGTTAGTTTTATGTGTTTATTAGAAATAGTAGTTCAGTTTTGGTACCTTTTAATTAAATTGTCAACTGACACATCTTGGTTGGAGGACACACAGCCTGAGAAGACAAGTTGTTGGGAAACCCAGTCCTACTCACCATAGTTACGAGGAAGTTTCATTATGGAGATGGATGCTTGATGTTTTTTTCTCACCGTGATGCGAACAGACCTCTTCCTGTAGCAGCACCCTCCTGTCATATGATCAGCTAACAGTTTTCCCCTAAGTAGCAATGATGGTTGCACTCATTTTGATGGCCGCTCATAAAGAGACAGCGCACGAGGACTGGCTAATGAGCTATGTTAAGATAATGCCACCTGCTTCACTTTGCAGCTCCCACCACTCACTACTCAATTCAAGTGTTCATTTAGTGACGCATTTCTGTTGTTTTTCCACCTTTGTTAACAATGGACCACTTTTCCAGATGATATGATTATATGAATAATTAGGAGGTGGGCTCATTGTTGGCCTTCAAAATCCCTTGTTTCAATCTCTCCTTTTATGGTGTTTGAGATAACCCCTTTTTTAAAGAAAAAAAGATTTCACCTTGCTTCAGACATTCTAAGACACCATTATCATCCTTTAATATCGTGAAAGAACAAAGGAAAGTCTGGGGGCCGGGTGTTTTTAGGGATGTTTTTGAGACGAAATTAAGATGGATGATAAGCGAGGTGGAAGATTTATGGGGTCTGTCTCGGCAGGTCCCTTGTTGCTAACCTGGCAGCGGCAAACTGCTACAAAAAGGAAAAACACCTGGACCTGGACAGCAACTGGGAGCTGGTGAAGAAAGCCAAGGTCTATTATATTGCGGTAAGTGAGACCCTCTTTATTCAAAATGACTGTTCCCCAACTCTATTGCCAGAAGAGGACGAAATGTTAAGAGGCTTTATTCAGGAAATGCCTCAGCGCGCCTTCTGCATTGTCAATATATCCATTCATCCTTTGTCGAGTGAAATAAGCTATGTTACCTATTGAGACAATACAGCTCCATTCTCTCAATTTTTCCTTCGTCTTTGTGCACGAAGCTGCAGCACAGTGTGAAATTGTTCTACATGTAATGCATTCATTCATTTCTTTTAACGTGAAGACAAGCCAACAGGTGCTGTGAAAGTGTGAAAATTGATTATTCAAGTTCATTCTGCTTTACCCCCTCCTACACAATCTTCTCCTTACAGACAAATCGCACACACACACACACACACACACACACACACAGATTGAGGAGGACAGATGTGCGCTTAGATATTCACACACACTAAAGCTGCACCACTGAGGTAATGTCTTCACTTGCAGCTTCTGGAGTAGGATGGCCTGCCATGCTCATGTTTCACTGTTTGGGATTATATCTAATTCTGGCAGATCAACATTTTCTCTGATCTCAAGTCAAGATGATAGCCCTGAAATTGCACCGCATTCCACGTCTTTAAGCAGTTCATTATCGGCATAAATCAGAATTACAGCGTAGCCATCACCATACTCCTTGGCATATTGTCTCAAGTGAAACTCACAATGCTCCCCCTGTTGCCCGCAAGCCCTCTAAACACGAGTGTACTGTAGTCCAATAATGTAAGAGGTTTCATAATTAGCCGCCCAGTCGCAGAAACAAACACCCCAAAAAAAAAAAAAAAAAAAAATCCGTCAGTGCTTGTGCCAGAAAGCAGATCAGTCAGCCCATCCTCCAGAGTTTGTGTGGTCTCATTTTTAGCCTCTGCTTCGCATTAGCAAACACGGCACATCCTCTGCAAATTGGCAGTTGGGTTTTGCCCACATCCGACAGTCTTGCGCGCAGGGAAAAGCTTCCGTGGGATTTGAGGTGGGGGGGGGGGATAGAAGGGCCACAAATGGGTGTTTGTCAGTGCTCGGAATCTCAAACGTCGTTTCCAGCGTCCCTCCTGGGCCTCTTTGTCAAAACAGGGGGATCATTCGCTTTATTAGAGTCCCATTCGCACTTCTAAAGTACTTAGCCAG
This sequence comes from Lateolabrax maculatus, assembly GCA_031216445.1. Taxonomy (NCBI): domain Eukaryota; kingdom Metazoa; phylum Chordata; class Actinopteri; order Acropomatiformes; family Lateolabracidae; genus Lateolabrax; species Lateolabrax maculatus. The sequence continues at coordinate 8,528,425 of CM062200.1, read as the reverse complement.
ATACACTGCCACAGCTATTCCCACTTAATACTGTGTGGCGTGTCTAGACCGGTGTTCACTAAGGCCTCCTCTCTCCATTAACCTTGTCGAGAGCACTCAGATGTATTTACCCAATTTACAGCCAGATTGTGCATTTTCTCCCTCTCTCTCTCTCTCACTGTACCAACCTCTGCTGTGTATTAATGTTCTTTGTTGATTTTCATTAAACGGCTGCTGGGCGGTATACACAGCCTTGTGCGCTCTAATCTGTAAATGTAATTACCGAAAAAAAGCGCGCACGTGTGTATGTTAGCATGTTATTTGCTTGCACGTGCGTCTGTGTGTGTCGGAGCATGTGTGTTAAAGAGGTGATTGATGATTCCTGGCAGAGGCTCTCAAGGTGCCTGCTACTATGTGGTGAGATTGGATGAAAACAGAATTATTAGAGGGCTCTTGCAGCCAGTCTGGCTCATCCAGCAGCAGCGGCGGCGGCAGCAGCAGCAGGACTGGTGGCAGACGCAGAGCAGGGAGGCAGCACTGCCATTTCTCACAAAGAGAGAGAATGTTGAACTCCTGCCAAATGTTTGGTGGCAGGCTGTTGCTAGGAAATCTGGGTCCTTAGGCAAATCATTGCACAAAGACCAATAACAAAGGCGTGAGGGGGGAAGAAGGAATGGCTAAACGCATTTCAGGCAGAGGATATCTCTCTCTCTCTTTTTTTTTTTTTTGTTGAATGCCATCGCTGCTGCAGTGATGTTTACAGTTATTTCTTTCCCCGACGATTGTAAACATCAGAAATGGAGGGTGATGTATTGTGTGAAGGGGAGATGAGTGACTCTAATTGGTGGGGGCGATGTGTGCGTGCTGGCCCAGTTAGCCTCATCTTCCCCCTCCTTCCCTTCGCTCCCTCTCTCCTTCCATCCCCATCCCCCTTGGCCCTCTATGGACAACCCCCGTCCTCCTCCTCCGCTCTCCTTTTGCTGTCTCCTTTGCCCCCCCCCTTTCTCCAGTCTCTCAGACACACATACACTTGCTGCTAAACACACACAGCATGCACGCACACATTCTGCAGCATACCACTGGCTTGTTTTTCTTACCACTGAGCGCTTTGCCCTGTAATTTGATCTCCACTGCTTGATGCATCCTCCATGATGCCACTTTGAATTAACCTATGGCTCTACAGCTCTCCTTAGCCCTGGCTAATAAAATGGCCTCTCCTAACTGCCATTTACATTCAGAAGAAAAAAAAGAAGAAGCACTTTGTCAATCTCACGGTCATGCATGGAGAAAGTAACAGAAAATCAAGAAGAGGGGAAAGGAACAAGACAATTGACTGTGAAAAGGCCTGTTAATGACTGGGCACAGATGGTCAGAAATAACCCAAGGATAGATGGAGAAGACACTTGCCTCTGCCAACTGGCCCCATACACAAAACTCACCCAATGAGACACAAGCTGCAGTGCTGTTAGGTCACAAACCTGATCACAGCTGTGGACGCTGTTCGTTTACGCCCTAAGCTAATTGCGCAATCCCCGTTGGCCTGCGAGAGGTCAGCCACGCCCGGGAAAAACAGCTCGCCCACCTTTTTTTTTTTTTTTCTCAAACAGCGCAGCAACTTGAAGCCGAATGCCTCACACCGTTAACACTGGCCCGCTGCATATAGCATTAATTGGCAGGTTGTATTCTTGCCCTCACTGCAGGGGAAAGCTGAGTTCAGCTTCAGTCACCGTAGCATAATATGCAAGGAAAAAGAGGCGAAGGGGAGGGCAAAAGCAGAAGAAGGAAAGGGAAAAAAAAAAAAAAAAAAGCGCAATACTGGCACCACAAGCAGCACGTCAGCCTGCTTACACTCCAGAGTGGCACACACACACACACACACACACTTATACACACACACACACACACACACATTGTTACTCCGCCCCACCAGCCTCTGCAATTTGCAGCCAGAGAAGCGAAGGGAGAGGTTTTCCACACACACACACACACACACACACACACACACACACACACACACACACACACACACACAACTAACTGACATCTCATCAGCTAGCCGAAGGGCTGATTAGCACAGAGGTGACTGCGGCTGTGTCTCTGTCCAATTCAGAGGACCACACTGTCCTCACGCTGACCTTGAGCTCCCTCTCTTCCTCTCTCCTTCTACTCTTCCTCTCACCACTGCTCTTTATCTCCAATATTCTCTCCTTCCTCCGTCTCCATCTCCTCCCTCCTTCCTCCCTCTCTCTTTTTTCTGTCTTTTCTCTCTTTCCTCTCCACTCTGTACTGCACCACTCTGCACTGCCCCTGTCCTTCCACATAGCCGGGGAGGGATCACGAGGCAAAATGCAGGCAGCGGAGGGAAGGAGGGAGGGAGGGAAGAGAAGTGGAGGGGGAGAAAAAAAACTGGCAGGCTCCCCCTTTGTCTGCAGGCGATCAGTTACAGTCTTGGTTGCCGATGAAATTTAATCCCCACCGCATTTACATGCCAAGTTTGACTTCTGGCAAGCCTTATTAAATAGATTTGTAAATCATTTCATCTTGATTAGAATCTGTTCTCAAGGGATCAACATTTTTTCGCCCTGCTTGTGTTTTGTTATGTGCACAATCTGTGCCCACTGGTGTTAAAATTTGAAAGTCAACCCTTGGTGGTGTTATTTTTCCGTGTGAGTGAGTGTGAGCAGTAGGTTTAGGGGACAAAGAGCGATGGGTGCCAAGTCCCGTCCGTCACCGGCCAAGCCACTGTGTCAGCATGTCTCCTGTCTCTGGAGGTCATGTCGGTGGACGAGCAACTGCTATGATGTGTCTTCTCTTTATTAGGCTGACACCACAGTGTCTTTAGCATGGAACAATGTCATTTCGAATTGTGCCTAATCAGATAGCGTTTTGTAATTGCCAGCAAGCATCTTATGAATATGAATTCATAATTGTTCAATTACAAGCCGACTGCATCATATTTATTGGCTTTTTTTTTTTTTTTTTTTTCTCCCGCTGGCCTGGGCCAATTATAGGATTTAAATCTTGAGGCAATCAAGTGATAAGGGTGAGGCGTTTAGTGTTTGCTGTCACTATATAATTCTCTCGAATGTTAAACATGCATCTGGGAGGGCTGTATTTGTCAGAAGGCTGTGCGTGGAGGTGCACCTGCCTAATTGAGTGGTAATGAGCTGTCAGGAGTGCGGGCTTGGTGATTGGCTCTCGGCGGGGCGCCCCGTGCCAGTGGGACGTATGGGCTGGCCCGGCCCTGCTGGAGGATCAGCCAGCTCCACAGCCCTGCAGGCCTGAGTGGGCGGAGCGTGGTAAATTAGGGTGGAGAGGCCAAACGACTCTGGCTGCGGAGACATCCTGTGGCTTTCACTCGTCTGTGAGATTTATTTAGGTTGTTTACAATTATCCTTACTTCTGATTTGGTTTTACTTCTCCATGTTGGAGGTGGAAGAAGATTTGAGAGGTTGTGCAAGTTAAAGTAGCAGTACTGCACTGACATACTAATTAAACATACTCCATGAAAAGAAAAAGGACTGCTTGTGTAGAATTATGTATGTGATTATTGCATATTTCAAATACTGATTTAATAAATGTATGTTTATAGAAAAAAAAGACAGTCCTGGGCTGTGTTTAAAATAACTTGGCATGTCAACTGCTTTTTGATAATAATCCCGCAATGCAATGCATCACATTTTATAGAAAAGTTGTACGACTCAACACCTGTCTGATGATGCAAAATGACGATGATGTCCAAAATCTCAGTTTACTGTTCACAATAAAGTAAACAATTGAGTGTCCATTATATAGTAAGTAGCGAATGAGGGGGATTTCAACACAGCTCTGGAGTAAATTGCATTTTGTGTTGTTTTCAGCCCATTCATGTTAGTGGCCCACAGTGTCTTTGATACCACTGGGAGGCAAAATTGTTTGAATTCATCATATAATAGCTTTAAATTCAGAATATTGTCAGGAGAATGTACTTCAGCATCAAATGTAAAAGTGCCGTTATGCAGCTTGGTCCCTTTCAGAGTGTTATATTATTGGATTATTATTAGTGATGGCTTTTAATGTAGCTGGTTGAGATCTAGCTTACTTTGACTACATCATAAACTGTTGGTACTCTAACAGTGGCATCATATTTTATAAGCTGATCATATTCTTTATGCGCTTTAATATGCTTTAAATCTTAATCTACAAAGTAACTAGTGATAGCTGTCATAAATGTATTGGAGTAAAAAGTATAATCTTTCCCTTTGAAATGCAGTAAAGTGCCATAAAATCATAAATACTCATGTCAACTACAAGTACCTTTTAGAATTGTATTGTACTGTTACTTAGTAAATGTACTTAATAACTTCCCCCCACTGTTGGTTGTAACATTTGTTTTTTTGATTAACTACAATATATATTTGAAATTGTTGTGGGGAAAGTTTACAGGATGTCAGGGTTCACATCATTTTGTTATTATGGAGGAGAAGTTCTCATCACACTGAATGGCATCTATTTTGGTTTAGATTTGTGTATTTGTGTGATTTATTTTTATTTATTTTTTGTTAGAAATGTGTGTGGAAATACTTAAAAGTTGGCAGGGCTCTGCTGGTTTTATTTTGGGAGTTTTTATTTCCAGCATCCTAATTTGAACAACAACAGGGAAAAAAATTCTTTAATCCACTGTATCTTGAGTAATTGCCTCTGGTGGGGGGGGGGGGGGGGGGGGCTGGGGGGCATTTTTGGACTCTGGCAAGCTTCCAGGCTGTTGTCCATATTACTTTGCCAGCATGCAGTGACTTTCTCCTTGTACACCCACGTTACCTTGTAAAAACTGTTTTTCTTCTTCAGCAGGGAAAAACACCATGTCCTTTCACCCCAGATTACTGTGTGCATCTGCTCCACCGGCAACAAGTCTGTTTTCCTCTGCCTTGCTGTAAAAGGGATGAAATAGTTCAGACTTAATGATATTTCTACTTTCCATCACCTTGTCCCTTTGCTCCCTCTGCATCAAAGCACCCGGCGTGTGTGTGCGCCTTTTTATTCATGAGACCAAGTTGTAAAACGTAGAATAATGTTTCAGTCCTACACTGGGATGTTGTGGCCATTTGTGCAAGTTCCACAGCTTAATTGAATAGACTGAGTAATTATTTGTCAAGTAATGCTGAGCAGAAAATAAATAGCCACTTTGCGGCTGTGAATTGTGCCTGATGGCCATGTGTTGATACTCTCACCAGGGAGAGTAAAAACCTGCTCTACTGGCTAAGTATCTGATTAAGATTCACATGATGAAACCGCAGACGCTTTAGGATAGTGTGTCTCCTGGGCAAAGATAGGGAGTAGAGTTAAGTGTCAGACGCTGTTATAATATCACGCTGGTGCATAAAGACTGAATAAATATTGCCGGAATATCACCACAAACCATCCGTAGCACTCGGGTCAGCTTGACAGTTCCCGAAAGCGGCCTACAAAGAATCACCGCAGATGTGCATCTCTGCGCAGCAGATGCTGGACACTGTTCTTTGAGAATTGTTTCCTTCTGCAAGGTTTCATTTTTCCCTTTTATGTCGCTGTAATTTGTTTATGGTCTGTAATAAGCCTGTGCATATCTCCCTTCTGCCAATTTGGCCTGGATCCATTGTAAACTGCCAGCAATTTTTTTCTCTCCCTTTTTAAAGGAGACTAATGACTTCTGAGGATAATATAATATTTTGTAATGATTTGATAATTCATTCATTTAAGTTATAATCCTCAAGATTTTATTTATATTGCGCCTCAATTTAGTTTCTTTGGCTGTTATCGGCAAATAATCCACAGGGGATGCAAATTTGACAAAAGTTTGACCAAAAGATAAATCTCATGTCAAGGTTCACTTACTAGCTTCCTCCAGAGTTTTCTTTCGCATCTTACACTCTTCCTTAGCAGATGGAGTTTGCTCAGTTGTTCTTGGCCGGGAGTCTCTGCTGCAGCCGCTCAATGACGAGAAGACTCCCGATGGATTCTGCTCCCAGACTTTATGCTAAGCTAAGCTAACCATCTCATGGATGTAGATGTATATTCTTCTCATCCAGCGCTCAGGAAGAGCGGGGAATAAGCGTATGTGTCAACAAACTGACGCTGCAACCAATGATTATTTTTTATTATCCATTAATTGATTGTTTTTTTGCATTAATTGTTGGGTCTTTAATGGAAAATGCCCATCACTTGTTCCCAGAGGCCAAGATGATGTCAGAACACTTTCGTCCGATCAGCAGTCTAAAGATATTCAGTTTACAATGACACGAAAACTAGAAAAGCAGCAAAACCTCAAATTTAAAAGGCTGGAGCTGTAGGACAGTCTATAGTCATGCAGGATATTTGCTTGACAAATGCTGATTAATTGATTGGTTTTATTATCGGGCAAATAGTTTCACTACAGTAGCAAACAGCTCGTAGGGATTCAGTAAGCATGTCTGGGGTTAGCACATGCAGTGGGAAAGTGTTTATTTTTCATACATGGTCCCACTCAGACATAGGGTAGTACTCTGACCTTATCTATTGTTTCTCAAGTGTATATTGTAAGCAGCTTTGGAGGCTTTATAGAGACTTAGCCGGCAGGGCTGCCGTTGCTCTGGTGGAACATTTGGACCTCTGGCAAGTGTCAGATTTTCAGCAGCACATTAAATCTCTTAACCCAGTTCTTTTTCCTTTTTTTTTCTCCTCCCCTTCCTCTCTCTCTCTCTTCCTCTCTCTTCCTCTTTCCCTCTCCCCTTGCCATGCTAACAAGCTGGCTGTGATTTATTTTTCATGTGTGGCGTTGTTAGCCTCCGCCATTTTTCCCCAGCATCTAAACTCCTGTGCCAGTGGTGAGCCTGGTGCCCGGGCCCCGAGGGGGCCGAGTGGAAACGCAGCCAGAGCAGCTGCACATCCACCCCGACCGGGCAAAGTCCTCCAGTCGCGCTGTGATCGGGAGGCCAGAGCTGCTTTGATTAGCATGTCCGTCATTATTGGCCAGCTTGAATGTCATGCACCGTGAGCCCAGTCGTCTAATGCTTCGGCTGGCCAACGGGGCCGCTCCCTGCAATTACTGATAGGGCTGCTTGTTCCAGTGTGGAGGAGAGGCCAGGGAGAGCGCCAAAGTGCCAAATGATTGTCCTCAGTAAATAAAAAGCAGACATCTTCCTTTTTGATGTTCTATATGTGCGTGCCTTATTTTCAGATGCTGTGGCGCAATCACATTTGAAAGCATTTTGCGCTCCCAACATAACAAGGGGGAACCAATCAAAACAATAACTGTGGTTCCTTTTGACAAAGCCCTTGGCTCACAATTGTCAGAAGATGTAAGCTGACTCATCCACACAAGAAGGGCATGTATCCCTGGGAGCGAGGGGCGAAAAGCTATGATGAATCTTCCCCTCTGTGCTCTCCTCTCTCCACTGAGCCTGCATGGATTAATTACATGACTAGTAGCTAGTTTAGTCCCATTATTTATTTTTTCTAATGAATAATTTTACCCTCCCTCTCCGCCTAGATTTTATTCTGCTCAGGACTTTTCTGCTTCACCCCGTGGAAATAAGAATGCATTGATTATTTTCCATCTAGCAAATATCCCACCAACTGAGGAATAACATGCCTTTCCCCTAATTGGTTTGTTTATCTTGAGCAACAGACTCTGGGTTTGTTTGGACTCTGGCTGGCATCCACACACTGCACCGCTCCTCAGCATGATTACTCACCTTGGGAGGAGGCTGCTGGAGCAAGGTTGATGTTCCCCGCATAGACATCAGGCTGTCATTCTCCCCGCTTATGTGACATCATTTGCCAAGACAGATTTGTTACAGGAAAAATAAATTCAGGCCTAAAAAGGGATTGATTTAAGGACAGGCTGCAAGTGGAAAAAGGCGACAGGAGGGATGGGGGCTCCCAGACACATTTCACCACTGAGAGGGCTCGGGCCGGATCCAAACAAGCTGCCAACAGAAGATGGATTCTGGCTTCATGTATAATTGATAAACTGTATGTTCTAGGTGTCAGCTTTAAAGAGGGAGCTAGGACTATATCAGGAAGCTATTTTTCCTCTCTGAGGCGAGCATCATTTTTATTTTGTCCTCCCCCGTTTTCTGGCTTATCTTCTCAGTTCAGAAAGCCCCGTTGAAAATTATCGTTTTCTTTGAAGACAACGTTCGGGAAGTGCAGCTTTAAAAGCACATCCTGTTCCTGCGCCTATTAGGAGTGCTAGTCCAGGGCAGATAGCCATCTGCAAAGTTGACTGTACATCCTGAGTTATCAGGATTAGCCATCTCAGTCTTGACACCTAGCACATTAATATTAGCTATGGGAGACTCTATCCCGCTGAAAGCAGCATAAAAGGATTAATGCAGCGCTTATCCTTTTGGAAATAATGCCCTTTATTGAGCGGATTTGACACTGCAAAGGCTAATGATGACATTGAATGGAGCCAGAATAAGTAATGGTGCATCATCCCGTGTCATGCAGCCAGAACAGTCGCTATCTGCATTCCGACGGCATCAGATGTATTGATTTTGCTGAAGGCGTTCAGTTGTTTTTCCTCTGCAGCAGTAAGAAAGTGTTACTCAATCATCAACGTCCTGTGGCTAACGACAGCCCTCTCCCTATAGGCCCAATGACATGCTTCTCTCATCGTCGTGGCGTACGCTACAATCTCACCTCTGAGCACTTTGAGCTGCAGCAATTACTGTACATGGAACACAATATGCCAGCACGTCACCCTCCCTGTCTGTCACGCAGAGACTGTGGGATTACTGTGGCTTTGCCCGCTCACTTTAATAGCGCTAAATTTGCATCTCTAGTCAGAAGGATACAAATTAGCAGTACAGTTTGTACCACAAAAGTTTGACCATTTCAGTGGACCAGAGGAGGGTGGGACGCCAAGTTTGTACTGTATAATTTCCCTCTGATACACTATAATAGCTGTGAAAAGCAGTTTTCTGTTCTGTTTTTTTTTTTTTCACACTGGACTTGAAGTGCAAAAAGTGGCTTTTAATATCGCCCATGTACACTTGACTTTAAATGTTGCTGGATGTAAACAGGAACGGTGCCTGCATGGGGTAACCAGATCCTGCCACACTGTGAGAATTTAAATCAAGCGAAAATAATGTAATTCAGTTGGAGAGAGTCTCCTTGAACCCCTAACATGATTTGATTATAAGAGGTTAAACAACTGTAATAATAAATCTGTCAAATTTTTAATAAGATGTGCCATTTTGTGTCGGGCATTATAGCACTGAGGGCCAGACAAGTGGCCATCGGGGCCACCTGAGAACATTTGCTCCGTTCTTTCTGCTAAATTGCTCCTTCCCCTAGATGTTTTTTTTTAGCTGACAAGATAGTAACCTTATCAATCACGGCTGCTTCCCTCTCTCTCCCAAGGACTTGTGTTGATATGTTCTAAGTGCTCTCTCCTTTGGCTGTTTAAATGGGAATATTGCATGCTCATTTGAGCGATGCCTCCCTGTTTCTTAATGAGCTGATAAAGCCCCAATTATGGAGGCAAATCCTGATTTCTGATTTGCATTACCGACTCTTGTTTCACCACACGGCGGAAATGTTCATGATTGAGGTGCTGAGCTGTTGGCCTGCCTTCCCAGAGACTTACATGGTGTGTGTGTGTTGATGTGCATGTGTAGGGACACAGGAGATGGACAGATTAGATTAGATACAGTAGATACTGCACAGCCCCGGCCGTTTGTGCGTAGAATGTGATTTAGTTGTGGGGTTTGAGACGGGCTGTGGGGCTGCTCTGGGCTCTGTGATGGGTGAGGGGATAGACTGACAGTGACAGTGGGGTGGTAATGGCTCTGAAGAAGGAGGAATGGCCCCTGTAAGGCCCCTCTCCCAGTGGCAGAGCAGAGCAGCCCTGTCCAAATACACTGCAAAATGAATTCTTTTCTCCACCTGTGTGGGGTTTTTTTTTTTCCACAGAACTAGAAATCGAGGCTATTTATAGCTACACCAATCTGAGGAGAAATGGTGAAAGGAATGGAAAACGCTACCCTTAAAGAAATCCAGCCTTCACTTTTATTAAGTATCAGCAGTTGCAGTAACGCCACAGCCCATCAGATGTTGAGACATCAGTGAAGTAAAAAGATGAGAAGATGTTGTATCACAGTTGCAGTTTTATTTTTTTTTTTTAACAGGACCCCGATCCAATAGCCAAGAGGGAGACCGATCAAAGTCGACCTTTGGATGTGTGATCAGAGATGTGGTCATATCCGTATGAGTGCAATTGCATATGAGATCCCAGGTTTGTTTTCATACAGCCACATATTTGCCTCTCTTGCCCTCCATGCCCCTTTTCGTCTCCGAAACTGAAACATCATGTCTAGAACTTTGGCTGGGGAGCTCTGCAGTTCATGAAAAATGCATTCACTCTGCTTTTTTCTAACTCCTCGCCTCTGATACCCTTGTCATATCATATCCATGTCATGTCAGTGTGTGTATTAATTATGTAGCAGGCGCAGTTGAGGAGACAATATTGATGCCTCTCAACTAGACGTCCTATGTATATTACTCACTTGTCATTGGGAAATATAAACAAGACTTAATTACGGATGAGAAGAAGCTTTAATGTTTAGCCTTGTGAGTAAATAATTCGTAGCCAGTGTTTACAGGAGGCATTTTTTTCTTTCTGCCTGCTTCTCCCTCGGGCTCCATTTTATTCTTAGAGTCTCACTCTATTCAACCGTTGTGGTCACTTTTTCCGGTTCAACTGAGGTGTTCGACCCGGTCATCCCGCCTGGGTTTTGCCTCTGTTTTAGTCTGCAGAGCTCGCAATCGCTCAACATATTGTCGACGAATGGCACCCAGTAGCACCTTTTGGAGGTGTCCCAAATTGCAAAGGTAATTTATTTCTTTGCAAGCGAAATTATGCATGAGTAAGAGGTCATATTGTAATATAAAATTGCTCAGCAGTTGCACACATACCAGATCCTGTTTGGGATATGTGTTTCTGTTTATGAGTCCTCTCTGTGCTGTAATCTTATGGAACTGTGACAGCACTTGAATATATTCCCCCACCAAATGAATATCAGGAGGGAACACAGTTCTGGATGGTTCCTCTTGAAATACAGCTGTTTCCCTCCGGTCCCCTTCCTCCTCCTGTAACAAATGGTCTCTCAGGATTAAAACCACTACAAACACTTCACAGATATTAATCTTCTTCCAGGACCTCATTCAAAAGTTGCATCTAAAAGGGAAAAAAAAAGGTTTTTACACACTTGTTATGTTTAATGCCAAAGCGGATATCTGTGTTCCTTGCAGATATACATTAACTACATCATGCTATGAAAGCTTACTTTAAGTTGGTAACCCTGTCGTTGCCAACAACTGAGTCAACATTGATCCTGTGCAAGAACGATTGTTTTACAGCCTGGTGATTGCAGCGGTTTGGCAGGAATAATTGGAAGTTCAAAGCATCGATCCGTGAGTGTAGCCTGGGGATAGGTTTCTGGAGAAGCTGACACTTCAGATGTATTATGAAGCCATCACGTCTAATTTGCACAGGCCTCTTTTGTAATTTACCCCCAATTCAGAGGAACAGTCTCCTGCTCTGCAGCACAATGCACACTCTGCTTGCATTGTTCACGCTCATTGGAAGAGACACTGAGTGAATGAGTCTTGGAGCTCAAATAATGTGCAGCACTGTTCCTGTCATATTTGTTGCTGTGTAATGGCTCCTGATTTGTAGTTTCCTGCAGCGCCTTTTCGGTTTGGTGCAGAGCAGACAGTGCTGCACGGTATACAGCAACTGTTTTCTGTGCATCCAGTCCAAGCAACTTGTTTACAACTCGCTGTTGAAGCAACTGCTTGACAGATAAAGGACCTCAAAACGTTGTATAGTCTTTGAGAGGGGGAGGAAACCTCTTCAGAAGAAGGACTGGGGTTTTCCACATGCCGCCCAGACATTCTCACACATATTGAGTTTGTCTGTGTGCATCTTTGAAGATGCAAATGTGTCAACCACATGTAACCAACCACCCATCGAGAAGCTGAGATGCTCAACTGCCTTTCTCACGGCTCTTAAATGGCTGCCAGTGATCTTCAGCAGATCTGCGTGTCTGTGAAGCCTGCAGTTCTTTTTTAACAGACAGATTAGTTTTTGTGGGATATTGAATAATTTGTGCACATTTATCACAGAGCTAAAACGTCAGTTTAACCACATTAGGAGACGGAAGAGAGTTTGGCTGTAAAATGTTATGACTTTGCATGTAGCAAACAGACAGTATGTGTATGCTTTTACAGTATAATGATACAGAAGCCATTAATTGGCCATTAATGTAAACCAGAAGTTACTACAGTCAGTAAATGGATTTACGAGTTAAACTTTTTAGATCTATTTTGCATCACAATACAGACAGAATACCTTTTACTTTGCACATGCAGGCGCTCCTTAATCAAGAGAATATTTATAACTCAAACTTGCCAGCCAGCTTTGACGTCTGGTTTAAAGAAAAAAAAAAGACAGCACATCATAGCTCGGCATATCCTGACAGAGGAGACATTCGTAAATTATTAATGTTTTCCCTTGCACTGTCACCTATCATTGCACTATCCTTCTACTCCTGTATTTGAAATGCAAGAGTAGTAGTCCTGCAGTGTGGCAAGTCATGTTACTGGCTCTCATTTCAATATCTGAAGTGAAAGGTCGGGATGATATATTCTGTCCTGCCGTGGTGACAGTGACTTACATCCTACCAGTTCAAGATGGTACACTTTTACGAGGGCCACCCAGCCTGTCGAGCAAACTGATAATGAATCAATCTGTGTGAAACATTTATGGTCCCCCCCCCCCTTGTGTGAGGCCAATTAGAGCATCCTCGGTGGCCCCTGCTGTCTGAGTCAGGGAAGCCCCTTGCATTGTCATATCAATATTCCTCTGTTGATCTCCAGCTGAGGCGAGTCCGGCTGCTCTTTCCACACATGCTAATTTGCATTCGCCAGCATGTGTGGGAGATGGCATGCTGGCTGCCTCTCCTCCTTGTTCCCAAACCTACTGTTGCCTCCCTCTCTCTGTCTTTTTCTACTTTTTTTTTTTTATAATATTTATTTATTTTTTCGAGAGGGAAAGGTTTCTTGATTCCTGGCATGCCAGAGAAGGGTCCTCTGAGGATTACATTGGCTAAGCCCTTATCACTCCAGGAAATTCACTGCCTGCTTAAAAAAGTGGTAGGAGTAGAAAATCAAGGGGAAGTGTTATTCTTTTTAAGTTTCTCCCTATTCCCATGGAAAGTTATTACGGGTTTGAAGAAAAGTCCTTTTTTTGGCACTCAAGTTTTCTCGCAACTGCATTTCATATTTCACCCTTCTTTTTTTTCCAAGCGGCTGGTGGAATTTTAGAAGTGGAAAATGTGAAGGCAGGTGCTTGAGAGAGAGAGAGAGAGGGAGAGAGGGGAGGCTTAGGGAGGGCTGTGCTCACTGGGAAGCGATGTTAAACATCCAGGGGAAATGTTTGTTATTCTAATGGGATACCACCATGGTAACAGCTTTTAGAGACTCCCAAGGCTTTGTGTGGAGTATATGCACGCTTTCATCAATCTCGCCTAATTTCTTTGGGGATTAGCAAATATAATCAGTCCTTTCTCCAAGTCGTCACCTGCTTATCGACATGAATATTATGGTGAAATTTAGCAGAACACAGCCCTGTTGGATGTGGAGAAAGCAATACACGGGCCATTAATATAAATCACAAATTGAAGTGAGTCACTAAATGGATTCAAAAGTCATTAGTATTCCTTTTGTGCTGAATGACAGAATAGCTTACATTTTGCACATACTTACTTGCTTTTTTTTTTCTTTTTTTTTTTTTAAATCCTTGCTACCGAGACCAAAGCACTTTTGCTCGTATTACATCTTCAAGTTAAACATGTTTCAGACAGAAGTAATGAATTATGTTATTTTCAGATTTAATACCTTTACAGGGGTTTTAAAGGCAATGGAGTGAACTCATTTACAAGACTTGGTGTAAAAAGGAAACCCTGCCTGATGAGGAGCCTCCGTGTTTAAAAGGCTCCAATAACTCGTAAGCCCCTCTCAGTTTTATACCTTTTTCTCTCCCTCTGCAGATTTCCTTAAGTGGCTTATGTGAATTGCAATTGCCACATTGAAGCCGGGGGTATACAGAATACATTTCTTCCCGGCCGTGACCAGCTAACAGCGCGTTGAACTTGTGCGTGTGGTGATGGAGAGGTTTCACACACAGCACTGCAGCGCCGTGGGAGTATAGCCTGACCTAAAGCTAAGCCCCCAGCCGGAACAGCCTTCCATCAAACTCACAACACTGCTCTCTTATCTACTGGCATTTCTGCCTGATACAAATAGCCAAGACGTGATATAGTTGGCTACATGTCATATCTGGCATTGTACTACGCTCTATCTGCTCCCCCCTCTGTGAAATATAATGCTTTTAACTCACCAGCTTTTTGCCTTAGCTATTTTTTCCATCTGTAGCGGAGACAGAGACCAGTGTGTTTGCTCGTCTTGGCCAAAGGCCAAAGGCTCTTTCTGATATAATCCCCACCATCGATCAGCCTTTGTTTACTCTAACATGGTTTCTCTCCCCTCCAGCAATTAGAAGGCAACCTTCCACCTCCTGCTCCACAGACCAGCTTTATACGTTTATTTTTCCCTTAAGTGGTAATTTTTCATGTTGTGGCTGAGCTCTAAGAAGTGTGGGTGTATATTAAGTAATGGATACTCTTCAACCAGACTGGCATGTTGGATACCAAATTTTTGTTAATGTTTCTTTGTCTTTGAAGAGGAGATTTCTCCAGTCCAATCAGTGTTTAGTGTTATTTAGGGATCATTCAAACATTTCCTATGTAGCACTCCACGTCCTGTGTGTTTCATTTTGGCTGCTCCACTTAGAAATCTCAAGCACTTTGAAATTTTAGAAAAATGGATGTGGCTGTAGAAGCTGAGGATGACTCTCCTGTCCGTCTGAGAGGCTCTCGTCATAATAGATCAGGCGGGAGAGTGACTGGTCTTCTCTGTGGTCTTGGCTAAAGAGGTTTATAATCCACACAGAGAGGAGAACATTTTGCTTTATTGCTAATATTAGGATACAGAACAGAGTTATGACCAATTTCAGCTCTGGGTTTAGTGATGAAATATTTACCTGGACTCAGTGACTTGAGTTAGATGTTAATTTGGGCCTGGTTTCATGGAGAAAGACTTTGACTTGTGGCTCAGATCTAAGAAATAGTCAGATAGATAGCTGCAACTTTAAACTTAACTTAAGACTTAAAATTAAGACTTTTGTATCTCTTTACTTTACTTTACTTACTGCATTTTATTTGATTGATTCTAAGTGTGAAATGTATGCAGTATATAGAGGCCTCACAAGTATCCACAATGGAGCAAAGTAGTGACCTTTGCCTTCTGCTTTGCCTTTGAAAGATGTATAAATTAGCGTCACACAGTTCTACACCTGTCAGTGATAATGTCAAAATCTCAATTTACTGCCCACTATAGAGTATTATTAAGTGTTTATTATGTAGAGAATAGTGAATGAGTGAAGGAGTTTGGACTGTTTTAATGAGCATTTTCAATTTGTGCATAAAAAACTAAACCCTGAATGAAAATGCAGATAATTTGGTGAAAGAGTGCGAGAGAGTGCAGTGGAAACAGGCGAGGCATGTCACTTATGGAAATGCACATTCATTTGCTTTTTCTTTTGCTGATTTTCTGCAAATTCTGTTAAAACCTGCACTAAATTTAGATGGAACCTTGACTTAAGACTTTCTAAACTAAAAGACATGGCCAACCAAGCAACAACGACGAAGTTGCTCATCTGTTTTAATTCCAGGAGAACACAAACAATAAAGCCAGCAGTTACAAGGACATTTCACTGCAAAAATGTGTGCAAAACAGTAACAGACAAAAAAAAAAAAAAAACAATTTATTTGCCGTCACAAATAAATTGTGACGGCAGTAAATAGTGTTAAAGCTACAATTGAGTGACAAAGATGTTCAAAAAAGGTGTACAAACATGGAAAATGCGTAGATAAATAATAATAATAGTTCTGCATTGTGAGGACAACACAGCATTGTTAGAAGCAAAACACATCATGAGCCACTTTATCCTTTGTGTCACTGGTCAACAAATGCCACTGATAGTTACCATGGAAACACTGTCTGTGTCAGCCTGGTGGTGGTGCGGCTACTTTTTTAGTCTTAATTTTGGTTAAACTTTCTACCTTGTATTAGACTAGTAAAATAGGTAGACAGGTTTAACCTTGTAGATAAGCTCAAGATATCTTCCTGAACCAAGTCTCTCATATGTATTCGTCATCGCGTCCTACAGAGAAGCAACATTAACCACATTGCGGCTAATGAGTCTTTAAGTCAGAATTATCAAAGGCATGCGACATGTTAATGCCTCTGAACAATTTTGATTTAACATCTAACACATTGCTTCACCCTGTTACTTGTGCTTTTGGCAGACAACCCTGACGCCTACCAGCAGCATCTGAATTTGGTGATTTTTAGGTTTTGTTTGATGCTTAAGAAAGACTCATACTTTCTGGCTGCGATTATATCCATCTCAGCCGGAGATGCTATTCTCAAGTGGGAGAAGCTCTTAGTACACTACACTACTAATATTTGAGTGCTTTGAGGGAGAAAAATGTCTGTTTAGCCCAGTGGGGAGCAATAACTTTCACAATAAGTCACAGACAGAATATAAGTAGCGGAACGGTGGCCAACTTTTAATGGTATTATCATGCATTCACTTTAAAAAGTCGAAAGTTCCTTCAATGTCTTTCAGTCTCTTGCTGTTTTTTTTTCTTTCTTTTTTCTTTTGATCGCTAAGATTTTGGAGTCCTCCCCAGGTGTTTCCATCAGCTGTGATTAGCTGTGCGCAGGTAGGGAAGTACTCTTCACTCTGCAGTAAGCTGTAATGGCAATTTCAAGTTCCAGCAGAAAACCGACCCCTTCTCGTAACAATCAAAATACTACAGCAACATAAGAGTCTGTATGGAACTTGTTCTTGCGTTGACAAGACTGGTAAACTTTCTGTCGAGTGCACTGTTTCTGCTCTTCCACTTTGTATGTTTACATCATCTGCGTGCACTCAATATATTTCTCCTTCTTGGCCTGACTAGAAACAAAGACAGTCAGAGTTGACATCATCACAGCACCAGGAAGATAAAACCATACGGAGTGAATAAACAAGCTCTAAAGTTTCCTAGCCTTGACGGTATTTCTTACCGTTGTCATTTTATATAGCTGTGTCATTTTTTGCATAATTCCACGGTGCATTGGTTTGGCCTGATTTGATTTAGGACCTCCACTTTCAAGGAAATTGGGCTTAGGGTATGAAAGTTCACACTTCTTGCCTCCAGGCAATTGATTTTTTCTGAGCTTGATTTTAGTGCTGTAGCACTACCAGTAGTGAGTGTTAGCACCGTGTTGTGTCACTGAGGTCCAGAGATACTCGAACCTTAGTGTGAGCTCAGTGTGATATTATAATTTTTAAAGTTAGGAGGTACAAAGTTAAAGGGAAAATAAGCTCTAATACAAGTATTTGATTTGAAAACACACAGGCATTTTAAGCACACCTCTCACATGAGGAAATTACGCCTGGCAATTTTCTGACTTTCTATAGGCTCAAAAATGATATATTGATAATGAAAACAATAGTTATGTGCAGCACTAGTTTGATTATAGTTCTGTTTGATTATGGATATCACAGAAAGTCTTTCAAATGCAACTGCACATAATGTTTATTTGTAGAGATTTTTTTCTACTTTAAATAAAATAAAAAAATAAAAAATAAAATATATTTTTTTTATTTTTTATAGTTTGACATGATAGTTGAGTTTTTATACCAGGATAGCCTCATTGAGAGTAAAAATTACAATTTCAACAGGGTTCTGGCCATGGTTAATAACACAAAATGTATAACGAGACTAGAATTAAAGAGACACACCCCCATTTTTATTCATCATGGTTAATTTTCTAGTAGTGAAGAATACTACTCTAGCTGTGAAAACAGTTTATAGTAAGATGTCTTCTGTGGCTCTGGAGAAGCTTTTCAAAGGCTGAGGAAATAACACTTGATGGTGTCATCAGGGGTTATTTTCTTAGCTTGGGTTTGGAGGCGACAAATTAACTGAGAGCTGAGCTGAGTTGGCATTGCTGGGGAAATGGAGTTTGAAAGTCACTGGCATTAGGCAGGGTTTAATGAAAAGACACCGTGATGTTGCATTATGGAAAGTGTAGGATCTGGGATTTTTGCAGCTTGACCCAGAGTAGCGACTAAAAGTCAGGATATTTAGCCTATCCTGCTTCAAATCTGGCCATTCTCTATAAAATCTCTTGTGTGTCCCCATACTTAATGGAAGTGCAGTACTAAATGGCTGGAGTACTCCTATAAATGAAAATGCCAATAAGAATCATATAAAAGACCACACTATAGAAACAACCTAAAGTAAAACTTAAGATACACCAGCAATTATTCATGCAAGTTTGGCAAATATGATATTTTTGTTTGCACTCCAGCAATATGCTTCAACTTTTTTCTCTGTCTGCCCGTTTTGAATTATAATTTGGCGAATAGGCAAAAAGTTGTTGATTGCTGTTGGTGTTTTCATCCGGGGGCCATCATCTTGCAGTTTCAATTAGATGTTTTTTTTTTTTTTTTTTTTAAACAGGCATGAATAATTAAAGGTTCCTTTTCTGCCACGTGTTCTCCTATTTAGCTGGTGCTGAGCACACACAGTCAGAAGTTATTATTAGACTGAATTTAAGCGGCCCTGTGTCCTCGGCTCTGAGCAGTGGGCACCGAGCTCCTGCATTGAGTTTGACAGCCTTCACACAATATTGTGCAAGGGCGCTCCCTTAGCTTCTCATGCTGGTTAAATGTAATATGGCAGATGGATAGTATTTGCAGGGAGAGCGGGGGTCTCACCCTCCCTCTCACTCTTTTTTTTTCGCCGTCTCTTGCCAGTACCTCAGACATTTCAAGGGGGAGAAATATGTATCAAATTAACTCTTAGCAACAGGGCCTCCAAGCTCCCTGCCCTTGTCTTTTCAGCAATCAGAGCTTTGTTATTTTAGTCTTTCAACCAAAACCAAACTGGATTCAATGGCTTCAGCAATTACCTGTAATTTTCCAACCTGGTGCGCTAGCTTTCACCGGAGCGACTGTGAACAGTGAAAGATTGTCTCCTCGGTTCCTCATTTTAGTGTTCAAGTTAAGTGCACTAATTAATTTACATCCACGAAGTGACACATTTGGAAATGTTCACTTTCCAGCAGCAGGAATGTCTGCGGAGATTTGGTTTCTGTCTGTGCACAACCTCGGAGTCACTGAAACTAGAAACCTTTCTGCAGTGTCGAAACTCCGACACTGAACCTCTGCTTTATACATCTGACCCATATATTAATACATCCTTTCAAGCCAGTTCAGAAGAGACAACTCTGAAGGCCCGACATCTGTTTTCACATTGCAGACTTTTATCCCATTTTTCCATCGACCCCCACAAACTCCCCTTTCCATTCCCCATCCTGTTCTCAAATCATGTAAGAAACTACAGGAGCTAAACTTGACTCCATAAGTGTGTGTTTTTGTGTGAGTCGGAGTGATGTTTCCCCTTCAGAGGTATTGAAGGAGAGAGAACTGCTTGCACTAAAATGCTAATTAAGTGCAGTGTGGCAGACAAGGACACTTGAGAGTGTATGCATTAGCAAGTTTTAACTCCCTGCAAACCAAACAGTTTGTTCTGGGCTAATCTCCCAATGATGGAGGCAAGAACAACACCAGGAACCAGAGAGAGTAGAAATATAGACTGGCTTTAAAACATGAAGCGAGAGAGAGAGAAGCATGGTTTTCTTTTTCATTACCAAGATAACACAGTTTTAGGAGAAGAAAGCATCTCCTCTGGCATCGTTCTTTCGTTTCATCTCCTCACAGAGGTAACATATGGTATCTGTAAGGGAGAGTCAGTTTGTGCTATGCGGTGAATTATTTTGTGGATTAGTATTGGCATTTAAATGCTCTTGGCTTTAAATCTTGTCTGTTTTAGATCTTAAGTACATTCCTTGGCATCCCGCTCTCCCGCTCAGGCTGGCCTCTTCCCCCAGCCAACACATTTTTGAAACTGTAGAGCTTAACAGGAGAGCAAAAGGCAGCCATTTGAAAAGACCCTGAAGCTGATCTCAAATTACTTTTAGTGAGATACAACTCAAATCAAACCAATTCTTCCAATGTTGTGATGCCAACAAACCCTTAACCTCAAGTTGGTGTTAAAAACCTTTTTTTTTTCCATCCATTTACAGAATGGAGGCGTCTGAGGTTAATGTAATTACGGTCTCTGATGGTTGTACAAATTGCAGGCTGGTAGTGTGACACACGCTCCCCTCAAGTGTTCTGTGGTTGGCTCTAAAGTCTTGTTTTATCCACGCTCATTAAGGCGACCTCGGCCAGGTATGTTTGGTTATCGCCACGACTTTTATAGTCGCTCTTCACGTACATTTCACGTACACCACAAGAGACCTTCGTGACATCGGGGAAAAATATCCGCTAGCCTGAAAATCGGGTAATATTTAAACCAGAGAAACTGTTTTCGAAATAAATACTGCAGCAGTTAGTAAGTGATGTCTCTGCCCAGTTGTTAAATCCAGCATTTGTGGCACATTTATGTTGCCCTAGAGATCCTGGCTGACATGATAGCCCCCTTTCCTCATCTCCAAGCGGCCTTTAAAAGCACGGCCCTCCCTTCTGTTTCCAGTACTGTTGGCCTCCCTCCAGCTCCCTCAGAAGAAGTGGATGAATTCCTAGATGTCTGATAAGCTTCACCAGAACATGATTCTTAATGGAAGAGAGAAGAAGAGGCAGATGCTATCAGCCTGGTTGAATTGCCTTGCAGTCAGATCAAACATCCTAAAAGTGCAGGGAATACTGAATCATGTCGCATGGTTGTTGCACATTTATCTTCTCTGTTGGTTTAATTGAACTTGTTTCTAAATGAAACCAACTGGCCGTTTCGATGCAAACAAAACATCATTAGCATTGTGAAAATCCCAGTCGCTTTGTAGCTTTTTCCAACTCATTTTCCTTTTGAAATAAAAAGCCTTAAATGAGCTCTTTTCATCCTCATGTTTTTTTCCTCCACTCAAGGCACTTTGTGACACCATTAATCACTTACCTCGGTTTGTTTGTCCCCTTTCTTTCTCCTGTTTATTGAGCCAGAGACTGACACAGATTCCCCCACCCGTCATCATGTGTGAAGGTCTTGTTTGTCCCTGTGTGTTTGTGTGTAAAACAGCAGGACCTTCAGGATGGGGGGGGGGGGGGGGGGGGTAAAATGTATCTCGCAACACTGGCGTAGCGTGCCAGAGGTGTCTTGATGGCGATGGAGTCATACTGAGCTAATGAAGCTCCAAACCTCAGCTATCGATCCACCTCGCAATGGTGCTTTACAGAGATAACTGAGGAGGAGAGCAGTGTGTGGCCTCACGCGCGCTCTGATCTGTGTGACATCTAATTCTGTGTAATGAACCCTGTGCACCAGAGAGCATGATGGGGGGGGGGGGGGGGGGTCTATGGTAATGACAGGGATAGCATGGCCCGGGTGGCTTTGAAAAGCTCTGAAACACTGCTGGTTAGCTCACAGGGATTTTCCTGACAACAAGGAATGTATCACTAGTACAAACGCCTGCTTAAAAAACAAAGTTGCTTTGTTAAATTGTATACATGCTACTTTTTGGTGAACGCATGAAGTCCTTCTGTAACTCTGTGGCATTGCTGCTTTGTAGTTATACTGTATTTCCGTTTCTCTGATTTGTAACTTTTCTATTGTTACTTCTCTCTGCTCTCTACAAGCAGCACTTATTTCATACTTGTCTGCCCTAGGAGAGGAATCCCTCCTTTGTTGCCACTCTTGGGGTTTCTCCAATTTTTTTTTTTTTTTTCTGATAGAAGTTTTTGTGTGATGGAAGCTTTTCCTTACCTGAATCGAGAGTCTAAACTTACAGTCACGTGTGCCCTCCCTCCATTTAAACTAATTTGAAATAATGAAAAAACATTGAAATAAATATTGAGTAGCGCGATCTTAAACTGTGAACGGAGTTTCAGAGAAATAATGTGGTTTGTAGGCTAGCAGTGTGACATTGTACATCCTTGAATTTGTCAGTCGTACTCGCTTCAGTTGGAGTGAATGGAAGCTGTGAAAATATTCACAGAGATTGGTGCTTGTGTGAGTGTTACTTTTGGCTGTTATTCAGACAGAAAAAAGCACTGCGTTAAATAAATGCAGAGGGCTGCGTTGGTGTTGCTACAGGTAGAGGTGAGAAGATAAAAGATGATCCAGTGTTTCACTGAAATGAATGAGGAGGCTGTGGTTAATGAACCCATACTAATATTGGTCTGAACACAGCTTTAAACCTTTCTTTGACCACAACAAGCTGTAAACACAACTCTGACATATTACCACATTATAAAGTGGTAATGACAAAATTGCCTTTTTACCCATCCTGCAGACATCGGGGAACATTAGTATTGGTTTGGCACCTGGCGAATGGAAGTCCAATATTCACTTTCCCTTCAGTTCTCGTTTGGGCTCCTCAAGTCCTCATCAAGTCCTGAGGGAAATATCTGACTTTTTAGTTGGTAAATGCTCCACTGTGTTCCCCAGCTAGTCAGTAACTTTGTCTGGCGGGTGCTGAGCAGGTTGTGTACAGTTGGATTATCAGAGCTTTCTCACTGAAAACAGCTGCCTCCTCTGTCTGGAAAGAGCTCTGATCATTGCAGTCAAAACAGTAACGTTTGTGAAGTGCTGTAAAACCCGAAACAATGAGATGAAAGATGATAAAAAGCTACATAGAGCTGAGGGGAACTGAGGAGTAGGCTCAGCACTAGGGGGACCCTTTCACATTATACATTATATTGTCATTTAATCCATTTTAATATAATTGATAAGAGTAGCTTTAAGGATAGAGGGTCCTGAGATTGTAAAACCCTTTAAGAGAAACATGTGATTTCTAGTTGTATAAATAAAGATCTGATGAAGTGTATTGCATTGGCCATAATAACTCTTTTTACTGAAGTGGTGATGGTTTTAAATTTCCTCTATCATTCCCGAGTAAAAGAAAGTGTCAAACATATCCTTCATGACACAGTACTTTGAACACTCCCCCTTATCCCTGCAGAATTAAAATAGACCTTAAAAAAAAGCTTTTCCTTTTCCATGACCACCTCTGCTGCTGGTGCAAATGAAAATGCCCTTCCCAAAATAGATCATTTTTACCCTTCAGATGTCCACTTTTATTTTAAGCTCAGTGACACCATGTCATCCATCACACCCAGCGTTTTAGATGTGAGCAGCCCCCGGGAAAACACTGATACAATGCAGGGAAAGTGTGATAGCGTGCTGCTGCTGTGTAGTTAGGACCTCTATGGTTAGATTACCACTAATTTCATCTCAGAGTAGCATTTAGACATTTCTTTGTGTGAGTAAAGTGGAAGTCATTCCTCTTTTTTAGGGTAAACATTGAAAATGGATGCTCTGCCTTTCCAACTCTTCCCTCAAATTACCACTTGACATGGCCAAACATCGCTCCGCATTATTGTCTGCCAGGAAAATGCATTTCTGAATGCTTTATTGAATGTTTTGGCTGGGTGGAAATTGTACGAAGTGTACCCAGTGCTTTGATCATCTTGACCTGGAAATGCGATAGTCACCCCACTTCACAGGGCTCTCTGACACCTGGGAAACTGGATCTTGTATTCTTGGTACATGATCTGCACCGCAGCACTAAAGACTTAACTTCTCCTGTTTCGTAGTCGGCAGAGACTACTGATGGGAACTGGAATTTCACATGGCTCAGACTGAGGCTTATTTTCCCCCACAAGCCACTGGAGTCACAACATTTGGAGGCTGGTGGAAAAAATGGCCTGTATGATTTTTATGAACGAGATTCCTGCAGTATTATGTTGACTTCAAACACATAGACGCACAAAAAGGTTTTTTTTTTTAGATCAGGATTTTTAATTTCTGTGCATCAAAGTTAATGAAGAATCTTCAATATTTTGACTTCAGATTATTTGATTCATTGATTAGATGTTAGTTGTTGTTGTATTTTAGCATTTTTGATATGGTTGTTAATTTTTCAGTTAGTTTTTAGCTGCAGAGGTGGCCCTAACATCATAAATGAATACACTTTTTTGAAATAAAACATAAAGCCCTAGGGAAAACCTACAGGACTATTTCAGAAAATTCATGGCAATGACAATTGTCATGGCATCATTTTCTAAGTAAACATAACGTCTGATTTGATCTGGTTGTCTCAACAACTTCCTGGGAGAAAATCACATTTGTACTGATGTTGAGTTGTTTTCTGGTACATGTTTTTGTTTGTCTTGGTTTATTTTAGCATTTTGAGACCATTCTCACTGTAAAATGTTATCACTTGGATTGGAAGCAGTGTGTTTTTCAGATAGGTAAATGATCAGCATCAAATCAGAATGGATGTGCTCAAATAAGAAGTGTTACAGTATTTAAAAAAGTATTTTCTTTTTAGTATTACGTGGATATAATTCGTTCAGAAATCAGTTTATATATTGCAGTTCCAAGCAATTTAATGTGATGGCACAGGCAGTGCTAGTGAGGTTAGAAGTAAATTACACAGAGCCAGTGTGTGATTAGAGAAGCTGTGGCATGGCTTTTAAAGTTCACCGCCCCTCAGGATATTTGATCGAGCCGCCGGCCTTTGATCAGTGTTAACGTTACGGTAACCATGACAGTTTATTTTCAACTACCAAAAAAAGACCATTTGTGTCAGAAAACAATCTCCCCTTCCTCTGACACATTGGCACGCCGCAAAAGAAAAATGTCAGGGTCAGTGATGAGCCATTAGCCCAGAGTGAGTTCCTTTTGTGCTCCCAGATCCATTTAAAACACCTTTTTAGTCTTCAACAGATGGTACCGTGACAAAGCAACCACAGGCATTGACCTGGGCCTTAACTTAAAGACATTTCTAAAAAACCACAGGACGGTGGTCAACGGGAATGTCCGCCCTGAGAGTGAATGACACCATGCGTAATAAAGAATTCACCTGCTTAGCACGGCTGTATTGTAATGCCTTGTACATTTGATTGACTACACAGACACCCTCTATTCATCGGTATTATACCCTTTTCTTTTTCATGGAGGTCGCTCCTCCGTTGCTGCAAATGTCATAGTGCTTTAATGAGAACTGCACTGTAGCCCACAATGGAAGCTTTTCAGCCAGATTAAATGTATCACTGTGCTCAAACTTTCCTTTCCTCTCTCTCTCCCCCCCCTTTGCCCCTATTGTGACACAGTGGTTTTACAGAGCAGCTTGTTGCTGAAAAACAAGGTTAAGAAGATCAGTATCAAAGGAGGAGTGTTTTTGTGTGGCTTGCAGGAGAGTCTCGCTTCAGGTTTCCACCTGAAACACAAAGGTGTTTTCTTACCTGATTTGTATTCATTCACACAATGAGTGGACCTGCCTCTCTTGTTTCCAAGTAAGGAGAGTCCAGACGAGACTTTTGTTCACCCTATCATTGGATACGTGCATGTTGCTTCCTCCAGTACGAGCCTTGGAGCTCAGCCACAGGCTTTGTCCTGGATGGATTTTTTTCCTGCCCTTTTTCCTCTTCTTTGTTGCTCTGTGTATGTTCTAAGAAACCATTTCAGATAAATGTTTCAGCACTACCGCTGTTTTTTTCTTTTGGCTCCTGTGTTATTTCCATAATACCGAGCCTTGTCACCCTAAAATTGCATTGTCAGAATCCAGAAGCCACAAATTAGTAGTTTAAAGTGTTTCAGTCCATAGGAGCCTATAGTTCAGTCCATTCTGGCCCACGTTATGCTGTCAAAATGTAGCTATAGCTGCCTGCACGGTGGTACTGTACAGATTAATTTGTTTGATTCCGTTGAGGTCAGTCAAACTGCTGAAAACATAATGTAAACTATGATGTAATATTATTCTTGTTTTCAGGGGTTTTTCCTGACTGTGTCCCCGGAGTCAATCCTGAAGGTGGCGAAGCACGCTTCAGATAACAACAAGATCTTCTGCATGAACCTCTCAGCTCCCTTCATCAGCCAGTTCTTTAAAGAGCCCTTGATGAAGGTCATGCCTTACGTCGACATCTTGTTTGGCAACGAGACGGTAAGTGAAACGAGATATGTGGTTCAGGCCTCTTTAGGAGAGATATTGTGTTTGTTAACACACTGTTTTGATTAAGATGTACATGTGTTTTTGTGTGTATGCTTAGATTTATCTCCACAAAGGAGGTTATATTTTCAGTCGTCTTTGTTTCAGTTCTGTGTCATAGTTAAATAGTAGAATATCTCAAAAACTGGCTTGATTGAATGTTAGGCCATGGGCCGAGAAAAAAGTGCTTTGTTATTTGGGGAGAGTCGGATCTGATAGCGCTACATTTCCTCTGATTCTTCAGCAAATTTAGTACATATTTGAATGTGGAAAAAACTAAAATCCAAATTTCTTTTAGACGTAGCCTATTTGATGCCATCAGCCAATCAGCATTTAATGTGTGTGTTAAATGCAGAACCCAGAACTAAATGCAGTTTAAATACTTCTAAATATTTTTCTATTATTAAGGCAACAAATTCTAAGGATTGTGCAGTCTTGTGCAGAGTGTGAACTCTGAGTGCTTTGTAATTTAACACTATATCCTCTCACCTTGTTTAAAACAAAATCAACATGCCATGTCCACTGTTTCACTCCACTCATTGCTCTCATTTGCCGTCAGTATCCATTTAACTTATCACTTATCACTGCCCCATAAAGAGATGAATAAGAATTAGCCCAGTAATCATTCATCTGAATCGTGTCACCATTTCATGCCGGTTGAGCCATTGATTTTTCTCGGCTCTTTGGAAGTGAGTAGCTGGTTGGAGGTCAAGCTGTGGTCACAGACTGTGGTGCTGCTGGGAAGTATCCTCTAACAGGCCAGCTGAGCTTGACTGGGAGGCACGGCCTGGACAAACTGCACCTTCGGGGGCGAGGAGGAGGGGAGTGGATGATCACTGGCCTGAACTCGCCTCCCCACTGCTAAAGCTACTAAACAGAGCCCTGTCTTTGGGTTAGAGATGGGGTCCACAGATCAGGACAGAACTGGAAGAAACTGCTCAGCATTTGAGGATTTATTGCTGTTGCTGACTTCAGCTTTTTCCTCTTTTCTTTCCTCTCCCAACATAAGACCTCCCTTTTACATATGCACCTCTCTCGCTCCCTAATTGCTGTGAGGAACGATTCTGTCTCCTAAACCACGGTGTATATTTTGCAAGCGTTATGTATTTTTGGGTGGGTGGTACCGTAACTGTTTGCTTAAGAAGTTTGCTCACACCTCCAGTCATTACAGTTTAATGACTCTGGATAATTGCAATGTATGTTTGTTGAAGGAGATTATCTTTTGGAGTCTCTGTCAGGGCTTGCTCTCCGGAATTGAACCCGGCTCAGGCCGCCAAAATAAGAGATTCACTGGGAAACAGAGCTGATATTCACTGCTCAGCTGCCTCAAGCAGCGAGGTGTTCCAGGGTCTATGTAGGACTAATGCCTGTCCAGTGTGTTTTGACTCCTTTTGGCCTTCCTCCGTGTTGGCTGCCGGGCGGAGGGAGCGGGGAATGACTGCTCATACAGTCGAGCCCTAGACCTCCCATTGTGCACAAGCCAGACAAGGTTGGCGGTCATGCAGTGGTGCATGGTGAGTGACAGGCAACAGGGCTGCCTCGCCCACGCTCGCCTTCCAGCCCCCCTGGCCGTCCTCTCACCCCAGCTTCCACCCCCCAAAGTGATGGATCAGCCTCAGCCCGCGATGCTTTCATAACAAGTCAGTGACAGTCAGGATCATGCAGACTGACTCCTATAGCCTTGCAGAATGTGCCATAAGGGAAGGCTAATATGTGTCTGCCTGTCTCTGCCTCCCTCTCCCACACTGACTGAGTCATGATACAGAGCTACGTACTCTTGGGGAAATATGTTTAAAGCAGCTGTAAGATCTCATGTTGAGAAAGCAACAAATCATTTTTAAGTTTTAAGTTATTAAGAATTGAGTGCTGCATAATTTGCCATGACTGGGATCTTATTTCAGTTCGATCACAATTCCCTTTTGATCGTTTAAAACTCCAAAACAGTCGTGCAACACCACAGACTCCAAAAAATGTCAATAGCCTCTTTTTATTCTCTTGTTTTTGCCTGCTTCTGATGTTGAAATGTGCCTGTGTTTCTGACTGAGTCTACCCTTGGTAATTCTGCTGTAACTCGATCCTGCTGGTACTTGTTTCAAACCTGGCATCAGCAGGTCCTCCCTGGCCTATCGGCAGCCTCGTACTTATATAACTGTCTCCCATCCATCCTGTAATTACTGCCTTTTTGGGGCATAGTGTAGTGTCTGTTCCTTCACTGGGGGGGGGGGGTTGAGAGGCTAGCGACGTCGTTTCTGCGTTGCCAGGGCCTCTGAGATGGTGCCGACAGAGGCACATAGACATCAGACGCTACTTCACTTAATTGGCAAACATGTCGTGTGATAACCTGGGAACAGCACAGGCCTAATTGAGTCCTCCTGTGCTGTCCTCCTCTGACTACCTGACATGGAACCCAGGGCATTACATTTCCCTCCATTTAATGGCTGCAGTTAATTAGGCCCGAATGAGGGAATCATTACCGCTGGAAAAACCACATGCCAGTGGATTCGCCGATAAAATTAGCCACAATTTGCTTTTGCTATTTGAGCATAAGAGATAAACCACACAATGGGGGGAAAGGATTGGACCATTACTGGCGGATTTGTATTGTGGAATTTTAGACATATCATAGACAAATGGAACGATTAATCAAGACTAAATTCATCACCCTGACTGATGTTTTTTTTTAAACCAGGATCCATGGGTTTCTCCATTTAGATCATTTCATGTGCTTGGACTCATTTTTTTGTCTGTGCAAATGGTTTAAAAATGTGCTTCCATAATAAAACGTTACAGCAGATGAGGAGCTTAGTTTTTTTGCCCCACAGTCAATACCCAACAACCTCTTCACTCCTCTGCCATTAGCATTATATACCACCCCCATACAGAAACTCTTCATGCCTTTGCTGTCCAATGCATTCTGCAGCTCCACACTCAGAGGGAGCTTATTTTTATGGGTCCCAGCCCTGTCTTCCAAACGAAAGACAGCCATTGTAATTGAATACTCAATAGGTGAGCCATTTAACAAAAGTGGAAATGGCATTCGGCTATGTATTAATGTGCTTTGCTGAGCAAAAGGAGCCATCATCATTTCAATGTTCAAGCTGTTTTAAAAGAGCATTTAGCCTGCCATCTCTCCAGGCCATGAGAGCAAAATGACACGGATTTCTTCCTCCTCTGTACTTTGTGTGAATGTTCCTCGCCTAATATTTTGTATGGTTATCTGGCTTATTTTCCCATCCATCCCTCAGCACCTCTCCCTGATCTAGGTGGAGGAATACAAGCAGCTCTACAGAAGGTTACTGTCATGAAAAGCCCCTCAGGCGTTTTGGCTCTCAGCCCTATTTTTCTCCATCTGCATGCAGTGTGTGTGTGTGTGTGTGTGGGGTGGTGGGGGCTCTAATGATTTTTCCAGGACAGGCTGAAGTGGGTGTACAAGTGTATATATATGTGTGTCTGTGTGTTTGTGCGGATGGAAAAAAAGGCGGAGGATACATGGGCAATATGGCGTCATTTCTTAACATCTCTCCAGATTCGTCATTTGGCTTTGTTTGTTTGATAGACTGCTTGGGAGCCTTATCTCTGTGCTGAGGCCCGTGGCTGTTTATCACCTCAGTGACGTATGCGGGACCGTGGAAGTGCATGCTTTCTGCTGTCAGTATGTGTGGATGATGGCAGGTTCACTAAAGGCCCCTTAGGGTATGCGGGGTGTTCTTACAAAAAAAAAAAGGGGGGGGGGGGGGGGGATGAGAGTAAGAATTTCCCCTTGACAGCTCACCCACAGCGGACTCGAGATGTACTTCTCAATGGTAGCTTGGGGAAAATATCCCGTCTCACTGCCTAAAACAAAGAGATGTGAGAGCCAGATTAGCGTATTACCGAAACAGCTTTCCTTTAAGGCTCTTCTCTCTCTCCTCCTCCTGTCAGAGCTGTCTGCAGAGAATGGGGAAGAACATGAGACATTAACCTCCATGTGTTTATTCACAAGGCCCCATAGGCCAACTGGGAGGATGAACACAGAACCATCTCTAAAGCCAGCGAAGCGGAACAATCACAATGTGTCATTGGAGAAAAAGACATGAAGTATTAGCTGCTGCTCTCCTTTGTGCCTTTCACAACTGAATTTTAATTGAATGTGCTATTTCTGTGATGAGTCACATGCCTTCCGTTCAGCGCCAGAGTACACTGACCTTCAGTGTGACGTACAGTCAGTGAGTTGTATGATGAGTCATAGCGCGCATTA
Organism: Lateolabrax maculatus; assembly: GCA_031216445.1. Classification (NCBI taxonomy): domain Eukaryota; kingdom Metazoa; phylum Chordata; class Actinopteri; order Acropomatiformes; family Lateolabracidae; genus Lateolabrax; species Lateolabrax maculatus. The sequence continues at coordinate 8,498,034 of CM062200.1, read as the reverse complement.
GCTGTGATGATTTGCTAAATTCTAAAGCTGCCTTTTTTGTTTTTTGATGAATAAATACTGCAAATAGTTTTTTTTCTGACTTTCCTCAAATCGCTCATTAGTTGAACAGCTCGCAACCCATGGACACGTGCGACCAGTGACAAGGAGTCACAAGCAGACGTCGCTTGGCTTTAAAGCGCGACGATGCACATTTTGCTGACATTGAATTTCCAAGATTGTCTCGAGTTAGTCGCTTTAATCACATCAGTGATTCCCAACCGGTCTAGAATTACGGTCCAAATCCACTGGACCATTAGACATCAGGTCCCGGTCCACACATATACCTCATAGACCCATATAACACCAATCAGTTCATTTTATGCAAACGGACCTGATGAAAAGAACAGGGCAATCTAACAACTGCTTTGTTGAAAATTCAGTCATTTTAAAGTAGTGTTTTTTGTTTTGACCCACTGTGGTCCACTTTTGAACCATTGAACTTTGAAACATCATTATAAAACAATTTAAATATCTGACATGTCAAAATGTAGTCTAGCAGTAGCACAAGTAGTAAAGAGTAATAAAGTCAGCAAACCGACCCACTAATATCAGTTATGCAGCAATATCTATGTAAATCTTGCTATAAGATTAGCTAACAGTAGCAACTATAACATATTGGTCATCCCCAAGTGAGGCTGAAGTAGAAAAAGTGGATTAAATTGTGCAATGGTGCATTTTATTGCTTATGAATTCAACTTTTCATTTGTAAAAGGAAGATTGTGTTACTTCCTCTTCCAAAAGTTACAGTCTCACTCTAAAGGGTCAGTTACTAAATCACATGAAGTGTCGCTACAAGATACTGCAGCTGCTACAATTAAACCATCAGCCTGTGTGGATACAAGCAGAGAGAGAATTCAGTACAGAATAAGAATGATCCCTCCAACATTCCTCTGTTTTTCCTGGCCTGTCTGTTTGCGAGTCATGGTACTTTGGGAGCCAGCATGGCTCCACCAGTGGAGTCCGACTAACCACTGTAATTGTGCCGTGCCGAAGCCGCCTTCCCTAACCCTGGGATTGAACCATGAAATATTCGAAAATGCCGGGGTTAAGAGAGGGGGGTCTTTGGCAGTGCAACGTGAAATGTGAGACCACAGAGCATCTTTAACAAGAAGGCGGAGAGAAAGCCAGCCAGCCTGCCAGTCGGGCAGCCAGGGCACATGGTGTAGCCCTCTGAAGGAGAATAATTATGGATGTAAGAGGAGATATTGCGCTGGGAGCAGATCAATAGTGCCCACGTTCTGCTGGCGCTGAGGCCAGTGTATTTCTGTCACAGCAGGAGAGAGTGCAGGATATCAGCTTGTTGCTGGAGGGACTCACAGAAGTTTGAACACCGGCGGGCTTCCCAGATAGCCTTACAACCCTCATGCCTGTCCTCCCCCTAAATCACTACTTCTTGGAGTTTGGCTAGTTGCTTTCCCCCCATCTCCAATCCTCTTATCCACACAGAGTTGGCGGGAGGACTGGCCTTTGTCTACTCATGATTGTATTCCCACTGTCCAGGCTATATAGTCATGTTTTCCAGTGTCGTTTGGAGGACTCCCCTATTCTCCATGGCTAGAAGATTCTGGATAAGACAAAGACATGATCAGCAAGCATAGTCTACCAACCCCTAATCTACCAGCCCATAATACCAAATTAATTTGTCTCATGCCGTGGATAATGAAACCTTTGGGATTATATTAGAAATGTTTTTTAGCTCAATCTGCCCATGGATCCCACTTGAAATGAATGAAATTATTGTTTTTCTAATGTATTGTGGTTTTTTTTTGATTGCATCATGCCAAGTATATCCTTCTAGAAGAGTCATGCGGTTAGTTTGCTCTCCCTGCAACATCTATCACATGTTAGCTGTGTGTATAAATGTGAAATCATTTGGCCTCATTGTTGAAGGGCCCCTGCCCTCCATGCAGCTTTTCATCTGGCAAATGGCCATCTAATGCCACATCAACAGACAACACGTTGGACATCATCTAATTTTTTTGTATGGCCAATTCATTCAGACAAAGCCCTCATGTTCCCTGTGCACACAAATGGTTTGAATTATTCTGAGAGCTTTTTTTCCTTCCCGGGCTTTTCATTGTCTGAAGCATGTAAATCCCTCCAGAGCAGATCTTTGTTTCTCATTAGGGGGTAAATAGAGCAGGCCAAATGCTCATATGTTTATTATACACAGGAGGGCATGGTCACTGTTCTCGACAGTTCACTGCGGAAAAAAGCAGTTTGCTTTCTTGACCTTTGGTTGCAGTGCCTACAACCAAATGTCTGCTGAATTTACTGGCTAATAAGATGCAAGAAACTGATGGACTGCAATGAAGTTGGGTTCAACCTTGTCAAAAGTTTTTATAGTGTACTTTTCAACAAAAGCTGTTTTTACCCAGAGTGAAAGATGAATGCATCATAATCATGACCATTCACAGGACATTTTTTGAATCTTTTTTGAAGCTTACACATAAAACATCTGCAAATATGTCTACTATGCATGCCTATTATTATACAGAACTGAAAGAAAACAAGAGAATAACCTTACTGGATTACACAGACATGACAGCAAAATTGCAAAAAGATAGAACCAACCGAAATCCAGGTTTTAAATCTTGTTAAATGTTTATGACCAAATAAACAGCAATCCGAGTTAAAGTTAGAAAGAACAGATTTAGCTACAGATTAATAGTAGTTAAAACTAATTTAAGATGGACCATTAGGACTGTGGTGGTTTTGACCAGATTATGACTCATTTGCAAGAAACACCTCAAAGTGTTATATATTTATATAATTATATTTTTACTTTCTGTTTGGTGCACGGAAAAAAAGCAACATCACTTTTTCTTCCCACTCAAAACCAGAGAGAAAAGCCTGTATTGTTAAACTTTAGCCGATAATAGTGTTGAATATGTAGAATCACATCACTTATTAAGAAAATATGTTTTCAAGGCTTAGTAGCAGTTTTATAACTAAAGGGCATTAAGAGAACTTCAACGTGCTGCTGCACCCAAACACATTTTGTCGATCACTTACATTTTAAGATAAACTGATGTATTGACCCTGAAAATGTGCACTAAAGAGCTAGAATCAAGATTGCAATTCAATAGCTTTAATATGTGTGACGGAGAAACAGTAATCTTCTAACTATGGAAATCCTGGATCCTGAAAAATTCAATCAGGTGGACCTTGACCAAAGAAACTCCCAGAGAATCAATAAAACTTACTGAAGCGAAACTTCACTTGAGAACAAAATGAGTTCTCAGTTGTGTTAGCAGCTCGTATTTTCTCAAGTAAGTTATTCAGTTAAATTTAGGGTGCTCCAATTGAATTGACTATTGTATCCATAATACAAGCTGGAGTTCACCAGTTTATGTTGCAAAAGTAATCAAAAATCTCTCAATTCTAAAATCACCCGGTGTTAACTGTATAATTGAGGGTTATAAGAACTACTTAAAAGCTTCTGCATCAGCTCTGATTGTTGAGCAGATCCCTTCATCTACCATTTTTTCCCTCATCCAGTTATGTTCCTTATAGATAGCCAGTTTCTGGCAGTCTGACGTTGTGTGCTGACCCCTTGTTAGAGCCCAGAGGTGAGATGTGTGATAGAGGCCCTCAGTGCTGATAAGGCCATCAGGCTGATAACTAACTCCCCCAGCACAAAGCTGCTACTGCTGCTGCCACGGCTTCCATTAGCCCCACCAGACCGGCTGAATGCCTGCCTTTTCCCTCCTGCTCTATCTGAGGTTACATCCTCTGTTCTGAGCCCCTTATGCAAACCCTGCTTTCCCATGCTGAGATTGCTATCAGCAGAGATATTTATGTACTGCACATGTTTCCGATTGTTTAACCTTTGGACCTGTGCTGTAGGTGCTGCTGCTGTCCCTGTGGGCTGGCTAAGAGACCTCTCCCCTGCCCTTGTAGGCAGACAGAGATAGATGGGAGCAGGGGCTGTTGCTAGAGGTGTGTAATGGACTGGCAGGCGAGGGCACTGTTGAAATTGGTCACATGAAAGCTTAGGTCAACCCTGCACTTCCTTTCAAGTTTGGACAAATCTCCATTCTGGTTTAATTTGCAGTACTATCTAATGAATTGGCATGATTAAACACCACTAATGTTTAGGAATTTGCACACCCTGTATTTGATGTATAGTAAAACTTTATAGCCAGTTGTTTAAACACAACACATTTCCCTAGTGTGTGAGGCCAAAATGAACAGTAATTGCTGATCAAGTGTTTTTAGCCCCTATCCCTATCCCAGTCCTTTAATTATTGAGTGTCTGCCAATACTGAATTCAATCTGATACATATATTTGCTTAAATGTTGATTAAATATGTATCTGACACATTGAAATAACAGCTATAGACTACTTTTAATTAGACACTTAACAAAATATTATAGGAAAACATATTTAGTTTTAACGTAGGCTTGTAAGTGTGCATTGTGCAGCTATATTATGTTAGAAATAATATACACAAATACACATGTAATTTAAATAGGTCCTGAATCAGTATCAGATCAACAGATACTCAAATTTAATGGAATTGGAATGGGGGCAAACATGATGGCGACAGCCCTATTTCTAAGCAGAAGTGACATTGCAGTTTACAAGAGTGCATTATATAATGAACATATCCTTAGGCGAGCAGAGAGGTTTGACAGAAGATGAAAATAAATACCATCTTATGCACTGCAGAAGGTATTGCAAATGTAAACGCTCTAATTCACAACAATACACCATCTGGTGAACAGAGGATGAAGTTGTATAAAGCAGAGGGGAAATAATGGCATTATTAAAAAAAATTCTCAATTGCCAGCAGGTGTCTTTTGGAGGGATTTTTCACAACTATACTCTAAGACATTAGAGAAACGCTGATAAGAAGACAAATTTAAGGTAATGCATTTGGGAGTTGGAGGAAGCCCTAGTTTGAAAAACAGCTAAACTGTGTGCATGGCAGATGTAAATCTAACAAAAAAACAAAAAAAACGGACTTCACACCCGAATGTAATAGAAAATAAGATAAGGTAGAGATGAAACATGCCACTGTATGATATTATCAGGGAGAGTTTTATATCTGCCACAAAATTACTGACTAACTTCTCTCCAAAAGACTGTTCACATGAACTGCTGATCAATACTTGACCACTAGAACCACTAGAAGACACTAATGGAAAGTTTGTTTTAGTAAACTATATTCATTATTTATCCTTTAGGAAAAATTAGGAAAAGTAAGAAATAAAATAGTAGAGATGGAAAAGGGGGAGGTGGAAAATGTTAGCACCACAGACATCAGTCTTAAAATGAATTTCACCATTTAATCTTTAAACCTTCAACCTTCAGATCGAGGCAAGATTAAATAATGGCTATCATAAAATGGGCTCATCAAGGGCTGATGAGCGGTGCTCCGTAAAACTTGAAATTAAAAATGGTATATATAAAATAAATCCTTTTTGTCCTTCTGATGGTCGGAAGTGAGTGTAGACAAACTCCTTCCCTTCAAAATAAAGTGATCTGTTATGATAATTTAATGACCATGCCGTGCACCCCTACAGCACTTATATTGGCTCGGTAAAAGCGAAAGTGAAATGCCATCAGTTGTTGTTGAGTAAATTCCCAGAGGCAGTAAAAGCAACTCCTGCCTCTCTGGAGTGTGTTGCTCCGTGTGTGTTTACCCTCATGTTTGTGGCATGTCATGCTTGAGCAGGATTGCTGCATTCTCCTGGGAGTTACAGGAGGGCTCGGTACAGGTGATTTATTCCTCCTAATCTGTCCTGCACAGTAGCAGGCGGCCGCCTTCTTTCCACCCAGCATGAGTGAGGTTCTATCAGCTAGCATGATCACATTATCAGCCCACATATCTTTGAGGTGGCAGCTTCCTGTTCAGCAGCGCCTAGGATCGTGCTGGGGGCTGACGTCCCGGCACCCCCCGGAGGAGTCATATTTGTGACCAAGAGGCCAAGTCAAGGGCACAAACAATCCCCACTGATGCCATCGCCTTGATTAGTTATTCATTCTGCACCCCCAGCCCACCACCCTGTAATGTATGCTGTAGTAATCTGGCTGGAAACGCTTGAGTTGAATGCCAGATGTTGTTTTTACTGGGCATTTATGGAAGCTGTCTGACTCGCCTCGATGATGTCTTATGCTTACATGCAGGGAATGAGGAAAACATGTTCTATGCCACTGTTATATATATCTGTAAGCAGCGATAATTGGCTGAATAATCTGAGATGTCATGACCCAGTCATGCTCAGTTTAGTTTAAAAGGCTTCCACAGGAAGTGATTTTTTTTGCAACTGATGTGTCCAGACCTGATCATTTGTTGTCCTAGTTTGCACAGTTTGACGATTAAGCCAGTTAGACATATTTTCAACCCATATCATATTATTTTTCATGTTAATTCTACAATTGTGTAAATCAGTCCTCCATCAAATGGCTGTGGGCTTAAAAGTCTGGTGTCTATGAAATAATCTCTTATTGAAATGCCCAGAAAGGAAGAAGAAAACAAGGTATTGTAAATACCTTGTCAAGGCTATACCCTCCTCAGTATCTCACACCCCCACACACAATGTCAAATACAATTCAATTTCTGCCTCAGCATCAGCTTAGGCTAACACGGTCAAGCAAATGCCTATTTTCTGAATGGCCTGGGGGAGTTACGCTTTTCAGCTTATCAACTTTTATTAACCTTAGCACTGAGGTTTGCTCTTTGATTTAGATTCTTTGGGAAACACTGAAATTGGATTTTTTTTTCCGACTCTCACTCCTGCTGTGACATATGCTCAACAACTTGTTACACAGAGGAGGAAAAAACAAAATGCTTGCTTTGGTTTGTTGCTTGGAATATTTTAGGGCGAGAGCCAATAACTATAAATTTCTTCTGCTTTAAGTGCAAACATGCATTAAATGTTATGGCCAGTAGGAAAGGTCTGTTATGAGAAACAGGGTAGCAAAGTGGGCAGAGCCATAGATTTTGAAATTTAATAGAGTTGGATTATTGTTTTGTTATGTTACATTATGTAATGTTATGTCTATTGATTATAAATATTTAAAGCTGCTATAATCAATGTTTTTATATGAACAATGGATCACAGAAATTATCGCTCGACTCTTTGGTTCTTTGACCCGCAGTTTTACTGTTTTGGTTCACTTTCACAGCTCTCAAAGTGTCATGTTTAACAAAAAAAGCTCTAAAAACCCACTGTACACTACCTGCTGAGCACCAAACGGCAGAGAGACGCAGTTAGCGACTAGCTGGTGAATAAATTGGAGCATTTACCAGCTTAAGAGCCATGTGTTTTTTTGGTTTTTTTATAGGAGTTGATAACAGATCTAAAAGAGAGTGAATATTGGACTTACATTTACCAGGCAGACAGAAACAAGGCTCCAAATGAATGCTAATGTTGCTCCATGTCTATTGGATGTGTACAGTAAATGGGCAACTTTGTTTCAACTGTTTTGTGCCTGTAGCTTGTTCGTTGCCCCTAAATAGGGCTGTGCGATATGACCAAAATCTTATTTCCAGATATAGGTCATTTCATATTCAGATAACAATATATATCACAATACAACACATTTTCGGGTAAATTCAATGAATAAATAGTTTATATAAAATAATCACATGGACAGGCTTATTACTTATTATATATTGAATTATATACTCAACAAATACTCATATTACAATTTTTGTCCTTTTTTTTTTATCTCTGTGCTAATTTTCATGTCTAATTAATCATGTCACAAAATATTAAGACGTTTATACCAGCCGTCCAGCCGTCTGTTTCTTTACCGGCCCTCTCTGTGTGCCTGTCATTTGGGACTAGACTCACTGGTCAGTGGTTGGTTGGAGTCTTCTCCTGTTCGGAATTACCCCCATTCTGTGTCACGTTAACTTTCCTCCATGTTTGTTTGTGTTGCCTTCATGAAAATTTAGAAATGTCCTGCCTGCGTCTGTGCCCTGTGGCAGAATGCAAAACGTCATCCAAATGACAAAAAATATTTCCGTAAAGACTTGGATTTGCAACACAACTAAATAAACAATAGAGCATGAAATCGTTCTTCTACTGTAACACAATATACATCGCCATATCGCACAGCCCTACCCCCGAGTGGCCAAAAAAATATTTCTTGCAGGTCTTAAGTTTTGAGGCTTTTGAGAAATCATACTTTACTGCATGTTTGGAATGATGAATTGCTCTAAATGCTACAGTACTTATGAACTTCAGCAGCCGTCACTGAAGAGACTCAACAACAAAGCTGAGTTAAAGCATATTCAGAAAGACTTTGGCACTGCAATCAGAAAGAAAGCACCGCACCGTACTTGTTGGACTCCTCCAGAATTGACCCATAATCTGAAAATGAACTTATTCAAACTTGTGATGTAAGTGTAGTTTCTAGCTTTGGGAACCTTTAGCAGCGCAGTCTACCAAATGTTTATGAGAAGGTATTAGATGAAGTCTGAATGTAGTAACTTCACAGAGAATATCCACATACTGTGGCTGCACAGACTGTTCCTAAACCAGGCCTGCTCGGCTCCTGTCACATACAGTGTTGAGGAAAACAAAGTGTGAGGCTCTGAAAACTGCCCTTTGCATGAAGTGCGTATTTCCGCTTCCATTTTGCTTGGCAAGATATTGTAGACTCCCGCCCCCCTGACTGGGCTCTGGATTATTAGCTTAAGCTCTCTAAAAATATCCCTTTGACTGTTTAAGCCTCTGACAGCAGCAACATCTCACACATTCTGATAGCTTTATACTAACTATTGCTGCAGAGGGCTCATGCACTCAGCCCGCCTTGTTATCTTTACCTTGTTTGCCCGAAGAGGAGAAGGAGGAGAATTTACGGGCCCCAAAATCTGCAACAGTCCTCTCTCCTTCGGAATCAGACTCGGAGCAGATCATCAAAGGCGAGCATGCAATCACAGCAATCTCCGAGCAAACGAGATGCTTTTTTGAGCGCGAGAGGATTTTGCCCAGATGTCACTTGAAGCACTCGTCATTGTTGCGACAGCTGTAGAAGCACATGGACTGTCATTTGAAAACCATCTACCGCAACATCCCAAAACAGCACACGTCAAATGTGAAACATACACAGCCTGAAACATAAGATTTTTGAATATTAATGCTGTAAGCCCCTTAAGGAATTGTGACTTCTATTGCCTATCATTTCAGTTTTATTGGCTTGCCTGTGTAGTCCCAGTAATTGCATATTTACCACCATACAGTATTTATCATACCAATATATTAGGTTTAGCTGAGCTTATAGTACCAAATATTTTTGATGTTGGCATTCAAAAGAGCTCTTAGAAATTAATAAATTCCTAAAAGGGATTACACTCTACACATGTGGCTCATAGACATCGCTTCAATTATCTTTTCTTCTAACACCCACACTCTCTCGAAAGGCTTCCTCACAAATATTATGGCTGCTAACTAAAGAGAGACGGAGGGTGAGATAGAGGCATGTGCCGCTCAGCAGCACCATTGTTATTCCAGCCTTCATTCATGTGTCTCCTTTAAATGCTTTGAGATGAAATATCACTGTTTTGACAAGACATTTTCCAAGCTGCTCGTGTCCCTGCGAGATGCCTCATGCTGGTCGGTGATGGAACGTTCCTGAGGGGAAAAGTCAATATGTGGTTGTAAATAAATGAAAACAAATGTGAGACCTAAGCCCTCAATAGATTGAAAAGACGAAAGGAGGAGAAAAGAAAAGACTACTTACCTATACTCATTATAAAACTGCTTCTTGGCTACAGAAGCTAATTGACTAGCCTCTCAACCTCGGTGTGTGTTGAAGGAGTGTGTGTGTGTGTGTGTGTGTGTGTGTGTGTGAATGTGTGTGGGGGGGGGGGGGCTCGTGATGAATTGACATATTGCTGGCGCTGTGATGTTGATCCAAGGCAGAGAGCCATGAGGCTTTCCTCCAGGGACCAGTAACCTTATTGTTCCATGTCATCTCCTCCCCTTCGGTTTGAGGACCAGGTTGTCAACCTCTCCCCAAGGTCACGCCACGCCAGCCCCCCTTCTGCACGTAATTGGATTATTTAGAATCATAGCATCAACTTATTGCCCCGCCTGGGGTCAAAAGTGAATTTAGTGCACGAGGTTGTCTCTCGTGATTTGTGGCATCGTTCTGAACTGACAAGCAACAGCTTCTGTCACCAGTTAAAGGGTCATAGTAGGGGTTTTGCATGTTTTGGCGTATTTACTTCAAATCACATATTGGATATCACAGCTAACCATATTGTTAACCATGCTGGTGTTTTAGATTTTTGAATGTATTTTCTCTGCTATTCTAAGCAATCATTGGTTTTCATTCATTTCTGTACAATGTGAGAAATCAATTAGCAGATCCTGAGGCCAAAAACACTTGTATGGTTGGTTTACATTTTTACATTTATGTATTCAAATCCATCATTGGTAAATTGTGAATGTATTTTTCTAGACAGCCATTGGTTTCCATTCATTTTCATGCAATATGAAAATTAAATGAAAGACTATTGAACCTTGAAACTGGAGTTGTGTAATATGGCAAATGACACTGTAATGCAGATGGAGAGATGTTGGCACTGCTTTACCACGCAACAATTAAGCAACTTTGCCAAAAATGTAAATAATGCAGATTGCAATTACCTTTTAATGCAGACTTGATGTTCACTGTGTTAAATTAAGAAATGCAACTGTCTAATAATTTTTTAATATTTTATGGATATGAATGGAAACCAATGGCTGTCTGAAACAGAAGGAAGAAATACATCCAAATATCTAAAACTATATAGCATTAAATGTGAATCTCATGCCATCTGATAATGAATGGAAACCACTTGCGGCCTGAAATGGTAAAAAATATATATCTCAAAATATAAAAGTACAGTGTATATTTGAAAACGTTAAGCATCAATGTAAAGTTTACATGATTTGTAGTTTAGGAGCAAACACTTGTATAAACACTGGTATTGTCCTAAGTAAGTGCACCTGTTAGAAACATATAGTGGGTGCTGAATGCCTGCGAGTGTTGGGGATTCCCACATACCAGCACATATTCATGGTTTCAATAGTTGTTTCATGGCTGGAGGCTGACATGGTGTTATCTCATGCTGCCGTGGTAACATGAGACAAAGTGGGGCAATAGATTAAATGGGTGGGCTGCATGTCTCTTAAATCAGGAATTGGCAGAGCCACACTAACTCAGGTTACTTACTCTCAAGTGACATGGCTGCACATGTGAGGAGTGAAGGCAAGCGAGATGTCTTTACTTCACGTCTGGAGTGTGACATTCTGCTCTGTTTGTGACTCTGTAATTAACTGCTCATTTATGTGTTATTTTCTTTTGTTTTTTTTCTTTTCTAGGAGGCGGCCACATTTGCCAAAGAGCTGGGCTTTGAGGTGAGTTGACCAGCAATTGCACACTAAACAGATCCTAAAGGTTTATTTTTGCTGATAATGAAGTTCTTTTTGGACAGTGATTGATGTGCTATTATACTCTCCAGGCCTTGCAGCAGTTGCTATGGAAACCTGGCAGTCGTCATGGTTTCTTTGTTCAGCCAGCTCTCTGTTATGACGCACTCTGCTAGGTCTGCACCCAACATCGCCTACAGATGTTATTTATTGAATTTTGAAAAGCCTCTTGGGAAGCTGAGAAGTTGGGCATGGTTTCAAGCCTTTCTCTGCAGGCATGGGGCTCATCAGGTTGCCTGGTTAAAAAGCCTCCTCATTATCTTCATTGCACTCAGGGATGATAGTGTATGTCTTCCCTTCACTGCTTTAGCATTACACCACAGTGAAACACACTGTAGTCTTTTAATAACCAAATTACAGCCACCTGTGGTTTTAGATTATGGAAATGAAAATTACAGTGCTTGTTACCCCATAGAATGTACACTATGTGTTTTAAAATGGGGCTGCCTGTTCAGAGTAAAATGAATGTTCTTGCTCTTGGTCTAAAATTTTGCTTGCATTTTGCATATTCCTCGTGCAGCTTTTTAAATGCGAAATCAAAAACACAAATAGCCGGTGTGTGTATGAGTTTTTCAAATGGGCTCAGGTATTTTAAGTGCCTTCTCTCTTTCAAAGGTAGAGCTGCCTTGAATATGGCTCTGCACTGTGTGAATAATTGTCATCCAGAATCACTAACGGTGTGATCAACGTGACTGGAATAGAAATGCAATCCTGATGGCAGTGACAGGTTTAAGAGAGGAGAAGGGATGAAGGCAGGAAAAGAGGGAGGGGGTGGAGAGGTGGCTGGTAGTGATGGAGGGGGCCTCACATGAAAAAAAAAACACAAAGGGCAAAGTGTAGACTCTTCTAGTAGTTACAATTCTTTGACATTTTCTATGTCAACCTGATTTGCCAGAACACTCTGCAAAATTGCATTGGATGAATGTGATTTCTCAGATAATATCAGCTGTGTGTACTGTACTTACTGCATTTCTAGATGGTTGTCTTTTTTTTCTCTACACTTTTTGATCACAGTTTTACTTGCCCCATACTATAGTTGTATACTGACTTCTGACTTTTTCTGACAAGTCTACAAAATAACGACATATACAATGTACAGTAGCTTCTAGAAATTAGTTCAAAGCAGGAAGTAACAATTACACTGTTAGAGAGGTACTGTTAGGGAAACGTGTCATTCACACATACACAAAAGACTTGTAATATGAGTACAAGTGCAGAGTAACCCTGGGCGGTATAGTTAAAATCAACATGATTGGTATTATATGGATACTTTTCCAGCCCCTCTGAGGAAGGTCATGAGATGTGGTTGAAAGCTCTGGAAAACTTCCAGTAAGTGGATCTTACTGGAATCCTTTCACACAAACTAGAGTAACTCTTGTCAGCTTGTAGCACAGAAAATACTTAATTGTTTATTATGGTTATTTTTTCAGATTTATACTATCTGGAAAAACAACTAAAAGTAATAAGTGTGTCTCTGCATGCAGGTTGACTATTTTAAGGCCAGTGAAGTTGATTTAAACTCAGTAAAAGTCAGTAATTGGTCAGTGTGGCACTTATGAGCGATACTATAATTGGATATTGTTGCTTTCCAGTTGTCAATATCTGACCCAAAAACACTGCATGATCCACTTTTATTGTATTCTGAAAAGTTGTTATCATCACATTATGGATGACTGAAAACAATGACAGCTCCACTTCTTCAGTGTAAATACAAGATAAAAAGCTCGTCCTCCCCAAAACAGCAATCAGCAGATCTGAACACAGTCGCCTGATTGTGATCTATTTCCTTTAAATGCTCAAAGAACTATCTGCTTTGCAGCTCTAATTGAATCTTTCCCTGGCTGTTTTCTCAAACAGCCTGTAGTGAAGACAATCACTTTCTCACAGGCTTCAACACAGAAACACAATTTAGCACTGTTGTAAAGCTTTTATATTTCACGGTTTGTTGATTTATGTCTGATCAATTGCTGCACAATCGTAAATATTGCCATTTGTCAGCCGTAAACTAAATTGACCATATAATTTGTCAATGCATTTGTTTTGCACTCATGTTATTTTTCTGCATTCTTTTGTCGTAGGAACTTGTCAGGTAAGTGTTTCTGCCAGGCAAAAAGGAGGAACTTGTGTGTGTGTTTATGTGTGTGTAGCTTGCCCTGCTCAACAGCCATGATGCTTACCCTACCACCTCTGGCCCTGAGAACCTTTTAGCTCCTAAACCTGAGCAGAGCGCCTTTTTTTATGTCAGCGAACATAAAACCGAAAGGCGACAATGTGCCGAAGCCTTGTGCGGTTTTGCATTCAGTGTCTGGAGGAGTGCTTGTGGTTACATTCAGTCACAGTGACAAATTGCCCTTTTTTTTTCGTCATCGCCTGCTAACAGCCTCTGTATTAACCTCACCATTAGCACTTACTTAGAGTGTTACATCCATTTTTTCTCGGCCCAGGGTCTCCCCGGACCTCTCAGGGCTGATTAAAGGACATTTGGGAAGCATTTAGAGGTGTAAAAGCTCATTGGTTTGAGTGAGCCAGTGTGGCTAGTGGTATTGGAGCCTATCTCTCTGATTACTCCCATAACCACAGTATTTGCTCGCCCTGAAGGTGCTCGAGTGTTACCTTTGATACAGATGCTCGAGGCGTCTACGACCCTTAATGCTAGCTCCTCAGTGTGCTGTATTACGGAAAAGCACAGTCCACCCCACTGCGAGACGGCGATAAAGACATTCCACCTGCTCATGGTACATCATGATGAGTTAATAATAAAGTAGCACTGACAGGTGTGGGTTTTTTTATCCCTCTCATGATCAAAGGCAAGCACTCCGGAGAGTTCTGTCGTCTCCAGGCGAGAATATCCATTCTGTGCAGATGCTGAGGAGAGATGGCCTGTTTCAGGAAGAGAATGATACAGTACACGCACCACCTATCCCTTCAGCTCGCAGAAGTAGCTTTATCTGACAACAGCGTATCTTCACACGCTTATTTTCATCTCACTTAGGGAATATGACATTCTAATATTTTACAGCTCTCCTGTAGCTGCATGGAAACATCATTGAGCGCTCCTATTGATCTTTTTTTCGAAAGCGGTTTCATAGCCCATCTGGTTTCATTACCACTTGATCCGTCTGCCAGGATTGGAAAAATCTGACCTCACTCAGTCACACTTGTGATCTTTGATTAATTCCTCAGAAATAGCTCTTCATGACGCATTCATTCAACTAAACATACTCACCTAGTGGTCTGGTGTTTCTACAGACCGATGACATTGCAGAGATCGCGAAGAAGAGCCAAAACCTCCCCAAGGACAACACGAAGAGGCAGCGAGTGGTGGTCTTCACCCAGGGCAAGGATGACACTGTTGCAACTGTTGGTAAGCCATTTTTGTTATCTGTTTTTGTCTGCTCATGTACGCATACTTCCGTTTGAAGTACCACTCGAAGCCATCCCAACTTTGGCCCCTTTTGGACATTTTAACCTTTCATTAAACCTCATATTTCAAAACTGCAGAACCACAGCCTTAAATAGATGGTAGATCACTGACTGAAGAGAGCCAAATGCTATCAGTAATTTCTTTGAAGTTAACCTGCAATATTGACACCAGATGTTAAAAAAGCAGAATGCTTGCACTACATTCTGTCATTTCAGAGCATAAAAGAAGTGTGGGGGATGCAGAGAGCAGGCATTGATTTGTGAAGTACTTCTAACTTTGTCTTGGACACACTCCAGGCCAGTCCTCAGCCATTTTTAATGCTTCATCTCTTACATCCTGCCCTTTTTTTCCCTGAAAATGCTGGCAGAGTGACCTTGAGGAGAGGTTGACAACGTTGGTCCTGAAATCAATCCAATTTCCTTTGATTCAGAGCATATTTGTTAGTGGGACGTTAAAAGGCAGTGTCATCATAACTGAGCAGGGGTTGCAGGTTTAAGCGGTGTGGGGAGAGACGATAGTTTCCGATTACTGCTGGAAGTCTTTGCCTTTGTTTAGAGCCACAGGGTGTCTCTCCTCGTTGCCCTTGCAGCTCAGACTAGTTGTGCACGGGGAGAGATGGCCTCAGGTAAAGACTCCATCCTATCACTCATCACTGGGGACTGCAGAGAAGCACGGCTACAGAAGGACTGTTAGCACTGCAGGACACTGTCCTAAATTTCATACTGCTGTTAAGAGTATTTACGAGCTGAAGCTTTGTACAGGTTGTCAGGCATGGCCTTTTTTAATCAATCAATAATTAATCGTGTTTTTTCTGTATTTTGTGTTGTAATTCTTTTTTTATTGTCTATAAATGGATAAAATAACCAAAATAATATGAGAGATGTCGCTTGTGGTGATGAAACCACAGAATAATTACCCGACTGTGCAGTTCTCCTCAGCTCTGCAAAGGTTTTTAGCGGCACTGTTTTGGTTTTACGGCCTGCAACTTTATTGTTTTGGTTCACTCATTCAGTGTTGTTTACAGCAGCAGCAGGCAGCTGTTTTCAGCGTTAAAGCTCTGATAAACCCACTATGTGCTACCTGCCCAACAAATGGCCGACAAAGTTAGCGACTAGCTGGTGAACACAGTGGAGCATTTAACAGCTACAACGCCAAATATTTCCCTCAGGAGTTGGTGGAGAACAAAAACAGAGCTAAAAGGATGGTGGACACAAACACAACTCAGCATTAACTTAGCATTAAATTAATGTTAATGTTGCTTTGTTCTGCTGGATCTTCTGTCATTAGTTGTAAAGCTGCATGACGTGTTTGAAGTTAATGTCACACTATTAATAAGATTTTTGTCCGATAATAATATACAGTATATCACAATAAGCCAAATGTATGCAAAAATCAAACTGATGTTGAGTGCAGTGAACTGTGTTCCACTCCTAACGGCCACATTCATTTTCAAAGTAGAATTCCTGGAAGTACATTTCCTTTCATGAGAATTTGAAAAGAAATCTTTAAGCAAAAGCCTGACAGTTAAAAAGAACAAGAATCCATCCATTGTGCCGGAGGTGATGGATAATTCCTGCCTGCTTCTCTCATTGCTCCTGCGTGAAGACAGAGCTGCGCGCCGCTGTGAACTTTATATAAAATACATGATGAATGCAGGCGGGATGAAAGACAATGTGTTTCAGATGTCATCTACAAAGGCAAACATGATAAATGTCATTGACTGTGCTATCATTGCAGTGGAGCAGTTACAGTAGTCGGTGCAGCAGAATTGGTGTGTGTGTGAACATCGCTATTCATGCCAGCCAAATAAATGTCAATGTAAAAAGAGAATTAAAGATTTTCATTTCCCAGAGGCGGCGCTCTAATAAACTTGATCTCTCATTTTGTTTGCAATTTGTCCTCCTGTCAGGATTTGATCATTTGCCAGCCTCTGCATGTCATGTTAAACCTTTTTATAGTGATTAAGGATGGGAGAATGCCTTCCCCGATGGTATAATTCTCCAAAAAGAGATGTCAATTTGTTATTGTTCTTTTTTTTCCTGCCCTTCATTTGGAGCCTTTCATCACACCACCGCTTCAAACGTGCCTTTTAAGAGCTGGGAGCAGGGGAAATGGCCCTTTATTTAGCTGCCACTGACACTGCTGAACTACACTGGGCTTTTGCTTATACACCCATTAAAGCAGTAATTAAGATCATTGTGCCCTGAACCTTAACGGTGAGGAGATCTAATAAACGATCATTCAGCGGGGGTTGCCGCTCTAATCGCTGATAAGGACTTGATAAAGCCTGACTCGGCTCCTCAGCGAATTTTAGGGCTCTCAAGGGGGCCAAGCAGGCAGATTTCAACGTTGAAAAAAAAAAAAAGAACTGATCTATACATGTTAATCACATGAGGCAGACTGAAGAGTGAATACTGACTACAAGGCAAATGGCTCTTCTCAGGTTTAATCTTTATTCTCCCCAAAGTTACAGTAGATTAAACGTTGCTGTTATTTAAAGATCTACTTAAAGAAACCTTAATAGTCTGTATAAAAAGCGGGATGTTCATGGTCTATACTGTATGATCGACTAAATCAATTAACATTCTGCTCTATGAGAAAGACCGCCTCTCTTTTCCCTTGGCATCTCACGTTGAAGTGTTTTCTTTCATGTCTCCCTGAAAGGATATTGGTTGGCGATGATCTTTTGCCTGTGGTTACAGTAATTACAGGCATATGTATTTTTTTTTTTTCTAACTCAATTGTGAACAAAGATGCTGGTTATGATAGGGAAACAGATTGAATGTCAACTTGCTCCTAACCTGTCGTGTGTGCCAAGAAAGCGGTAACGTTGTTTTCCTCTCCGAGGCTCAGAGTTTGGCTGAAATGCAACAGGAAACGTTCCAGAAGAAGAAGTATTCTCTGGGAAGTTTCTCACATAAAGATGTTGCACTTAAACTCAGTTTAGTACTTTAGCTCATGCCTTTTAGCTAAATAGTCGTGCTATTCCCAGTCACTTAGCAGCTCTGGATTTAAAATGATGTATTAATCATTTTACTTGTGTAGATGATACAGTGTGACAGGATCAGAGTTAATTTTAATAACCTGCCAACTGTTTGATCTACCTGCTCTCTGTCAAAGCAACAATAGTGAATGCTGGAACACAACCAAGTGAAGCGTGTAATAATTTCAGAGTCAGAACAACGCTCCATATGCTCATTTTCCAATAAAGCCGAGGTCGTCTTATTTGCATGTATGTCGTTTTTTTTTTTTTTTTTTTCAACAGGAGAGCATTTTCTCAGTCAGTGTTGTGCTGTGAATTGGCATTGTTAAAAAGAATACCCAATAATAAAGGACTTAATTGATACTCATTTCAAAGAGAAGCCTGTTGAAAGAATTTCTTAAGTTTAATCACCACCATTCAAGAGTTGTAATGAGGGAATTATGAAGAGCGAATTAACAAAAGCACACAATTATAGCTTACTCGAAGGAAGTATTTGAGTTCCTTCGAATTTTTTCTCACAGTTTTTTTTCCTCTGTTGCAGGTTACCTGTCAAAGCACAGCCATACTACTCTCCCACGTATTCACCACCAATCTGCTGCTTCACTCATTTTGTCAAACCAAACTCTAGGAACAAGAATTTAAAAAAGTACAGTAGAGTTTTATTAATTGAAAATAATGTTACCGATCTCATTACAGTGAAATGTGAATTGAGTTCATCAAAGTGGTGTTTTCAGATGTACTACAAGCCAGTAACAACAGAGAGAGAGTGTTTTTGGCAGGAGTTTTTCTTTTATTTTTTTTATGGCCATTTTTTGCCAATTGGATCTTTGTTACAGACAGGCTGGGGAATTGTTGGACTGTAACCTGAGTTAACATGTCAGTCAAATGTAATAATTTGCATCAGTGAGGTTATGTGAACTTTCCCCCAGCAGCAGAGTATAAACTTTGGCCGTGATGGTAGAAAGAAGAGAAATATTAGATGTTTTTTTTTGTGCCATTCGTCTAGAAACAACGCTCAGAAAGTTCTGTAAAGAACATCATGTGAGCTGATCAGTCAGAAATGTTAAAGAGTATATCTCTTAGGTGCTGAAATACAAATTTACATGTTGAAATCTACATTTTGCCAAAAATTTTAAGAATCTTTTAAAAACAAATTTGTATTGTCATATTTGTAAAAGACCAAAACAGGGTAAACTCAGCAGCAGTACTAGTCAGAAGGTTATTTGTCGTTGTGATTTGTGGCCAAAGTTAATGAAAATTGCACTTAAAATTTATGACAACTGTTGTGTTCAAGGGTCTAAAAAGCATGTTCAACGATACTGAGTCTACAGCCATGCTAGCAACTCTGTGAGGCTGTACTGAGTCATAAACCATAGTATTGGAAAAAGATTTTGACCTGATGGTGGCGTTAGAGGATTCCAACGTCATTAAGACTCATCCTCGGGGAACCATAAATTCCCTGGCACTCCATCCAGTAGTTGTTGAGATATTTCAGTTTGGACCAAAGTGGTGGGTTTTTATGTGACTTAAACTCATATTGTGGTTTCAAATCGTATTATTCGGATTATTCTACACAGAAAATGGCTGTGATTGCTAAAATTGGCTAAATATCAAGATTGGTAAAATGTTGGCAATTGGGAAAGATGGCAACTTCCTTGAAGGACCAGTTGAGTGAAATAAAAGGAAAAAACAAACAACATAAAAATCAGCCAAAAAGCTAATAAGACACAACAGAGGAACAAAGAATAGCCCAATGTGTGTCAGAGTACAATAAAGAGTCATCCAATAACTGATCCAGTGAGTTTAAAGCATCCAAAACCAGAACTGTTAATTGCCACAACGTAGCAACAGATTCAAAGTTGTTCACTGACACCTCTGGATGTAGTGTAATCACAAAGATGAGCATTGCTTCATGCTGTGTGTCTAATAAGACCTGACTCCTCCTGCACCACCCACACTGGAGAGAGCAACCATTTGTTTAAACTACCATAACCATATTTACACAGTTATATTTAATTATTTGGGTCTAATGAACAGCAGAATCTGTGTTGAACAAGTGCAGCAGTTTTATAACCGAAAGTGCATCCGCATAAACGCTACTACAGATAAAGACTTTCTTAACTGTGGAATAACTGACAAACTGTAATATATTGTTAGCACATTTTTCCATTGTGGTTAATGGTTTCAAGAGGGAGGGAGGATTCTCAAGCTTCATCTGTGGCATTAATTAAGCAAAGTCGTTATGCTGCTAATTAGCTGATCCTAAAAGGATTCTTGTCTTATTGTAATTTATTATCAAAGTGACAATCACCTGCTTTTCTTTAAAGAGAAAATGTGTCATTATGAAAACAAAATCTACCGCTTCATCTGATGCATCTTTGGTACCTGACCTGTAATATAATCACATTCTTTATTGTAAGATGTCATTTTTAACCACGACTTGATGGTGTTTCTCTCACAGTTGGTGTATTATTACAGTCAATTTCCTTGACATCATGTGTTTAGCATATGCTCGGCTGCAGGTTGTGTACAGAAATGTATTAAAAAATTAATAAGGTGGGGTGTCTTATCTGTGAGCTGTTGTTAGATTAGCAGGGAGCCTCATTAAACAACTTTTTTGTAGTTTTTTGTTCTCGTGTTCTCCTTAAACTCCAACCTTTTTTTTCTGAATAACAGTCTGTCAGCCTGCTTGTGTGCCTTTTATCCACATGTCAGTCTTTTGTCTCCTGCACCTTTTTGAAGGTTCACGTCGGCACCAGAGCCCTCAGATTGTTTGAAGATTGTGTGTGTGGTTTAGATTGTTCTGACATAAGTTGCTGATTTAATGTCACTCTACACCTCGAGACTTTGTCATCTGGTAGATTTTTGTTCCCCCCCCACGCTCCCTCTCCTTTAAACTGGAACTCTGTTTGAAGTGCATATGCTACTGATAATTGAAGCAATATAATCCACTGAAGATAATAAAAAGACCCTCATTTAATGGATTCCGTTTTGAACTGAAACGACTTACAGCAACTGTTCTTGCATTGTTTTTAATTTATCAGAGCACTCACCTAAAGCGTTAGAGATCTTGAGAATTTTGCATTTAATCATCTGTTGCTTTTGGGGCATTTATTCAAGCCACTGCAGGACATTGCACACAGAAGTGTCTCTTAGTTTAACATCTAATTTACCTTGCCATTTGTGCTCAAACAATGACATAATCCATTTGTTCATGGACAAAAAAGGACACTTTTCATATCAATCATGTTTGTCAAAGCAAAAATGCCAAATAGTAATTTATTGCAGCTTCTCAAATGCTAGGAGTTGCTGATTTTTTCAATTTTAAATCTTTATAAATTAAATATATTGGGGCTTTGGACTGCTGGACGAACAAAACAAACAATTTGACGAGGTCCCCTTGTGCTCTGGGAACTTGTGATGGGCGTTATTCACTATTTTTGATACTATTTTCGTGTCACCGTTTCTAACATGCTCACAATGGAAATGCTACCATGCTGATGTTTAGCAGATATAATGTTTACCATGTTCGTCATCTTAGTTTAGTATGTAAGCATGCTCACATTCGCTCATTAGCAGTAAACACAAGTATACACAAAAGTATTGAGCGTGGCTAATAAAAAAATTATAAGTAGACATGTGAGACATTTTTAAAAAAAGAATAATTGCTACATAATTTCAGATTCATATATTTGTTTTTCAGACTCTGAGTGTTATGAGATTCAAACTTTGTATGGTTCATGGCAAATAGTAAGCTTTGGTGACCATAATGATACTAAGTGAAGTTTCCTGTCCTGTTCAGGCAAAATGTTTAACTTTGACTTTAGATTAGGTTTCCTAACCTCTGACTCAACGCTAATTATGTCGCACATGTATTCTGCAAGTCATAATCTTCTGTTTTATATGTCATTAATTAGCCAAAAAACAATGCAATGCTGAAACGAAATGACCAACTATCTCCAATTATAACAAATCCTTGCTGTGTGAATTGACCTATGATTTTTTTTTTTTTTTTTAATCTCAAGTTACAATCAAAAAAGAAAAACAATGGTGTTCAAATTTAATTAACTGTCTTCCTGTGTCCTGACCACAGGTGAGAAGGTGACCATGTTCCCTGTTCTGGACATCGACCAGAACAAGATTGTGGACACTAACGGAGCGGGAGACGCCTTTGTGGGAGGTACAGCATGAAAATCATCTTCCACACAGCTTGATTTCTGTGTACATTCCCAATTAACTTTGATACCAGCCAACTATGTAACGCAGTAATGTCTCCAGATTATATGAGCGTGACATTTAGCCTGCTGTTTTTACTCTGTATGAGCTTATCATAGCACCACATAAAGCAGTCGTCATTTGAGTCCTGTTGAGGATGGAGCAGCACCGTCCCTTCTTCCAGAAACCATTAGTACCTGGCTCATATTAATGCTAACTGCTCCCCAAACAATTCTGGAGGCGATGGATGGTTACAGGTTGACCCCTGCTCTTCTGTCTACCCAGGATTCCTCTCCGCGCTGGTCCAAGAGCATGCGCTGGAGGAGTGCATCCGGGCCGGACACTACGCCGCCAACGTCATCATCAAACGGGTCGGATGCACCTTCCCAGAGAAGCCTGACTTTCAGTGATGCATCCGAGCACTGCATATTTGTCTTTTCCACAAGATACTTGTATATGTATGCTTCAGGAGTTTATGTACATTTTTTCTATTTACAGTAACCGACTGCATGGGACTAAGTGGGACAACTTGAATATTTTGTCAAGCTTCCAATAAGCAACTCAGATGTTTTAATACAATTCATACAATGTACTAGTATCAAATATTGGAGTCACATGGTTATATTTAAAGACATTGCAATGAAAATCTATCTTTTGAGTATGAAAAACTGAATACCTGCAGGCCTGAAAGGTGGAGACCAGTGTCAAAATGTATCACCACGTGTGTAGAAATGTTTCCACTATTGATCCATTTGTTCTGTATGTTTCAAACACTCAGGATCTCCACAACAAAGCTAAACAAGTTTGAACTATGAGCAGGCAATAGTGTGAAACAGAAGTGGTGTATTTAGTGCAAACTATGAGTGCCATTTTTCACGAAGCAGCAAGCTACAAACTTTACAAGTCTTTCAAGGCTGCAGGCAGTGAGAGCAGTGTTGTACTACTTACTATAAAATACAGTAAATTTTCAGTTGAGTTCTCTTAATATTCAGCTGTCATGTTGCAGGATTTCTGGATGGGGTTCCATTATGGGTGGCTTTCCGTTGTAACAAGACAAAACTGGAACGAATGTTTTTTTGTTATTAAACAAATAAAACAATATCAAACTCATCATACCAAGATACTCCTACACCAAAACAAAGACATGTAAGATTTGTTTTAGTTGAACTTTCTTCAAATACAACAAAATATGAAATGCAAAAAACGAGTTTTTAACACACAGGGTTTGTGTAATTCCCCATTATTTAATGAGCCAGAGGCCCTCTCATGCTAATCACTTTTGGACAGCTCAACACCCTCCATTATAGAGGGGACTGGGGTGGGGTGGAACGGGGTGGAGGGGGGTGGGGAGCCGGGACCAGCCTGGTGTCCTGGCTCCTTTCAGTCATCCCCACTCATGCCTGTTGGGTTCTAACTGGACTCTCGGGGTCTCGAGCTGCACTGCAGGGCTACAGGAGATCATTTTTCTCAGTTAAGGGATTAGTGGTTGCTCTTCTCGGCGATCATTAGAGGGACCTGAAAATTAGGCTGATCCTTCGTACCCAGCTGTGCTGTCGCTGGGGGTTGGAGACGTGGATCAGAGGGAGGCCCCTCCTCTCCAGCCCTCCTCCCACTGACTGTGGGCCAGCAGAAGTGTTGGGCAGTGTCTCAAGTGTTTTGTGGAAAACAATTCAACACTCATCTGTTCTACAAAGAAGTGTGATTGAGAATAACATTTTTTTTTTGTTCCCCTACAACAACCTGTTACATCATATTTTCTTTTGTTTTCTCTGAGCATGTCAGGAGGAATCCAGTTTTTTACACTCCCTGCATAAGAGCCCTGTTTTCTGTAATGAGGCATAGTTTATGCATTTATGCTAATCAGGGGCGTCTAGGTGAAAACATTCTCCAGCCAAAATGTTATTAACGACTTTGAGACACTTTTTTTTCATCAGCATTTTTTAAGGTTTCACACAGATGCGCTTTGAAAAGGACCACATTTCTGATTGGGCAAGATCACACTCCATGGCAGCTGGTTCATTTGCCTCTCAAGATGACAGATGGCAAAACACAAACACAAAAAGAGGGAGCCATGATCAAGTAATGAGAATGCCTGCCACATTAAGGAAACTACTAAACAGACTTTTTTTCCACTTCTCCTGGTAAACTTTTGCTTTGCTCAATGAATGCAAGAGGTGAAAAAAACAAACATAAAATCTGTGAGTTTAATTTACTTTTTACTACATCTTTTTCTGTAAGCTGGTGAGCCCAAGGCGTTTTAAAAATGTTTAATGCCGGTTTTATTGTGTAGCAGCAATCTACAAAATCTCTTTTCACTTACTGTTTTAAGTTAAATATGCTGTAAACAACTTTATAGTAGGAGAGCGGGGGGAAAAATGACTTTGTAATATTTGCCCACAAAAGTGACTTCACGACCAGAATATATTTTTTCTGAATGCAGGCAAAGGAGTAACTGGGGCCCTGGCCAGTGTTTTGCCCCGCAGATGGGCAGCAGTGTTTGTGAACACCAGTGTGGCAGTTGGCAGGGATTGAGGAGGGGGATGGGCAGATTGCAATGGCACATGCTCCAATTCAAATTATCCCTGGACCCATGCAGCAGTGGAGGACCTGCTGGGGCCCAGTGTGGCAGTCATTATAACCAGACACAGGCAGGTTTGGTCAATGCCTCCATCATGACACCAGTCCTAAACCCATCAAATCGGAGCCCCCCTTTAATTCACATTTCACCTGCTTTAACACGATTTTACAACAGAGCCTCAATGGAATAACATTTTAGTTGTATGTTTTTACCGCAAGTTATGAATTGGTAATTGAAATAAATGTCAAGGTTTGAATGGACGGTGAATCATATGAACACTGTAAACGCGGCAGAGGCGTAGAGGTAAATTGAAAACATGAGTGAAGTCATCAAGGTAATAAGACGAGCCTCTCATGAAGATATGACAAGACTAATAACACATCAATTAAATGGACGCAAATCAAATTACACATGAAATATGTGTTTTTTATTAAGAGTTAAATGTTTCCACTGGAGATGTCTTTAAAGCAACCTGTACGGTAAAGCATGTGTTTATAATCTGATGGGAAGTTACCAATTATCTCTCTAATTACATCTGTGTTACTGCATGAAAAATGAGCTTTCTAGCATTTTGCGATGCTGCTCAAGAGTGGATGAGCGAGCGATCTAAGGACCGAAAATGTAATGGTCTACATTATTGCCAACAACTATTGCTCTTTCCCTGGGCATGGGGAAGTTAATTAGCAGATTAGGGTGTTAGTGTCTAATATCCCATCCTGCCCTGGGTAGTATTGGCCAGTGAATAAAATAGCTCTTTTTATTTTTAAATAAAGTCTGGATTTATGTGTTTATGTCAAAATCAATCACATCTCAGCTTATATCCACTGCACATCAATGGAAGTTTAAAAATGCCCATGGGGGGATAAATGTTAATAGGGTTGTTACGGCATAAAAGTGTCATGTAGCCTGCAGAGACTAGTCCAAATACAAAAAAAATATGAAGTGTAAAAATGTTGCTCTTGGCTCATCACTGGACATGTTGATGGAGGGGTGGTGGTGGTGGAGGTGGAGGGGGGGAGTGAAATTGACAATATCATTGTAGGAGCGCACTAAAGGGGCGACGGTCCGCTCCACTACACTGAAGTAGGGATTTCTACAGTGGAAGAAGAAGAAGGGGGAGGGTACCACTTTGTCACAGGCTGCTATGTAGATTAACCTTTCAATTAGTTGTTATCAGGTCCTCTCCATGTCTCGGCGCAAGCTTCTCAGCCTTCGTTTTTAAAAAAAATAAAAAAAGAGAGAGAGAGAGAGAGAGAGAGAGATCAAATCCCACCGAAATCGCTCGGATATGTCGCCGCGAATCTGCCCTTCGACGCTTCCCCGGTAATGAAGAGGAGTATCCGAGGGGGGGAAAAACTTGAAGAGGTAAACTAACCAGCAAATATTTACGGTAGCCTGTGCCCTCGTTTCCCTTTTTTCCTCTCCCTCTTCTTCTCCTTCTTCTTCTTCTTCTTCTTCTCCTCTCGTACTAGTTATACGCTCACCCCCTTTGCACGAAACTTGGCGTTTTGATTTGTGGTGTGTGTGTTTTCTTCTTCTTCTTCTTCTTCTTCTTCTCTCTCTCTCGCCCACGGCAGATCGCATAGGTAAGGTTTTTTTTTTTTTTTTTTTGCTGGTTTGTGTAACATGTAACACACAGCGATGTGGAAAAATCCAGAATGGGAGGCTGTGTGTCGTTTCCCCCACTGAAATATACGGGAAAGAAAAAAAAAAAAAAACGACGAGAGCGGAGCTGAAGCTGAGAAATGGGAGCTAAAGAAACTAGCGATACATAATTGAGAAGCAGTGATGAAGGAGCCGCTCTCCCGGCAGTCGTGTTAACTTGTATTCCCCCCTGAACATCCTCTTTTCTTTTCTTTTTTTTCCCCTCCCTTCCTCTCTCCAGGGCTCACTATTTCCCCCCACGGTTGGAGATATTTGATAGTTAATGGTGATAAAGAGGTCATGCCATCATTTGCACGGCGCAACACGGGACGTTAATAATCCCGCGGAGCCGAGCGGAAAAACCTACTTTTCAGCCCGGCG
The DNA here is from genome assembly GCA_031216445.1 of Lateolabrax maculatus. Classification (NCBI taxonomy): domain Eukaryota; kingdom Metazoa; phylum Chordata; class Actinopteri; order Acropomatiformes; family Lateolabracidae; genus Lateolabrax; species Lateolabrax maculatus. The sequence goes on along the minus strand of CM062200.1, from coordinate 8,471,331 downwards.
GATCGTTTATTTATCGGCCCGCAAAAAATGTTTTTAACGTCACGTAGTTTAAATGTTAAACATCGGGAGGATTACTGGGCTCCTCTCCGGGGGGAAATCACGAAAAGGGAGGATGATAAAGAGAGAGAGAGAGAGGGGGGGAAAAAGGCGATAGCTTAGGCACATTTAGCCTGCAGGAGTCTTGAATGTGCCACCTGGAAAAAAAAAAAAAAAAACGTAAAAACGCGTTTCCACTTTAAATCAGCGCCGCAGCCTTTGCGGGATTCACGCAAAGGAGATGATGGATTTAACCAACAGCCAATTAAAGTCTAAAATGTTCCGAAAAATCACTCTCAAGTGTAACCAACTGTTTCAAGGAGGAATCCAAAGTAAAGGTGGGCCGGTGTCAAACGCCTCGCGAGTGAGCTCAAATATTTATCTTTTCAGAGTCGTTGCCCGGCCAGTTTCCGCCCTTTTGTGGCGTGTTTGTAACTCAGAAACAGCCCGCCGCCGCCGTCCGAGCTGTAAGTTGACATATTGTGAGTGTTTGGAGGTGAATGATATCGATTCATCACCGGAGGCACCTTAAGAGGCGGGTCAACCGAGCGAAGTGACAGATCACACAGCCAGTGCCGAGCCTCTCCGAGTGAGCTCGTACATAAAGATTGACATGTGCTTTATCAAACCAGAAATCGGATCTCGTCTTTACAGCCAATATTGAAGTTGCCGGGGAGGGCACATTAGTGTAGGTAAGGTTTAATGAGACTCCATTGGATTGTAATCAGCGTCATGTCGGATTCATGTAAACTACAACATTGTAACAAAATGGCGACTGTTTAGGTGACATCAGTAACGCTGGCAGCGCTGTCATTTATATCGGCTCGACTCAGCGGAGCGCAACTCTTCGGGGTTCGTTACGGAGTTATTACCGGTTTTTTTTCTTCCGCCGTGGAGCGGTTTTTTTTTTTTTCGCGGACGTGCCCTCGGACGCGCAGCGGCGGCTGTCAGGAAGTGGGTATCGATTATACATCTGTCATCGGCGCTGATCGGTTTTCGGCCGTTGCGGACGTCGAGCTGTCAAAAGTCGCGTGCGGGCGACCAACGGTTAAACTTTACGTTAAATCTCGTTTTTCGCGTGTTTTTAGTCGGTTCGTGTTTCCGTCTTTCACCTTCTACGAGCTGCAGAAATAAATGTTAACTTGTAAGGGGCTTTTTTTTTTTTTTTTTTTTTTTTTTCCCACGTCGGAAAGCAACCTGAAACCGAAAATATTTATCCGTCGAGGTAGACTATTTATACTTTTCCCAGAACTCGGTAGAAGTTTCTGGTTTCTACCTGACATTGTGTGAAAACTTAATACTTTCACAATGGACATCTGGTTTGGTGTGGATTTCGGTGTCATACTATGGATTAAGTCACTCGAGTTTCTTTCAGCTGCCATGACAGCTCCTGCATCTGTTTTCATCCATCTGTTTCTCATGTTTTAACACATCTTAAATGTCCTGCATTCCTTCAGCTTAGCGTTTATATTCAATATGCCATAAGATAGTTTGCAGCATGTGAATAAGAGGTTGTAGTTTACCAATGTGTTTGACCATTTGTTTTCTCTCTTTCCTTTTAGATTTGATCTGGGATTATTAAATAAATAAAGCTCCAGATCAGCTGGTGACTACAGTTGTGGAATTTACTCGTGCCAACTTTTTTCCTCAAGTTCAATGACACATACCCAGGATTGAGGAGAAATATGGGGATGCCGGCGTGGAACATAACTTTTTGACCTTATTAAGGATGTGGATGTACCCAGTGTTCAGCAGCAGAAAGGGGGAATCTGTATGGATCACATTTTTGTGAGTGCAATTGTTCAACCATGGTAAAACTTGCAAACCCTCTGTACACGGAGTGGATTCTTGAAGCAATACAGAAAATCAAAAGGCAAAAGCAGAGGCCCTCAGAGGAGAGAATTTGTCATGCGGTGGCCACATCGCATGGACTGGACAAGAAGACCGTCCTTGAGCAGTTGGAATTAAGTGTTCATGATGGCTCTATTCTCAAGGTTACAAATAAGGGGAGCACCTCCTACAAGGACCCAGGAAATCCCGGGAGAGTTGGATCAATCCCGCCTGCAAATGTGTCTGTGCCATCAAAGGAATCTATATGGAATTCAAGCGATCTGCGCCATATTGATTGGAATAAAATACTTAAGAGGGCCATCGAGGGCCTGGATGATACCCATGGCTCCTCACTAAAGAACATCGAGAGGTATCTGAGGAACCAGGATGACCTCTCAAACATTGTTGATAACCCTGCTTTCCGGCAGAGGTTACGACTGGCGGCCAAGCGGTCAGTTAACAACGGCAGGTTGTTAAAAAATGGCCCGCGGTATAAGCTCTGCCATGGCAGTGTGGAGGGAAGAGGCTCCAGGTGTCCAAGTGCTTCCCCCTTGGTCCTGTCATCAGTGACTCTCCTCCCCCATGAGCGAGACCAGGTACATGCACCTTGGCCTCTGTATTCTTCTTCAGTCTTTCACCTCACACTTATCCCCATGCTACCCTGGACTTTCCTGCCAAAATATTCTTGTTATTAATGTGTTATTGATGTTAACCTTCTTAGCCAGCTCTAACAGGTAGTTAAGATGTGCATTGTGAGAACTAAGGACTTTTTTGGAACTTTTAACAGTCGCTTTTCCATGATATCATTACCAAGGAGGAATGGGTGAAAGTTTTGGCCACCACTGGGCGCAATTTTACGATTGTGGTCTTAATCTTTGGGACTCTGGCTTGGCATGTCAGAAACAACGCCATCTAGAGTGTGTCCTTTCAGGACTGTGTTGCTGTTGGTCTCCATAATAAGAGAGCTTGGATAATCAGAAAGTCATGCTGACAGTGTGTGGTAGGCAGTCTGCTGTAGGCTTCCCACTGGTTATGTAACTCTAGCCTAATGACCTTAAGGGATGTGGCTGGCTGTCTTGTGAGTAGCAAAGCATTAGTGAACAAATTTGGGATGTTTTATTGGTAATTTACAAGAGCATGAGCATAAACTAGTTTTCACAAATATTGCTGAGAAATGGCAGCTGAAGTGTGTGCGGTAGGACAGATTATTCCCAGACTACATGCTGCTGTTATGACCTTTCTGCTAACTGAGATGCCCCAGAGAGGAAATAAAACCATATAAACAAACTTCCAGGTTGCATTGTTTCCGCTGCTTTTGGCACCTCAGGGGTGGTTTATAGTTTGTAGAGCTTGTGTCTCCATTACTGGTGCTTGCTATAACACACACTGCAGACAAATGTCTGTAAAATGACAGCACTTTTGTACTTCCGTTGCAATTTTAAGACACTGTCTTAAGCGCAGGAGAGTGCTTCATGGAAAATAGTTTTTATTGTGTGGCCTGAAAGTGCAGCGTACAGTCATCTAGATAGTTTGTTGTGAAGGCTTTTTGCCGATTGAGGCTTATCAAGATGAAGTGTGGTCTAATAGTTTATGCACAAGTTATGCAGCTGAAGTGGCTAGCAGCATCAAGCTATAGAGATGTCACCCTGCTCCCCACCAGTTTCACAGTGAATAATCAGGAAGCGACACCTTGATACTGCAGCCACAACTGTGACTGTGTCTGTGGTCAGGCCAAAAGTGAAACTGAGAACTGTTTAGAGACACAGTGTCCTGCGATGGTTCTCATAGCTGAGGAAGGCCTGCTGTTTTCCATTTGGAACATTTCAACCTATTGCTCCCGGCCTGATGACATCACCTAGCCCAGTCCAGGTTTACCGTTCACTTCAAAGGATGAGACGGCTCTGCCTGTTCAGTCGTAAGCACAAGTGTGTGTGTTGAGAATGAGAGATACTTTGAGGTAAAAAAGAGCAGTCTTGGTTTAGAGTTTATTAGATTCTGAAGAGACTCTGGCAGGAACAAAGGCAAGGAATGAGTTTTTTTTTCCTGCTGCGTTATGCAACCACTTGAGCTCTCTCTCTCTCTCTCTCTCTACCAGCAGTTTTCTAATAGGACCCCACCCCCTCACTCAGGACAGCCTGCTCTTTTGAAGCAGCATAATTTCCTGTAATGTACTTAATTTAGAATCCCCAAGTAAATCATCAGCATCTCTTCAGCTGTGTTTGTTCCTCTATTTTCGCATTTTTTGTGTTGTGCAGATTGCAAATTGCTATTGGTTTTAATCACCAGGCCCAAGAATATTCCTGATGGAAATTAATTCTCCAGTTCCCGGATTAGACTGCATAGTTCAGTCAGTGGAGACTATGTTATGAAGTGAAGACTTATTTAAAAAAAACTCCTATCAGCTCTGAGCAGGTCATCAGCAGTATGCACAGGCTGCATATTAGCATGGATGTCTTATTAATTTCAAGCTATTTACATTCATTTTCTTGCTTGTATCTATGATTCCCTTGTATAAATCATATTTATGATGTTTGTTAGCCCAAAATCAAAGTTTTAAGGCTCTCCAGAAAGTTGTTTACTTAGTGATTTCAGTTTGCATCTGCAGGCAATATAACAAAAATGACACACATGCACTTTTTGCACATAAACAAGAAGTAATAACTCTAAAGTTATCACAACACTGAGGCCTTGTTGTCAAATGCCTTTGGCTCCATATTTTAGCAGTGATAACGTAAAATGGCTTGTGATCAAGGACAAAAGCTAATATTTTTCCATTTACCTCTGCTCTGGGCGAATATGATTTGAACTTTAATGAGTCCTAAATTGACAGACTCTGCGCAGTACAGTTAACAAAACACTGTGATTGTTTTCGCTATTGATTAATTTTTTCAATTACTGATTTAGTCTATGTAATGTCTGAAAGTAGTAAAACAAAAACAGCTCATCACAAGAACCAAAGGTCTCATCTTCAATTTGTTTCTGTTGTCCAACCAACAGTCTTAAGACCCAAAGATATTCAATTTACAATTATACAACAAATCATCAAATTTGAGAAGCTGAAACCAGAGAATATGTTTTGCATTTTAGCTTGACAAATGACTTAAATGATTAAACAGTTCTCAAAATTGTTGGTGATAAATGTGTCAATCTCTTAGCATTTGGATTATGAGGAAAACTTAAAACCAGATATAACAAGACTGTTTGGAGTCTTAGTGGAGTTAAATGTATTTTACTGTTTATTTCCATAACATGAGACAACACAGATTACCTCTGAGCCCCACAGTGCTATGTCCTACAAGTGTAGCATCATCAAACGGTAGCGTTTCATTGTTTTTATGTCCATAATCACAGCTGTGTGAGCAGCAGTTAGCTTCTAATGCCAGGGCCTGCTTTCAAATATTGACCTGGCAGGTTGGAAAATAGAGTAATCATTGATGTGGCAGTAAACTGCTTCCCCTCACCGTAACAACTAATTGATACACCAGCCAGGAACAATGACCAAATCCCCACCGTATCCTTGCTGCATTTCTCCATGGGCTTCATTTGGATGGTGTGGCAGGTTGAAAGTATGCTCCTGTCTTGTGTTTGTTGACGGATGAAGAAGAACAACAACCAAGATCTCCCTTAATTCATCTGCAGGTCAGGAGGAGGTCAGGACCAATAGAGATTTGGAGGTTGCAAATTTAGTTGAGGTCAGGATGCTGATCTGCGTCATAGAAACTAGGAACTAATTATGGGCATCCCTAGAGTGCCCTTCAAAGCTCCAGTCAATTGACGAGGCCTTAGTGTGTAAACTGATGATGAGGTGGGTTATTTATGGTCACACCCTGTGCGTGTTATTTTCTGTTAAGAACTTCCTCTCAAGCAGTGAAGGAGGCAGCAGTTTGTTTATGCTCCTCTAGAGGCTTTTGTATTTGATCTCATATTTTAAGGGACACCTTATAAAAGCCATATTACGTCAGTCAGAGTTCAGTCTGGTCATGATTTCAGCCTAAGATTGGTTAAGTTTTGACTGGCTGTTTTATGAGCAGATGACACTAAGTCTTCTCCAGTTTCCTCTGTGAAGTCAGCCTCTTTTCATTCTGAGTGATCAATGGGGAAATCCTCTTAAACCTTGAGCTCATATTTTACTTCTTCTGAACTTAACCGTAAGCCCTTAAATGAGTGTTTGTTCTAATACTTGCAACATTTACAGTGGATCATGGAAGTAACAATGAGAGCATGTTTTATTATTGAGGTAATTTGATTACATGCTGGTTAATCCTTTCAGACTGGAGTGCAAGCTTTAAGAATTGGATTAAGCCCTTAAACTATGATTACTAAGATCACTTACCCATTCAGATGTAATGGATAAAGGAGGTGGATCTCAAATGCAGCATATCTCTGAAGATGAGATTAATTTATTATTCATTTCTAGTCTGTGAGAAGTCAACTCTTTTTTTCACTGAGCTTATGCTTCTGGTTCATATTTTTGAGGCTATTTTATTAAATCACACACTGGCTTTATCGTCTTGCTTTAACCAACAATATGTCTAGTGATCTCAAAAATCCTGACAAGATAAAATGTCAGAAAACCAACAGACTTTCAAGCACTTCATACACAGCCTGTGCCCGTTCTGTTTTTTAAACAGTTTGTCTCTGTTTGTGTTTACCACCCAGCTCCGGGTTGACCCCATCCCAATATGCAGTTTCTGTCTTGGAACGAAAGAGTCAAATCGGGACAAGCGGCCAGAAGAGCTGCTGTCCTGTGCAGACTGTGGGAGCAGTGGTAAGTCGCCTTGTGTAACTCTTCAGTTTTTGGATGTTCTCACAAGCCGTAACATGCTGCAGTCTGGACAAAACTGTTGTGTGTGTATGATAGCAAAGGCTCACACCAACAGTGTGAATGTATATGAGGAATAGTGGTGGGCGATATAGTTAAAATTATCATGACAATATTAAGAAGAATAGTAATAAGATATATATCAAGATTTAGCTTATATATGCAAAATCCCACGTAAAATTTAAAAACTGTGTCCAATGCAATGAACTGTGTTGCTAGTTTTTAACTTCAGTTTACTTGGAATCTGTAATTTGGACCACAAGACATGCTACATTTTGTAACATGAAATCGTCATGTAAAATGTAATGCTGTGAAAGTTGGCTTTAATATTGAATTTTTGCCTTCTCCTAATGAGAATGGTAACATTAGAATAGTTGCAAGTAGGGGTGGATGACATAGATCGCATCTTCTATCAAGGTATCTATCAGTTGTAGCATGATTTATTGCATTTTTCTAGTAATTGAGTTGGCCAAATGTTTATAGAACTAGATACAAATGTAATGTGATGCAAACATCCAAATCCAATGTTTCCATAAAGCATTCCTGCTCATTGATTTGCAAAATTGCCTGCAATCACCTTATACAACCAGAGATATCAAAGCCACCTCGTTATAAAGGTTATAGAAAAATCTGTGATTGTCTTACAATATACAGTATACACTCATATCACCCAACCTTGGTAGCAGCAGTTCTCAGCATCGGTTAAGCAGATGTCACATTCCTGCTCCACATTTCTCAATTCCTTTTAAGGGATTTAATGGAATAACAATGTTCAAATTGAGTGGCTGGAGGGATCCAAATTGCTTGCAACCCTCAGTGGGCTCAAGAAGGGCAGATGCTCCATAAGTGGCCGTTAGAATCTGAAATCACCCAAGTCATTTTCGCTCAATTCAGATTCTTCCTATAGAGCGCACCAGGCAGAGAGGATCAAAGATCAACCCTTTTCCCGCTGCAGATTGGTGGCATTTCCTTTACTGTTCTTTTGTTCCAGACAAAACTGCTAACCCCCCATAAAATTACCTCTGCCAAGGAGTCATTTATGTTTGAACAATTATTTTAAATGCCGTAAGGAATTGTTCTCCTGGTGACATTTTTATAGCTCAAATTTGACTAAGTAGCGTTGAGGTGGTTTTCATTAACCGCTCGTAGTGTACACAAATTGTGCTCTCACTGTAAAACAGCTGTTTTACAACCATGAGAGGGAGCCGGGTGAGGGAGAAGGCAAGCTTTTACATGACTTTCATGGATCGGCTTCCATTAGAATGAGTGCTGCTACTGTTTCTGCCTCATTAAGATCAAATTATCTGTAATTAGCGGCTCAGATGTTTGATCATACTGTTTTTAGACACAACTTGTGGCGTGGGGAAAAAAAGTGTTATGGACATACAGGCTCACCATTGTTTTTGATTATGTAATATGTTAATATTTAACCTCACTGTTTGAATAAAAGGAAAACCTCGTCCCTAGCTCTGTCACACAGTCAACGCTGGTAAAAATGTGGTATGCTAATGTACATTTTTGATTGCTTCTGAAGGGCATCCATCATGTCTGAAGTTTTCCCCCGAATTAACCTCAAATGTGAAGAGATTACGATGGCAGTGTATTGAATGCAAAACCTGCAGCTCCTGTCGAATACAGGGGAAAAATGCTGTAAGTATAATGTTGCATACATCTTAACACACACCATTTTCAGTGTTCACTTGGAGTTAGATCTCATTTTGTGCCTCCCTGAGGATTTGTTGGTTTTTCCCTCAGATTTGTAAAGCCTCTCTTGTGCACAATTGGGCTTATTTTTCCAAAAGACTTTAAATGACGGGGGGTGTTACATGTATGCAACAGGGACATCCCTTACACATGCCTGCTGTTCCCTTTCAGGATGAGATGCTATTCTGCGATTCATGTGATCGGGGCTTTCACATGGAATGCTGCGACCCGCCGCTTTCAAGAATGCCAAAAGGTGAGGTGTTTACACTGTCTGGCTTCTCTGTTTCCCTCTCTGCTGTCATTTCAAAGCCTTTTCTTCACAGACGGCCGTTTGGGGCTGTCACTCAGCACACAGAGAGGGAGCGGTGGCTTATTAGGAGCTTTGCATGCATATCAAATTATTCCAGCATCCCCGGGGAGATTTGCTATCTCTGGATTACAGTACTGACCCTACAGCGAGGCTTGTAATGATGGTGCGCGTACTGTAGTAGGACATTTGGCAGGCAATTCATACAAGTCACATAGCTTTGCTCAACAAGCTGACATAAAGTCTATTTCACTGGACAGAGAATTGACCCAATGTTTTTCTTATGGATTTTCGCTTTGTGCTGAGTAATTGATTGTCATTGTGAGCTGGTGGGATTCTCGCCAGATCTTAGTATTAAAGGAAATGTTTCAAATGAATGTACTGTATGTCCTCTGAATTGATGAACCCACTCAAATGGTACTCTCTGTTTTTGGACACCCTCCAGGAACCTGGATCTGCCAAGTGTGCAGACCGAAGGAGAATGGGAAGAAACTGCTGCACAAGAAAGCCGATCAGATCAAACGTCGATATGCAAAGCCAATCGGAAGGCCCAGAAATAAGCTCAAACAAAGAATGTAAGTGTGCAATAATCTTAATATTGGTGGTTTCATTTTCTTAAAGGAAAAGTCCTTCTGATAATAATAACATTGTATTATTTTAACCTGAGTAAATTGCTAAGGTCTGGGAACATTGCGACATTGCTGAAAATAAATCAGATGGGTGCTTTTAAACCAACAGTAAAAACAGTTTACAGGCTGAGGTTCTGGTTCAACTTTCACCTACTGTTGTGATGTTTTGTGCAATGTTATGTGTTTCCAGTTCTGAACAATTACTTTGGTGACTACAATGTTATGATAACAGAAAAAGATGCAATAAACTGGAATTATCCTTTACAAAATGTGTCAGTTGCTCCCAAAAACACTTACGCAGAAATAAAAAATACATTCTAGAGATGGGTGGAAGATTTACTCTGATAAGCAAAATGTATTAAAAGTATCAAAGTAAAACTGCTCACTTTTCAGAATGGCCCTTTAAGCTATATATTATTATACATTACAGTGTTGGATTAATATAAGTGATGCATGAATGTGTAAGCAGCACTTTAGTGTAGTAGCTGCTTGAGGTGAGCTAAGTTTAACAACTTTGTGTATTGTTGGTAGGTTCATTTATAACATTGGATCATATTTTAGAAGTTGATGACAAGCTTTGTCTGCAAAGTCTTAATTTGCAAAGTATCTAGTAACTGTACATGTCAGATAAATACAGTGGAGTAAAAAGTACTAGTTAAATAGAAGAATAAAGTACAAATACCTCAAAATTGTACTTAAGTACAGTACTTGAGTAAATGCACTTATATTTCACTTCTGGCGGTGACCTTGTTTTTTCTTGTCTCGCAGGTCTGTAACCAGTGTTGACGGCTCCATGGTAGCACTTGGAGGAAGGGGGTCACCTGGTAGGGGTCAAAAGATTACCGTCTGTTCCACACCTTCATCTGGTCATGCTGCATCTGTGAAGGACGCCAGAGACAGATTGGCTGTTGCAGACCCCTGTTGTGCGGTCGACGCCACCCAATTCACCACTTCCACCCCCACCACCACTCCCCCCCACACGCCCACCTCCACCCCAGCTACACTCACCGTTAACAAGAAAACCAAAGGGCTTATCGATGGGCTTTCCAAATTCTTTACCCCTTCCCCTGTGGGCCGTCGCTCGCGAGCTGTAACCATAGAGTCGCCCGCCAAACAGTTAAGCTCTAGAGACAAGGGTCCACCCAAACTGTCCAAGCCACCAGAGCCATTTGCCTTTGCTGCTGACGCCACTCAAAAGATAACCCCATCTTCCTCTGCACTTCCTCCCGCTCCCACGTTGCCGGGACTTAGCCCCCCCTCACAGGTGTCCAGCAGCTCCACCTCTGCTAACTCACCCCAGAGCTCCTCCAGCCAGTCTAGTGTTCCTTCCCTGAGTAGTCTCTGCAATAGCAGCCAACTTAAGGGACTATTTGACGGACTATCTCACATTTATACTACTCAGGGACAGTCGCGGAAAAAGAGACTACCTTGCTACGCGCCGCCTAAGCGCATTCACCATAAGCAGGATTCACCCCATGCGTCCAAAACGGGTCCCCAGCGCCTTGGAAAGAATGAGTTTAATAAAAATAGGTTACACTCCACATCTGCTGGGCCGGGCCGACCCAGAGGACACCCATTTAAGATGGTCAGTCATTTCAAACGTAACCCCTTCCTTAAAAAGCACAGGACACTAGGCAGGCTGAGGTATAAAGTGAGCCCTCAGAAGGGAGCCCGCTCACCAGGAAAGGGAGACTTGACAGACGGAAGAATTAAGCCTGAGAATAATCATGGTAAGCAAGGCCTGAAACTCCAGCCAAGACCTGCGTCTCCACACCTTTAAGCTTCTTCTTTATTTTTTTAAAGCTTGACACTCGCAGTTATTTTTTTCCAGACTAGAGCTAATCTTTTCTTTGAAAAGACACCCTCAACATTCTAACAGACTACTAATCTTCTGCCTAATTTGAATTCTTTTAGTTTTTTAACCCAGTTTCGTTGCGTTTTGACTTGGCTGCGGAGTTTACGTGGCATCCATCCTCTCGCCCGTTGGCTTTTTTCATAGTGCATGGCCCACTAACTCCCTCATGTTGCTCCTTGCTCTGTCCTTGACCCTCTGCAGTAGTGCGCACATTGTGATCACTACCTAGTAGCGGCTATAGTCACATCAGCGCTCTTCCTCATCTCACCCTCACTCTTGAAATCTCTGTCTCCACTCAACCTCACTTCCAGCGGTCATTAGACACATACAACCCAGTGATTCACCCACCCAAGTTGACTTAGAGCTGACATGATGATTATAGCCAGAAGTGCAGTAACCCTTACATTTCACTGTCTTCAGGAGTGGAGTCACAGTTTAAAAAAATACCACGTAGGGAAAAAAAATTGATACATGTTTCAGGCAGTTCTAAACAATACACTGCACAAACACTACTTATCCCAACAGCACATTTCCATAAATATGTTAATGACACATCACGTCCACTTGTAATGGGTTTTTGTTTTGGTGGTGAAGTCATAGTGTTGATGTCTTTCATAAAATTACTGCCTGCTTTCCAACATCAGTTGCTTTTCATGTCGACACTCGCTCCCTTCACTGCATCTGCTTCTTCATTCATGGGAAACTGTCTTGGTGGATGACTAAGCACATGAAAGCGGTTACACAATTAGAGTGATTTAGTTTCACTTCATTACATTAGGGATTTTCATATAAACATGCAAAGATGATACATTATGAAATTCCTCAGAGACATGGCCTCAAACAGGCTCAGCAGCAGTACTCACAGTATAAGCACATTTGCATAGAATGCATTTATGAGATTATTCTGCCACGGCTGCTTCAAACAGGCTGGTGCTGATGTGCTATCCGACGTGTTGATGTCCTGTTATTTTGCCTGTTAGGCCACAATGGGGAGCTGCATGTGAAGCAGGAAGCCCAAGCCAACTTCGCGGCCATGTCTAGAGACCACGTCACAGAGGAGGACATTGAGATGTTCACGCACGTCCAGGAACTCGCTGTGCAGGTGAGAAAACTGGGGAATAGGCTAAACATCTTAAACATCTACTGGAATTTTAACTTTATTTTTAATATTTTCATGTTCAACAAGGGCGTTGACATGGGCAATACAAAAATTTGTACGGGAACAAGGTCATTCAATTACATATCTAAGGGATTGCATCTTATAGGCACAGGTATATAGTCAAATATTTCCAGTATTTTAAATATTCTTCAAATCATATTCTTAAGATAAAGTTTAGTAAAGATAAAGTTTATTTTGTTGACAATTGCAGTCCAGTTATCCTTGTTTGTAAAGTTTGATGGATTTCTTGCTAGCAGCTTAAAGTATTTTAAAGAGATATCATCTTGCGCAATAGCTTTACTCAGGTGTAACAAAAGAGCAATCAATTTCTATTCCAAATATTTTCATTATCTCATCAGCAATTTCTTTCCAATATGACGAAATTAAAGGACAAGCCCAGGAAATATGAAACCATACACCCTGCAGCACTGGTTTTGTCCCTGAGAATGTTTTTGTATAAATGTCCATTTTGGATCCAGAAAATATTGTATTATGTTCTTCCAATAAAACTTTCTCCAGCAGGACCATGAGCTTTAGTCTTAGTCTGGCTTTCACAAATATTATCCCAATCATCCTCAGTTATCTCCGGACCAGATTCTCCCTCCTGTTTCCATTTAACATGGGCACTTGGGTATTGAGTAGCTCTGAACTCTGAATATATTGAAGGGTGTCTCAGCGTTATTTTAATTTACAATATGTTCAACGTAACATGGGACAAATTAAACTCATGTTCAGCCCATATTTTTTATGTATTGCTATTCCTAATGGATAAGAAGCAAACCAGATGTCAGTAGCAACTTGAAAATTATATGTTGTGGAGATTTTGGTTAGATTTAATGTATCTTTCGTTCAGACATGAGAACTGTGAAACACAATCTTGATTTGAGATTTTTGTCATAATACCTTTTTATGGACTAGTGATTAGAGACACTGTAAGATTGAATTATCTGGGTCACCACATTTATCCATTTGCTTTTATTTGATCTTTTCACAGAGAACTGGATCTTTGATGAACACAGACTCCATGCGATGCCCTGCCGTCATTGAATTTGGAAAGTATGAGATTCAAACCTGGTACTCGTCGCCTTACCCGCCTGAATATTCGAGGTAATGTTGCTCTTACACAACAAATAATGTAATTTTTTTGGTTACTAAAGTTGCATTTTATTCCAATGTCCTTTAAAAAACCCCTCACGTTGAAGTACAAACCACAGCTCTCCCTTTTGTCTTCGTCAGATTACAAAAGCTTTATCTGTGCGAGTTCTGTCTGAAGTACATGAGAAGCAAAAACATTCTCCAGAGACACACAAAGAAGTGTGGCTGGTTCCACCCGCCAGCCAATGAAATCTACAGAAAGGACGACCTTTCCGTATTTGAGGTCAGCTTCCCTTTACAGCAATAAAGCAATAACTGTATGCTGCATGAGATTCCACTGAATGGGTTCTTGGAGGAGGAAAGGAAAAAATGGGAACTGTTTGAACAGTGTCCTCTTGCTCTTTTTATTCCCTGTTTAGGTTGATGGAAATGTCAGCAAACTATTCTGCCAAAACCTCTGCCTGTTAGCCAAGCTTTTCCTGGATCACAAGACCTTGTATTACGATGTGGAGCCTTTCCTTTTCTACATACTTACAAAGAATGATGAGAAAGGCTGTCATCTTGTGGGCTATTTCTCCAAGGTAAGAATTACAGAGTGATTATATGGGAAATGAAGCAATACCGCACATCATTTTTGAATGGTGGTACTGATACAGTAAGATCTCTCTGTAATTTGTCCATTTTTGTAATGTGGATATAACATATAACAGTAGTGTTTTAATGATGAGTCGATTAATAGATTAGGATTTTCTGATTTTGTCTGTTTTACATCCTTATAAAATTATTATTGTTAGGTTTGGACTGTTGGTCAGACAAGAAAAAAGCAATTTTAAGATGAGATTTGTGCTCTGGCAAACTGTGATGCACATTTCTCACTACTATCTGACATTATATAAAGGAAACAGTTAATCCAATAATAAAAGAATAATTGACAGATTAACCAACAAAAAGATATTTATCATTTGTAGCCACAATTCAGATCACAGTGATACTTTATAGGGAAAGCTCATCACCCTGTGTGTGGGGCGTGCATGTGCACATGCACAGCTTTAGACAAGGACAATGGCAGGTGCAGTAAATTGCCAGCTTCAGCAGAGCTCTGACATACTTGATCTGTTTCTCCTTCCCTCAGGAAAAGCTTTGCCAGCAGAAGTACAATGTCTCCTGCATAATGATCATGCCTCAGTACCAAAGGCAAGGATTTGGAAGGTTCCTTATTGATTTCAGTAAGTTCCTTAATGCTTTTTTAGACCACTGAACTGAGTTTTTTTTTTTTATATCGGTCTTTACAAACACTTTCAGATTAAGGGGTGAATTTGTTGCTTGTGGCAAGGTGCTGTTATTTGGTTAAGGCTTTGAAGTAGCCTAATCAAGAGCATTCATGTACAGTGCTTAGGCAATCACAGAAGATTAGGAGTGAGAAACATTACATTCTGGCTGCATGCATTGTTTGATGACCAATAGTATTTCACTTAATCATCACCTGAAGAGCTTTTTCATAGAAAATGCCCCCATTTCTCTCTCCTTGGCTTGTGATGAGGTGTAGATACTGCTTTTATGCTTTAGTCCAGGAAATGCAACACATACAATATTTAAAGCCTTGCGGTACACTTATGAAAACAGTTGCTGCCTTGAGTGGATTTCTGTGTTTAGGCTGGCAGTTTTTTGTCATTATAGGCATTTTATTGTTTTCCAGAGTTGTCTCTTTGCAGAGTTTGTGTGTGATGAAGAGAAGGAAAAGGATCGAGTGCGGGGTGGGCGGGCAGTAATGGAGCATTTGATTTCCTGTTCACTTTTGGAGCCATTGAGACACAGAGATGCAAGAGGATCTGTGATATTGAGAGTGTGCTGATAACAAAGACAGGGATTAAGGGAGATTGAACACAGCTGAGTTCTGAGCTCTTTGAAGGCTTTATTGGAAAATGTAGCTTTGGAGCTGGAAGTTGTTTAGATTAAGATTTTCTGTTATATTGGATTGTATTAAAGGAACACTTTGTCTCAGGTAGCTCTGAGAGCAGAGCATTAGTGGGTGCCTGTGTGAAACATGTTCTCTTTCAAATCATAATTCAAAGGATGCAGAGTAGCTCTTTTGTATTGGTTTATTAATGATAATGTACTTGTAAAATGACACGGAATGAAATATGTCTTTTTTCAATTAATTTATTTGAATATTCATTGCTAAGTGTTTGTTATCACAGGCTCTTCTTCTTAGCTTTGGTAATGAATATTGTCATGATTACTGGAATATTATGTGTTCACTGTTTGGTGATTAGATTTGCTTGTTTGGTTCTCGGTAGTGGGTGCACATTAAAAGGCATTAATTAATTTCATGCCGCTCATAATGGATGACCCTTGACAGGGCCGCTATAAAACTAATTACACACAGATACATATTAGTATTAGGTTTTTTTCTTGTTCGTTATCTCTCCTAAGTGCAGTCTCTTGTGAGCAATGACATCCAGCTGCTTCTCTGTTTCGCTCTGTCGCTTTGTTTCCTCTTTACTCCCCTCTTTCAACCTCCTTTGTTGCCCTTGCCAGCATGTATCATAGCTTCTGACAGAGGTTGAAGGAGAGAAAAACTGATTGCCTTGCCTCCCTTTATACTATTTGAAGGTGAAATCCCAACCGGGGTTCGGTGTCACATCCTTACATGAATACCTAATCCATGAGGGAGGGGGTGTAGGGACTGAATTGCAATCTGAAATAACCCAGCAGCAGCCTCTAGCTTGACTAAAGCATTTTGTTTTTGTTTGAATCTTGTCTTTTTAGGTTACCTTCTCACCAGGCAAGAAGGACAAGCCGGCTCCCCGGAGAAGCCGCTGTCAGATCTGGGTCGCTTATCCTACCTGGCATATTGGAAAAGTGTCATACTGGAGTACCTTTATAAGCACCCAGATAAACACATCAGTGTTAAAGGAATAAGCAGGGCCACTGGGATGTGTCCGCATGACATCGCCGCTACTCTCCAGCAGCTCGGCATGATTGACAGACAGGATGGCAGGTCAGTTTCCGAGCCGCAGTCTCCTTCAGCCTGTGCTGCCGCTTCTGTATGCTGTCTGACTTATCCAGGCCAGCGGGTATTTTTAACAGCATATCCATTAATGCCGCTGAATATTGACAGAAGTAAGTCAGGTTAAGCACCCCCAAGGACATGGAGCACCTGCTGTCCCAAAGAGCTCGTCTTTGTGCTCGTATTTAACCACACATCACCTTCTGTCTGCCTTATGTCTACCCTGGCTAGTGCTTCACTATTTTGTGGGCATGAATTCATGAGCTTTTCTCTCCGTGACCTAGGATTGTGTTGATCAGAAGAGAGCGATTGATTCAGAGGCACATGGAGAGCCTGAGGGCTAACCCACGTCGGAATGAGGTAGACCCCGACGGCCTGCGCTGGACTCCTTCCACAACTCTCAATGCCGTCCTGTCTGAGGAGGAGAGGGAGGCAGAGATGGATGTAGGTTTCCTTGTTTATTCAGGAGACACAAGTTATTTGTTTACACTTGCCTACAATGCTATTATTGGATGTTTGTTTGAATAGCTGGAGAGTTCAAATAGAGGCCATTAATGGGAAAAGCATTCTCACTGTCAGCAGGCATTTAATGTTGTGCAAAATTGCCCTAAATCAGTTCACTACATAATTGATAGTGCTGAATATTCCATGAAATGCAATCTTTCCACGGTTGCTTAACGGAAGTGTTTCCTCCATGACGGGCAGACATCCAATCAGGACGGTGTTCTTATTATCAGGAGAAACCTGCAGTGATTCATTTGTCATGATGTTAATTCCAATCCCTTGTTTTCCCATTAGCCTCATTGCTCAGATGTTGGAGCCGTGCGTGTGCCTTTCCCAGAGATAATGCGTCTTGTCTGTTTAATTACCAGGCTGAGCGGCTGAAGGAGCAGGCCAGTTGCTGGGAGAAAGAGGAGAGAGAGGGCTACATGATGACTCACGGTAGTAGGCAACCTCTCACCAAGGTCCACTGTAAGGTTCCCTACAGGACCTACGAACGCCGACCTGCAATGTCCTGGACCAGGCGCATCCAGCAGCCGGAGGAAGTGAGTAATGATGAAGCTGATGACGACGACGAAGATGACTCAGATGGCTCACCACCCATCCTAACAAAAGCCCATGCAATGCTTGCAGCCAAGAGAAAGGTGACTTTTATTGTTTGTTGATGTGAATCATGCTTCTTTTGCATCTCTACAAGTCGGTTATTTTCCCTAGTGGGATTATCTCATTGATTATTTTGAGTTTTATTCTAGGACAAAGTGGATTTGAATGTATATCATTAGATATTTCCCTTCATTAGGGACCGTGTTGTGTACTCTGGTGAGATGGAAAGGTTTGATAAATATTCATGAATTCAGTGGAGGGTTCAGTGGCTTCCTCCTGTCATCTGGAGCCTCCCCGTGTGCCTGCAGCTGTAGATAATAGATTGTGTTTTCACTACTGGTGTCGAGACTGTGCAGGCTAAACCTTGTACTATTGTCAATGGTCATGGTTAATTTACTACCCTCCTCTGTGCTTTTCACATCTGTTCTGTCTATATGGCACTGCCCCCTTGTGCTGGAGATAATATTACAGCCGGCTGCATGATGTCAGGGAGACCTTTTCAACAAAAAAAAGTATCGAAACCAGAAAGGAATGACACTGACTGTTGGAGGTTTTTTTTTGTGCATTAGTTACAGTATTGATTTCACATTCTTCTTGTGGAGGATTTTGGAGAGGAGTGCGGCTGAGTCGTAGGCAGCCGGTGGGAAACAACTGGAGAATGTAAAATATAGACTGTGGTTTCTGCTTACTCTGCCTGTCTCATTTGTGGTTTTCCACACCAGGCTGCATTGCTCAAACATTTAGTCTCACAGTGCGGTTTTAACATTTTACATTTAGCACAAAAGCCTGAATGAATTTCTGCTATATCCTCATGGAGGTCATCCACCTAGTGCCCTAGTTTTCTATCTTTACAAAACTGCTCTTCTCTGATGGAGGTTTTATTCTGTTTTCATTTTATTTGTGTTTCAGAGAACCATTGTGCTCAAGAAGAGAGGGCGTAAAAGAAAGAGAATAAACAGCAGCGTGACAACAGAAACCATCTCTGAGACAACAGAGGTGCTGAACGAGCCGTTCGATAACTCAGAGGATGAGCGTCCTATGCCCCTGCTGGAGCGCACCTGCAGAGTGGGCGAGATGGAGGAAGAAGAGGAGGAGGAGGAACAGGAGGACAAGACACCAATTACACCAATGAAACGGCGGAGAGGTCGCCCAAGACTGGAGAAAAACGCACAGAAAGACAATCTTGAACACTGGAATAAAGGTATTTGCATCTTGACTGTTGTAAAAATACTCCTACTACATTATTTCTCATAAAATTGTTTTATAGCAGATTGTTCTATCTCTCCTGCAAAACATTAAAGTGTTTTTCTTTTAATTATCATTATCTGTAGGAGCTGACGTCCTCTCTAAGAGACCCAGCAGACCACGTCCAGTCAAGCGAAAGAAAGGCTGGCCGAAAGGAGTGAAACGCGGCCCTCCTAAATGGAGGCTAAAGAATGAACGAAAGATGGGCTTCAAGCTCAACCTCTACACACCCCCTGAAACTCCAATGGAGGCGGAGCAGCACCATATTCAGACTGAAGAAGCGAAAGAGGAACCAGACCAGGATATTGTCAGCGCAGACGAGGGCAGCAAAGCAGGCAGAGGCTCGGCTAGTCCAGATATAATGCTAGAAAGGCTCCCCTCTGAGCCCCCAAGTCCTGCCGACCATGGCTCTCACAAGTCGAGCTCCCCAGAAGGATCGCCAGTGGCTTCTCCGGTGTGCTCACCTGCCGCCTCTCCTGGCGCCATGTCCCCCAGGCCCGAGGACAGAGGGGATTCTTCAGAACCACACGAAGATGACCGGCAAGAGAGTGAACAGGGACAGGACTCCCCAGCCAAAGATGTGGAACACAGCACAGTGGGTGCCGTATCGCTGGAGAATGACAATGAGGAAGACGATGAGGAGGACGAGCAAAGAACTCAAATAGAGGACCAGGATGCCGATGATGAAGACGACAGTCACAGCAAGACAGCAGAACCTGAGAGAAGCAAAGCAGAGTTGGAGCAGAGTTCTAAAGAAATACCCGATTGCACCCCACCTTTTTTAGATCCAAAAGAAGACAATGACTCTGAGTTGAGTCAGCAGGTTTCTACAGTACCGTGTAGTGAAGAGGAACCGGCTGTCACTGCAGAAAGCACCCAAGAGGCAGTGACGGAAACGACAGTAGCAACACCACCACCTGAAGCAGTAGCAGTCGCTTCAGTAGCAGCTGTAGACTCTGATAACCCTGTAGACTCTGAGTCAGAAGAAGAGAGCACGCCCAGTCCTTGTCCGGATCACCCACCTCCTCAGCCTGCGGAGAGGCCAACGCTCAGTCCGGTGCTGAGGGAGAATCCCTCAATCTGCACAGAGATTGACTCAGAGACGGCCCAAGCTGTTCAGTCCCTGACGCAGGAGACTGAGCAGGAGAATGTTTTCCAGGACTGTGTGGAGACCCAGGAGCCCTGCAGGGGCCTGCAGACCTATGCCCATGTTGCCCAGAGCCCCCAGGTCACCTCGCTGGACGACTGCCCCCAGTCAGACCACAGCAGCCCCCTCTCCTCAGCGCAGTCCCATCCCAGCCAGTCGGTGCGCTCTGTTAACAGCCCGGCTGTCTCCATCCTGGAGAGCGGCTACACTCAGATCAGCCCTGACCACAGTGCCATCTCAGTGCCCTCGCTCCACAACATGGAGACGAGCCCCATGATGGACGTGCCATCCGTGTCGGATCACTCACAGCAGGTGGTGGACAGCGGCTTCAGCGATCTGGGCAGCATCGAAAGCACGACGGAGAACTACGAGAACCCCAGCAGCTACGACTCCACCATGGGGGGCAGCATCTGTGGGGCAGGCCCCTCCCAGAACAGCTGCTCCTATGGCAGCATCCCCACCAGTGGCCTGGCCCAGAGCAGCTGTGCCGTGAGCCAGCAAATGGCTGCCGTCAACCCCGGCAGCTGCGGCATGATTCAGCAGAACAGCCTGAGCTCGCCGCCGCACTGCAACGTCAAGTCGCCACAGGGCTGCGTGGTGGTGGAGAGGCCTCCCAGCAACAGCCAGCACAGCCAGCACAGTCAACACAGCCAGCGCAGCCAACACAGCCAACACAGTCAACACAACAGCCACAGCAGGCACGGCCCACACAATCAGCACAGCCAACACAATCAGCACGGTCCACACAATCAGCTAAGCCAGCACAGTCAACACAATCCCCACAACCAGCATAGTCACCACCACAATCACCACCTGCAGCACAATCAGCTCAGCCAGCACAATCAGCACGCTCAGCATAGCCTTCACAATCAACACAGTCAGCACAGCCAGCAGCAGCCCATGGCACAGTGTGCCATACCCACCAACTTCACCACCACCATGCAGCTGGCAGACATTCCTGAATCTGGCAACCCAAACTTCACCCTCTATGAGAGGATCAACCACCAGGGGGAGTACGGCAGCGGGCACTACCCTCAGTCGTCTGGCCTCAGCCTGGCCAAACTGCAGCAGTTCACCAACACGTTCATAGACCACACTCACTCGCTGCCTTTCAACCACTCGGCCTCACACCCCATCACATCTTATGCAAACACCCCCTCGCTGTCGTCCCAGCACTCCAGCCTGGTGTCCCTGTCCCAGACCCCGCATCGAGTCCCCAACCCACAGGTGCAGGCCACCATGACCCCGCCTCCGAATCTCAGCTCCCCGTCATCCATGATGCTGCAGCGTAACATGGGCATCCCGCCCTCGCAGCGGATCCAGCCCCAAATGGCCTCCAAGAGTCACATCTCCGCGCGCTCCAAGTCGGCCCCGCTGTCGCACCACCAGCAGCAGATGTACGCCCGGCAGCCACAGACTGTGGCCATGCAGGCGCCATCCAGGACGCTGGCCGCCATGCCGCGCATGAACATGAGCGTGAACATCATGCCGGCGCCAGCCTACAATGTCAACTCCATGAACATGCCCTCCCTTAACGCCATGAATGGCTACAGCATGAGCCAGCCCATGATGAACAGCGGCTACCATGGCAACCATGCCTATATGAACCAGTCACCCCAGTACTCTATGCAGATGGGCATGATGGGAACACAGCCATACCCCCAGCAGCCCATGCAGGCTCCACCACATGGCAACATGGTGTACACTCCAGCTGGTCACCATGGTTACATGAACACAGGCATGTCCAAGCAGTCCCTGAAAGGGCCTTTCATCAGGCGGTAACTCTCCGCAGGACTGAGCTGTTTCTTCTCACGTGCATTTTGCTGTTTAAAGATGCACTGATCTGGCCTTTTTTTTTTTTTTTTTTTTTTTTTTTTTTTTGGTGTCTTTTCATTATTGTTTATTACTTAAAAACCAGCAGCAGCACTTGGAAAGAATGCAAAAATTTTCATCAGTGAGTAAACTTTGAAGCTAATGTTAAAAAGTATTTTTGTTTCTCCAAATGGGAAGCCTTACATCATTACGATGAAAATCTATTTAATTAGTGTTAGTGTCTCTGATGTGTCTTTAGAGCAGGCGGGTTCAGAGCTCAGAGGTAGAGATTTCATCAGTGGTCTTGCAGTCGTGTAGCAGCCTCAAATGAAGCCATTTAATGTGCCTGCTACAAGTGGAGTTAGTGGCTGTTTGAACCTGTTCAGTGTACCTGTCTAACAGTGCTGACAATTAGTTTGTACTATACTCATGCCTTTGTATATTTAAATTATTGTACTTATTTTGTAAAGTGACAACTAGCATGCTTCAGTCTCTGTTAGTGACAGTGCATTGAGTAGTACTGTACAAGTGTTGTGCTTAATAGCAAGCCATTTTAAAGATATCTGGCCTTTATTAGGTTTCCCTCCACAGGGAGAAAGATGAAACTATATTTTGTTAATTCTAATAATGTAAAAAAATGTAAACTTAGTCCTGTTTTCTGTTCGGTTTGAGAGGTTTTATTGCTATGTATGTATAATTCTGAAGTCTTTTGTAACAGATCTCCTTGAGGCAGCTTTCTGTTTAATAAAGCAGACTGATTTCTGTCAAAATAACAAAGCATATCTCAGTGTTTGTACCCTGAAAATTCTAAAACATTTCAAAATGTCCAGAAGTGTGGCAGAATTTAAAAGAACTAAATGATTATAATGATGAATAACAATAAAGAAAATATAAATTTAGTCCAAAGTTGATATTTTACATAATGCCTTTAAAGCTACATTTTCATTCCATCTGTAGATTTGTTTTCTATCTTTATAAAATGTTGGATTTATATTTTACCGAAGTGTAGAAGAATAGAGCCTGTGAATAGACCAAACTAAGCTAATGGATTGCATGTAAAACGCAACTTGTACTTGTGTTTTTGTTTATATTGCTCTTTTGTAGCCTTTGTACCTGTACAGAGTTGCTGGTAAGAACAGGGGGGAAATACCTGGCTATGTGCACAAAAATCGGACAGAATGACATTCTTGTATTTATGACTTTTCTCCTTTTGTCAGTTACTTAAAATGCTGTACATTTTAGCATAAGAATAAATTATGATTGACCATGTACTTGATTGTTCTCCTTTTAATTTGAAACATTTACTAGCCTGAGGCGAGTCACAGAATGAGAATGCAAGGATAGATTTTTTTAATTTGTGGTAAAATTATTTTAAAATCAAAAAAAAGAAACTTGACATGGACTTCTCTGAGACTTGATTTACTTGAGATTTCACCCTCTAAAAACTTAACAAAAAACTTGACATGAAACTTCAAGGAGTAAAACCTTGAGGTCTCAAAAAATCCCCGAAGAGTGGAAGAAAATAAAATAGGACAGCAACAATTTGGCCTTTTATGGCCACACACATTAAATAAACAATTATCAGGCATTAGAACGAATTGGTCTCAGTTATTATTAAAAAACATGGTTGACACAACTTTAAATGTAAAATGTTTAAATGTTGTGTTAATTTCATGGACAGCCTACAGAGACCTGAAATACTAAAATAATCTTCTAATTCAGATGTGACATGACTTGAACTTGATGAGATTTGCAGTGGTAGACTTGAGACTTGGCTTGGACTTGTCTCAAATTACTTGAAACCTAAATTGGACTTGAGACAGACTGTGATAAACCTGGTATCTGACGAGGAATTTATCTTGGACTTGCTTTACATGACTTGAGAATTTCTGTGATAGACCTGAGACTTGGCTAGAACTTGTCTCAAATTGCCTGTGACTTTATTTGGACTCGTCTGAAATTACTTGAGGCTTGGCCCGAGATGCGTTCTGATATTCTCGAGACTTGACGGGACCTGGACTTGTCTCAGATTACTTGAAACCAGACTTGAACCTGAGGCCTCACGAGTCCTACAGTCAGCTCTGCTCTGTAGAGCCTTCCCTTTTCTCCAGGAGCTGCATGTCCAGCTCTCTCAGCTGTTTCAGGAAGCCCCAGTTGGGGATGATTCGCCTGCGTTTCTTCACGTGCTCGATGGCGTCGACCACCGTCATCTTCTCACAGATCACGAGGTAGGCGAGGAAAAGTGTGGCGGACCGACTCCTTCCCATCACGCAGTGCACAAGCAGTTTATCTGGAAATACATAAATCATACAATCAGGGAATATTTACATTACATGCTTATTTTTGGTCAATTTAAAGGGTCAGTTCACCCAAATCACTTTTCTACTTGTGGTATCTAACCATGCTGGAAGTTTGGGAGATTTCTGCCTCCAAATGTAATTGCTGGTCCTCAAAGAATAAAAACATTTCTAAAAACAATGTCTTTAAAAACAGTCTCTATTGAAACTGACCACAGCGAAATATGTAGATAATCCCAGAAAAAAAGCCATTGATCCTGCCGGTATGAAACATGTAGTTTTTCATTTCTTTGAGCTCCACAAGCAAATGTCCCTTTCATGCCAACATACAAGAATGTTGGCTTGAAGTGTAAGGGTGACTATTTCAACTCAATACGATGAAGATGAATTTATAAAATTCAATGAAAGTTCTCAAAGCATTAAAAAATTACGTGTGAAAGACTACATTTTTTCAATGCTTTTGAGCACGGCAAACGAAATTCCCTTCGTCACCCTGAATACAGTACTTAGGTGGCTGAAATTACCCTTTAACTGGGTGTTGCCTTACTCTGAGGATTGCTCAGTGTTTCTTCTATGAACCGGGCAGCCGAGAAGAAATACTGGCTGAGGTTAAAGGTTGCGACGTCTTCTGCTACCACGCCATAGTAGACAATGTCCATGTCGCTGTAGTAGCCGGCTCCGGTGTCCACGCTATTCCACGTCCCCTCCGCCGCGTTCAAGATGTGCGTGATCCCCAACTTCTTCAGATTATGCCTGTCCTTTGCAGTCTGCCTGCAAGAAGCCAATGTGAATATGATTTGAATCCTCTATTATTTTATTCAGTTGAATAGTGTAATGCTTTCTTTGCTTACTCGTCCCCGATGTAGACATTAGGCCAGACCTC
The DNA here is from genome assembly GCA_031216445.1 of Lateolabrax maculatus. Lineage (NCBI taxonomy): Eukaryota > Metazoa > Chordata > Actinopteri > Acropomatiformes > Lateolabracidae > Lateolabrax > Lateolabrax maculatus. Next base: position 8,446,396 of record CM062200.1, on the reverse strand, counting down.
GTTGACATGAGTGTAAGCCACACTCCCACGGTTGAGGATTTTCTCCAGCTCATAGCCCCCAGGTGTGACATATTCATCCACTGGACTGGATTCCTCTGTTGCCTTTGTAGCATTTATCTTGGTGCCAGTCTTTGACTTGTGAGAAGCCATTTTCTCACTGTGGCTTCCTTTCACACATGATTTATTACCTTAAGGGGGAAAAGAAATACCGCACTTGCTGTTTTTCCTTCCACTTTTCTCCCTCTACAATCATGAGAAAGTACAGTTTTGTTTTTTTGTTTTTCACATGCATTTCCAGTACCACTCACCAAGAGACTGAGGTCCTTGGTTTTCCTGCTTGAAAAATTTGTTTTCATCATTCTGGCAGCTTGTTGTGAAGCAGTCCTTAAAGGCAGAACATGGTAAGGTTTAATTCTGGCAGGCTCAAGTCAGGGCACAGATTGTATAACCGCTCTGTGACGGGCATCAAATGCAGAGGATATTTTTAGGGCTGTGATGTGGCAGGCCCCTGACCTTAGCTGCCACGTTCCCTGCCTGTGGGGAAAACTTCCACCCAGCCAGTCCCTGCCATCCACTTCTAAACACACAACTTTAATCTCCACTGCTGGCAGGAAGCCATGCTTATCCAAACTTTGCACTTGCCAAAGGACACCCATATTCACTGGAGTGAACAGGACACTCGGAGCTTCTGCTCAGCCGTATGAGCGACTCCTTGAAATTGTGTCAGTCTCTCTTAGCCTTTCTGCATATCTTTAGACGCCGGGAGAAACCGTGTAAGCGCTGCCTCGCAACACCCGTTAAGGATGTTCTGCATTTTCTGGAGCCTCTCGGGGGCCAGAAGAGAACTGAAATGTGTCAGACAGATGTGGTGTTTCACAGGATGGCACATGTCTTTGATTCCCCATTATATGATATGCATGGTCCATTCAGTGATCTAAATGCAAGCCCCCAAAGTGAGAGTGTGATGATGACTGTGTTGCAGAATGGCTGGATGAAGCTGCTAACATGTCAGACAGAGTTTTCACACCATCAGCCTCCTTTATTTTTCCCTCACATCTTCATACTCTGCTATCATTCATTCTGACAGTGAAATCATTAAACCTGTGATATCCAATTCCTTTTATTTTGACAGCATCTCTCTCTCTCTCTCTTTCTCCCAGTGTGCTCTGGAGAGCATCTCTTATTAAGATGGCTTCAGCGTTTCATCTCTTTTCAAAGTCTGACCTGAATCTGTATACACACTCAGAACCATGCTGGCATATTTTTATCATCATGTATCAAGCCTCTTTAGACATCACAGTTTTAAACTGTACGACACTGAATTGCAGCAGTTAAGACACAGAATTTGAGAAATGTGAATTTCTAAGTGGAGCATTGTTTATTTATAGGTATACGCTGTCTTTGTGTTGTTCGAGTACAGCGGGGGTTTTGGCAGTTGTGCTGCATTGGTTTTAATAGCCTCTGTGATATTGATTGTGTTGTGCACTAGACATAAGCTTAAAGCACCACATCAGTGTCTCCGTATGTTTCAGCTCCTTAACTACAAATAATGTGTACTTTACATTTTTGCTGACAGTTTTAAAATGCGTGCTGTACTGTAGTGATTTTGCTCGTAATTCTTCTGACTGTGCAGACATCCATTGGTTTCAAATCCTTTCTGTACAAAAACAAGTTCACAGCAGGGCTGTTTCTATGTTGTTTTTTTTTTGTATCAAGTCATTGGGGACAAGTCCAAGTTAAGTTACAAATTATTCAAAACTAGTTCAAGTCATGTCACAAGTAATTTAATACAAGTCTAGGTCAAGTCTCAAGTCCTTTAGGGATCCAAGTCACAAATCTTCATAAGCAAATTGCAAATTAAGATAAAAGTCTCTGAATGCTGACATTTGAACATTCTCCTCTGCTGGTGTTTTTTTTTAACATATCTGAAATGAATTCCTTTCAAGGACAGCCATAATAATTTAATATAAATGTATAATATATAAATATTTAACCGCTGTTGCTCTGCAAGGCCTATTGTTTAGTTTCAGGATTTTGCAAGGTCAAAAAAGACAAGTTTCATGTCAGGTTTTACAGAAAAATCCAAGTCAAGTCTCAAGTCTTCATTTTTGTTTGTATAACTTGAGTTCAAATCTCAAGTTTTAAGTCTACAGTTCTGTTTAGGCTCTTGAAACTTGTAATCACAGTAGACATATATTAATTTTGTTACATTATTGTTATGAGGTAATACAGGGCAGACCTTTAAATTGAATCTTCACTTAAACTGCATTATAATGCAATGAAAATGTGACTTTGTAATGGGTTAATTACACAACTCAAGTCAGTTTTAAAAGTGTGCTAACTGATTTTCAATCTGTACAGGAATTATTGGGATCCAATCATCACTCAAAAAACAAACAAAGCATCTATGTTTTCAGAGTGGTTTGCTGTAGTGGAAAGAATATGTGATTTGTATTAGACAAATCAAAACACGCAAAACCACAGGGAATAGTCCTTTAAGATTCAGAAATTCTTGTTGGAAGAAATTCTCTCCCAATGCTCTATTTCTCCACTCCTTGATGTTATGTTGTTTTCCTCTGCAGGGCCAAGGAAGAGTCCAAGTGACAGAGTTGATTCAGAAATCCAACGTTGGGAAGGATGTTTCTGCGCCTGCGAACAACCTCCACAGCCTCTACAAGGGTAAGTCTTTCTTTGATCATGAGGAAGGCCAGCGCTAGAGTCGCTGAGCGGCTGATTCCTCGTGCACAGTGGACGAGCACCTTACCTACACCGACAAGAGACAAACTCACTTAAAATTGTATGCTGTGTCTTTACCAGGCATGCATACTGTGGCTCATATAGCTAAATAACTATCAGAATGTGACTAATTGCCAAGGACATGTTTCTGTTGTTTAAAATTTTTTTCCTAACATAGGTCTGGAAAAAGTCAATCAATAGTTGAGATAAACAAACAAACAAGATTGTACAAGTCTTTATTTGTTCCTGTTTAGGCGTAATGTGAAAAAAATCTCACGTAGCAAAAGTGTCAAGTTGCTTCATTCATACTTTTTTGTACATTTTCAATAGTTTTTCTCAGAGATTTTTGTGCAAAATGCAAAAATAATTTAAAATGTTCACTTTAATAAAGATCATTATCCACATAAAATGAAGTTAGTGAAACACAAAATGCCTGAATGAGAATGTCTTCATTAAGATAAAGAGCAAATGTCTTAACAATGTCTTTAAATATCTTTACATTTTAGATTTCTTTCTTTTTTTTAAAGGACATCTTTTTAAACTGTATACTAGTGTGCGATGTCAGGCAGCAGTAGAATTCAGATTAAATTTTTATAAATAATATTTGTTTACTCCCTCTAATATATGCAAACTAAGCAAAAGATTTTGCATTTAATTAAAATTACAGTCAAATGTTCAGCTTGACGATAAATCTTTTCACATCATATATATTGTGCTGTGACATACAGTATTACAGCCCTAACTTAATGTGTTTCTATTCTTTTCTATGGCTCAAAAGGACTCGTACCTTTCTGACTCAGAGCACCGTGAATGAAATCAGCCGTCTCAGTGAAGAATGGGCTCAAGTCAAAATCTTTACAGTCTCGTGCTTCTACTCCATGATACTGTATGTTGGTGTCTTTGTAGAAACGTGGCCCAGTGTCGATGTGCTGGGGGCCATCTGCAGCATTCACCACGTGTGTTATTCCCAGATTCACTAACAGGGTTTTATGCTGAGCTGTAGCCCTGTAAACAACACAAGACATGATACAAGACATGCGGGGATTTTTCTCTCCTGTGGCCAGCTCTGTAAGCATATGTTTCGCAAATGCATCACTGGTGACTCAAATATACAGATTATATTTGTCCCATTAGTTGGCCAAATACAGGACTTGTTTGCAGCAACAGTTTCACAATCAGATCAGCATATTGCAACAGGGCCCTGAAGTGAGAATGTCACTTACGCATCTCCGATGTAGAGGTTGGGCCAAACCTCGTTGACAGCTCCAGTGGGGCGTCTGTTCCTCAGCAGAAGGCTGAGCAGATCGCAGGTGGGCGGTGTCTGATATACTGGCTCCTCCTCTGGACTCATATCTGCACATTTCACTGTAGTGTTGTTGTATAATTATCACAAATGATATATAACCCAACACGTAGATAACAGATCATTTCACCAAATCCTTGGTGATCCTGGGTGGAACATTTGAGAAGTTATTGATGCTGTCCTGCTAGTTTTTCTTCCTGTAGGCATTTGGAAAGGAACTAGAGTAAACTCTAACCTTATTGGTGCGGCTCGTTCTGTTTTCCATCTGAGCAGAGTATCAGTGTTGTTTAGAGGCTGTGCCCCGTTGGAACGAGACAGCTGAAGATGCCAGAGTGTGGGCAGGAGCAGAGTGGACTATTTATTCCTCAGATGACTGTGACACAAACCAGGCTGCTTCTGTGGTGACAACTTCAACTACAGAACCACAGCAGTGTTTACAGTTGTAATCGTGTAAGTGATTCAAAACATGGAGCGGAATAATTGTCAGGCCATCACATTGAGTCAATTCAATTCACATCAATTTGTACGAAATATAGAGAATTTAAGGAATTTTACCTTTTAATTTTTAACAAAAAATAGTTTAAAGACATTATCATCTAAAAACTATAAAAAAAAAAAACACATAAAACATGTTGCATTTGGTGACATACAATAGAGTGTCTATTAGAAAGGGAGTAGAGAGTGAATGAACAAGAGGTGATTTCTGACACGGCCCAGGAAGTTAAGTAGTTACTGTATGTAACTCCACAATTTGTCATTACATTTCTGTTTGTGTACTGATTAAACAAAGTAAATATATTGTGTTGTATAAAAAAAATTGAGGTGCTGGTAGGTGGATTCTTTTTTTTTTTTTTGCTTTTGACGGAGCCAGGTCTAGCTGTTTCCGCCTACTCCCAGTCTTTATGCTCTCCATATATCTCCATAGTTAATACACAGACATGAGACATAACTCTTGGAACAAGAGCACCTAAAAATCTATGTCTTAAAAGTGCTCAGATAAAATGGAAGTTGACAGTATAGTTGACTAGATATTAATAGATATTACAGAGTGGGCAGTAAAATGAGATTTCAGACTCTCATTAATCATCATAACTTTGTGTCAACACTGGCAAGTGAAGTGTCACACTACTGTAATTTTCACATCTATAAACATGCTATCGACACAAGTCAAATTAGTACTTGCTCTTTCTTTACAACTGTTGTGTTTATTGTAAAGAAGAAATATGTCACCCAGTGCAACTTCATGGTTCTTTTATTTGCTGTTTTTGGAAAATGAAGGAGCTGTGTCCACACAGACAATACTCTCTTTTTAGGATAAAGTCATTGTTGGTTTTAATCATTAAATAGTTGATTACAATAGATTTAATATAACTGACATTCATTTCTTCACAAAAAATGGAATTTATTTTACAATAACATTAAGAAAAGACTATTGAAACATGTTTTTTACATTAATATCTTTTTTGTAATATCTATTAATATCTATAGGAGGCAACAGTATAATCCAAATTTGTGGACTGATGGATTTGATCTCAAGTCTGCCCATTGACATTCCAGCTCGACGATGATCCCTGGTAGTGCAGCTTTTTGTCCAGCTCTCGGAGCTGCTCCAGGAAGCCAGCGTTAGGTGAGATGTTCCTGTTGATGCCGATAGCTTTGATCGCGTCCACCAGCGTCATGTTCTCGTGGATCATCAGGTAGGCCAGAACCAGGGTGGACGAGCGGCTGACACCCATCACACAGTGGACAAACACTTTACCTGCCAATCAGCAGAGAGAAAAACCCAACATCACTCTCTGTGGATCAGTCCAGGGGGCTCAGCCATCCTCTACCAGCTCCATTTCTATATTTACAGCCATGCAATGACTAGATTATTGTGGTGAACTTTATTCTAATGTCTAATTTGTTACTCCTCTGTGGATTAAAAATCCACTTCACAGAGAGGGGTACTTCTAACTCCTGACTAAAAGTTTTCAACAGTGTTGCAACAAATGTTTCTACACAAGGTAATCCCTGGTTCCTTATCGGGACTGAGGATTAGGGCGCATAGGAGCGCGTAATTGAACTGTCTTGGCGTCTGTGTATTTCTGCCGGGGATTACTGTAGGCCCTGCCACACACTGGAGCCCCCGATCAGCCAGCATGTGAATGAGGAGGCCTCATCTTATTACTGTCATGTCAGATACCGACTTCACTTTGCATAACAGGCCGGGCAGGAACAAGCCACAAACATAATTGTGTAATTTCCATGTCCAATAAAAGTGTTGCTTACAAATTACCAGGGCAATCCATTTAAAACCAATTTTCCTGGCCAAGGTCTGAGCTTATGAGAAGATTACCGTGGGGGAAAGATATTAGCTTGATATTATGTTTAGTGTTTGATTTGCATTTTAATGACTAATACAACTGGGGGTTGCTGTAATGGGAATTGACTGACAAATGTTTCTGTACTTTGCCTTGCACACACACAAAAAAAAATGTCTTCTTCGAGTTAATGTGTAGCCTAAAAACGATGAGAAATACCTTGAGCACGGTGAGAGCTCCTCACCTGTGGGCGAGCTCAAAGCGTTCTTGATAAAATTGGCCGCTGGGTAAAAGAAGGGGCTCAAGTTAAAGGATGGCATGTCAAAAGCTTCCACTCCATGATAAGTGATTTTGGTGTCTCGGTAGTAACTGGGCCCCGTGTTACTGTTGAGCTTCCCATCAGCAGCGTTAAGTACATGGGTGATGTGGTGAGCCTTGAGTGTCTTCTTGTCTTTGGCTGCATTCCTAAAGGGAAAAGCATAATCATCTATCAGTGCAGATAAGTGAAAGAAGGGTTTGTTGTTTTTAGCACCACAGTTCATGATGGTAAACAATACATATGACCACTGCGCACTAAGGAACGTTTATAAATGATTTAGAAGTTGCCATACTTCTGAAAACATTTAATAATGCTTTATAGATAATTAATAAGCTGTTTAATGCGTACATTAAAATAACATTTGTGCTGCCAATTTGAGGACCCACATTTAAGTTATGAAACCTTTTGGTTGGTGTAAGATAAGAGCTGGCTTTGTCTTTAAATATACAGTTTTAAAGGCTATGTTCACCCAAATAACAACAACAATGAATAGATAAATAAATAATTAACTTTCCTTCAAAGAAATAGTACATATAAAAACTATGGTCTAAGGATTATCCACACCAACAGATACTGTTTCTGAAAAGATTAGTTGGTATTTAATTTTTTTAATGCAAATGTTCTGTACTTTAAACACCACAAACAAAATTCATCTAACCTCCATCGTATTTGGGTGGTAACAGAATCTAAACCTGGACAAATAAAATATTGGTTGTCTTCTATTTGGTTGTTGTGTTAACATGCATAGGGTTAGCCAGGTAACATGTTAATGTGTAGCATAGTTGTCGAACCACAAGCATAGTAACTGAAAACTTAAAGGCTTCATTAATGAAAGGGTCTGATTTAATTTACACGTGGGTTAAAAACCTGGCATCCCAAAAGTACTGTGTAACTACTAGCGTATTTCTGAAACTGCTTAACCCGCAACTGATTTATTGCCACCAGGGGGCAGCAGAAGCAAGCTGTGAATACCGACATATAACTATAACGCCATATGGTGAACCTGTTAGTAAATAGATTATGTAACAGTTTATTAACCCAGCAGACATGAAGCAACATTAGCATTTATTTGGAGTCGTGTTTATGGTCAGCTGATGAATATAAGTCTGATATTCATTTTCTTTTAACTCTGTTTTTGCTGGGCAGGTAGTGTGCTCTATAGTTTTATATCTCTTTCATTAGTAAAATTTTGTATATTCTTTATTATTATGCCTTATAAAGCATGAAATTATAAGGATTTCTTTTACAGTTCCAGTCTCACATATCTCCAATATAGATCCTGGGGTGAACCTCATCCAGATGGTTGTTGGCTCCTTTCTTTGCCCACATCAGCCTTTGGAGATCCGAAACCGGGGGGGTCTCATACCTGCTTTCTGCCCCCTCAGGGCTTGCCAAGCAGCTGAGGCCTCTGGGCATGTCTGAGACACTCCACTTCTGCTTTTACAACCTGTCACATAATAAATACCACATATGATATTCTAACAGAGTTCAACAGGGAGTTAAATCTGTGGGTTTGTTAAACAGAACTTGTCATTACTAAGAAATTTGGAATGCATGGATTGCTGAGAAATCATTAAAAGGGTCGGAAAGGTTTTTTCTTTACTTTGCTCATCTACAATTTAAGAAAATAAATGCCTTTACAGGTTCAGGCACCTTATATTTTCCTAGGAATGCTAAATAACTCCACTGATGTCTCTTCTATGATAGCTTTATTGAAGTGAGAGCCTCATCTATAACACTGAAGAAGAAATACAATGTGGGATTTCAAAGTGGGCCGTTAATTAGAGCATCAGGTGTACTATGCCTATAGGCTTTAAATATAAACTATAAATATGCCAATAAATGCACTCCACAGCAGCAAAGAACCACAAGAACACAAAATTGTAAGATGACCTTATGGTGCTCTCATTATGTTATCTACAGTTCAGTAGCACTTGGTAGGTTCATTTATCTCCAGAGATACAGAAAATTGGCATTCAAGGCCTATAAACATCAGCTTTCCATTTCCTGCAGGCAAGTCTAACCTGCACATTTACAATTTACACACTGGGCTTTATAGAGATATATTCTATGCACACTGTATACATTAGCATCCATTTAGGCAGCTGTGTGATTCTGCTCCAGGCTGAGGACGTACAAACGATGTGTATGCATTGTTATAGTAAAGAAACCGGTGGCAGCTCAGCTTCTTATTTGCATTCTGCTGGTGTGTGGAGACATAATGTGGCACACAGGGTTTGGCGACTTATTGTCGTGTCCACAGGGACGAGTCATTGAGACCAAATCTGTTTCAGTGACCTTTTGTTCAGCTGCTGTGGCATACGGAAGTGCACTCAAACATCATGATGGCTTTGTCCATCTCTGCACGTGCATGGTGTGTCATTCCTGAGCATGGGTATGCAAGAAATGCTGCATCTGACCCAACATATGCTCTATGTATATGAGTGTATGAGTCTTGAAGGCAGAATAAAGTGTGTCTTTGCACAAGTACACTATGTGCCCAGAGTGCCTGGAGGCTCTTCTTTCTCCTCATTGATCTATAAGTACAACCCTTCCCTCCCTCCCACTGTCAGGGCAGAGAAATGATTTCCCTGGTGCACATGTTGAGCTGCAGCGCTGCTTTCATAGCCTCCCCCCTTAGGCTAACCTGTCCTTCCTGCTCTACTTTTGTGTAATTAAAGATGCTATGTATGGGAAAGTGCCCACGGTTAACATGGAGGGCAAATAAAAATGGCTTTTTACCTCCTCAGGGCCTCTTCTCGGTGGTTTTATGAATTACACTTCCCTCTTTAGCCTTTTGGAGGTGGTTCGTCTGGACTTGTGAGCAAATTAATAAAAGAAATAAGTGTGGTAATCCATCAGGCAATGCAGTATCATTACAGTACATACTCATTTATAAAAGTGCTTTATAAAACATGTTTACCTTGCAAACAAAGGTATACAGTACAATAAATCCATACACTGTAGTTTATAGACACTGTAATGAATATTTTCCAACAGGACTACTATCTACAACAAATTTGTTAGAACACATTGTTAGTAGACACTTGCCTTGGCTGGAAACGTTGCTTTTCAAGGTGTCTCTACAAGAGCTACATGTAGGTCGACGGCACAACTGTCTGCGTTCTCCTTGGTAATCTACCCTGCAACCTTTTTTGCTATTTTAACATCTGAATCCCAGCCCAAAATAATCCTGGCATCATCTTCTGCATTCCTTAAAGGTTACCCGAGCTACCAGCACAGGAGGGAGGCTAGGACACGGCTTTTTCAATAGCAAGAGAATTAGATCAGTGCTGCTGTACTTGAGCTTAAATCTGACACAGTTTTGCTGAGATTCTTCTCTACAGTGAAATGCGTTTAGATCAACACCTGGACATTTGGTCAAGTCAGGAGTTTCTGATCGGTCAATGAAAGCACAAAAACTGATATAAAGTAAGGTTTATCTTATTAGTTTTCAACACACAATTAAAAAAACCTTATAACACTTAAAACAATACAAACAATATAAATGTGTATTTTTATCATTTAAAGTTCATTCTTTGCAAAACTTATTTTCTTGTACCCAAATAAAAATATCCATAGATGAAACCTTTTAAATTTAACTTCTAACTCCAGCAATGCAAAATGATTTATAACAAGTAGGAATCATTGCTGTCAAACTCTACTGTATAGTAGATGCATGTGTGTGCCTTGTTGTGTCTGACATTCCTAATGTTTCTACAGATGACAATCAAAAGACCTGAAAGCTTTTGATGTACAGTGGTGACAACTACCTTGAAGAATACACCAAAAGGGTTTCATACTGTGAACACTGATGGGTTGGTCTTGTTAAAGAGACAGATGCTGTAGATTGAGTCCCATTTTGAGTTTGAAGGTTGATTTGCAGAAACACTTTTCTGAGTCATCTACAGAGTTTACAAAAAAAAATGATGCTTTGTAAAACATTTTCCATAAGACATTTGGTCCTTTCTGCTGTAATACAAAGTGAGATGCTAAAGAAAAACATCTTACAAGAATGACAAGTAAAGAAAAAGTTGTAAAATCTCCTTATCATTAGCATTCATTGTTTAGTCTTGTCTTGGTTTTCACTTCACATTATAGTAGGTTTTAATTTGCTCTGCATCCAAACTGTCTTTTCGTTAAGACATTCTTTAGTTTTTAACTTTACCGCCTCCAAAAATATTCAAACAAAACACCCCAAGAAAGTCTATAGCCATGGTAGCAACGCAATCCATTACTAGAAAGAAATGTAAAGCCTGGCCTGAGGGTGGCGCCAGAGGAAAGGCCTCGCCACATCTCAGACGCGGCTCGTCAGGCTCAGCTGCTCTAAATTGTCAGCTTTGGCAAAACCTTTTTTTCCCCAGTTTAACTGCACTTTGTCAGCCTCAGCTGCACTCAGGCTCAGGTGTGCAGTGAGCTGAATGCCGACATGTGGCCTATTGCCGTCACACTTCCATGCAAGTTAACAACGAGCCTACTGGATGTAACATGCTGTTAGCGTTTAACATTTACTATACCATGCCGGGATGCCAACAATAGCATTTTAATTTACTAATATTTAGCACTTAATGTTTAGTATATTAGCAAGTCAACATATGTGCTGAAACATTGATTCATAATATTAAAAATGGGGCTATGAGTGTGCACAGTTTGCCTCCTACCATTTACATTCGGCATGTGAATATGTTATTATGTTAAAATGTCAACATTTAACATGCTAATAAAAACCGAGGGCTGAGTAATTGAAACAAATGTTAAACGTAATAATTCTTTTCTGTTTAGCATGCTCTCTCGAAGTGCAGCTGAGTCTGACAGAAATTCAGTCATTAGTTGAACCAAATTTCACGGCATTAGCTGTAGAAATATTTCAGTGTGGACTGTTGGACCCAACAGACTGACGGGTATCGCCATCCCTACAAACCACACTGCCGTGTATCTAAAAGGTGTAAACTTCTCTTGATCACAGGATCTGACATGTTTTCTTTTTTCTTGTCAGCTGAAGATCCAGATCCAACAGCAAAGCCAGGAAATTATTGTTGGGGTAGATGGCTCTCTTCTGGATCAATTTCTGCAAAGCCTGTTTGAGCGGGAGTTGACGGTAGATCATGAGGTACGCTAAGACCAAGGTCGATGACCGGCTCATTCCCATGATGCAGTGCACCAGAACTTTCCCTGAAGAACAGACAAGATGAAGGGAGTGTGAAGGAAGGATTAGTGAGAGGCCTCAGTCTTATTAATATCATACATGGCTGCCCATCTCACGCTGTGGCCTTTCTTTTTTCCTGCTGTGAGCTAAAAATAGTTCCCACAATTCATCGCCTTTGTTCATTTAAGGTCCCTTTGCAAACTGGGCCCGACTGTCTCTTTAATCCCAACTCGTCCTCTGCTTGATAGCTTCTTTGAAAGGAGACATGGTCACATTATAGACTTAAATTCTGCAAGGTAAGACCCTTATTATTACTGCTGGCTGAAAATACACTTACATACCATTACAAGTTGTGTTACAATGTGACGACAGGTGACATTGAAAGGACGGCATGATGGGAGAATTAGAGTGGGTGGTTTTATTCAGGATTTACTGAGTGAAATAAAAGATGTGACGTGCAGGGATTTTAAAAACTACCATATTTTTGCAGCAAATTACTCTATCTTTATAGCTACAGAATCATATAATTAAAAAGTCACTGTGCAGAAATATGATCATTCATGTGAAAAAGAATCCTGGAGGAGTCTTACCATCAGGTGACTTCAGAGCTTTATTTATGAAATCAGCTGCAGGCTGGAAGTAAACATCCAGATCAAAGTGTGTCGAGTCATCTGCTGGAATGCCACAATACACAAAGCCGTTGCCATAAAAGCTTTGGTTCCCTATGCTGCCTCGCTTGGAGTGTGCAGCGTTTAATACATGAGTTATACCTAAATTCATCAAGGTGGCCTTGTTTTGGGCTACTGCCCTAGCAAGACAAAGAGACAGAAAGAGGTTCAAGACTTATGTGAACGCTAAGCATCACAGAACAGTGTTTTTATACCAGAATAACACAATCATTTGCAGGAGTTACGTAAAAGATAATGTTTAACATCACAAGTAACAGGTTTTCATTTCCTTGCAAGGCAAACTCATTAAGTCTGGTTTAAATTTGAAATAAAATGTATACTTACACATTCCCTATGTATATTTTTGGCCAAACCTCATCAATTTCATTGAGATGTAGTTTGCATGTGTCTAAAACCTTCTGCAAATCCTTCACAGTCAGATATTCTTTTCTCTTGTCTTTCAGGGCTGACATTTTAAGTCCAAATCCTTCTTCTTGGTTCGATTACTGGCCCAAATGTTTGTTGTATTAAAGCAGTTCCCGTCAACTCCGGCTCAGGATGATCTGTACGAGCAGGTGTTTATCTGCTGTCACTGGACAGTTACCCAATTTAGTGCTTAACCTAGCGTGTAGTCTTACCGCGCAGAGGGCAAACAACGAACAGCACAGTCCGGGCTCTGCTTTTCACACTGCTCTAGGACTCTAATTTAATAGGCATCAAACAGAGATGAATCATTACATAAAGCAGTGATAATTGGATGTAATTAAGTACAAAATGTTTAAGTGCATTGCTTATGCTGGATGACAGAAAGTCCAGTGTAATGCAGCATTTATGGAACAGAAATAGTGCAACAGCTTCATGCAGCTAGTTTACTGCTCTGACATAAATATCTTTTGAAAGCAAATTGGCTGAAGAGAGAAAAAATTAAGCTTTGCCGTTGGCTGCACAGGACATCAAACAGCCCTCATACTGCAGCAAATGTCTCTTAACCCTCCTATTACAGTATGTTGCAGGTCAGTTTCACCCATTTAAGCTTTTAAATGAAAGAAAAACATAATTAACCTCTCTTTTAAGCCATGAAATGTAATGACTTTCCTTCATTCAGGATCATGAATGTGGATGTAAAATGTGGATGCGATGATGTGTTGTGAAAAGTCAGTGCTAAGGTTTTATACAAAATCAGTCAATAAAGGTCTCCTAACTGTCTCCAGGTCAGTTTGACCTGGAGACAGTTATTGATTGATTATTAAGTGCTGCTTCTGCTTATTGATGAATCTATAGTAGTGTGTGTGGTGGGAACAAATCCCACTTGATATGTACATAATACTTTGGAAATAAGATCCATACCCACTGGCGAATGTGTGATTCTGGTGAGATCCAGATGCAAGTGTAGTTGTGTTTGCCCCTGTGTGGGAAGAGGTTCGGTTGATACTGAGCATATACTTTGTATTTGAGAAGCAATCTTATAGAATGATGCTAGATTACACACCGGAACAAATCCTTACAGCCTGTTATAAAGTATTTACTGTTAACACATATGTACAAGTCATTCACAGGTATGTTGAAAACTGTTAATAAATGTGTCAAAACTCATGGAGACATTTTGTTATATATGGTTACAACTATTATCTTGTCAAGCATTCATTATGTGTTTACTCACCAGTTATGGAGCTGTTGACAATTACATTAAAATGTCCTTAACTCTGCTTACAACTAAATTATACTGTGTTATAAACCATCTATCGATTGTTCATATGCTGCTTTTAAATGCTAAATTGGAGGGATTCATATAAAGTGGTACCAAAGTGACCTAATACAATAAAACAAAGCAGTATGCAATTAATTAAATATATATGTAAATGTAATGTTAAGTATCATATTTTGGGTAAAAGTGGCACCAAGGTGTTTTAATTAAATATACAGGAGGGTTTTGAATGTTTGTTTTTGTGTTCTCACTAAAGTTAAATAAATAATTTAGTCTCAGTGGATTCTATTATTATAAGGGTCAATATCCTGTGAACAGACAGCCTTATTCACATCAAACCTATCACCAGAGTCAAGGAAAACCCATTTAACTCAATATTATTCTTCAAACAATCTGATTGAAGTCAAAGTACAATATCTCCCTCCACTGGTAGAGGCTGAATCCTTCAGTTATCTTGAGGAAAACAGGTGTTTGAGGTTCTGTAAGTTAGAAAATAAATCTGTTTTTGAGGTGCAGAGGATTACTCATGATGTCTTGCGTAGTTTCATATCCAAAGCACGGAGCTGTTTGAGGAATCCTCTGTTTGGGAAAATCCACCTGCGCTCTTTGACCTTATTGATGGCCTCTAGTAGGCTGTAATGGTGGTGGATCATTAGGTAGGCCAGGACGAGGGAGGCAGACCTGCTTACTCCAACCGCACAGTGGACAAAAACCCGAGCTGGTCAAGAAGAAGAAAAAAATTAAAACAAGCTGGAATTGGATTAGTGACTTGCAGTCTGATTTGAAACTGACAATAAAGCAGCAAGATGGGTATTTACCACCAGCTGTGTCAAGTGCACTCTGAATATACTCAGCGGAGGGAAAGAAATAGAGAGAGAGGTCAAAGGACGGTGAGTCATCAGCAGGTACTCCATAATAATCCACAGTGGAGCCGTAGAAGTCATGACTCCCCTGACAGTGCATCCTCCCATGGGCTGCATTCACGACATGAGTGATCCCCAGCTTCCACAGACTGTAGCGATCATTGGCCACTGACCTGTGAACCAAGGAAACAGGAATTATAATAAGAAACACATTAAAAGGAAACAAGCTGCTGTTATTTTATAAGCTGTCGAGAGACTTACATGTCGCCGATGAATAGGTTAGGCCAAACTTCATCCACATGATTACCAAACCTTTTTCCTCCATACAAAACCTTCACCAAGTCTTTCACAGAAGGTGTGGCAGGAGAAACTACATTACTTTCCTGTAGATTGTTCATAGTTGCCTACATAACAAAAATGCTGCTCTGAAACTACCCATTTGTATGATATCTTCTCCCAACATCTATTTCCTCACCCCGCCGAGGCTTTACTACAACCATGTTGGTACTGACAAGGACAGGTGTTCCTGGTCTCAAGTTAAATCAGTGACCCCTATTCTAAATCTCTGTCAACCTCACACCTCTAAATATTTATAATGTCAATTTAATTTTATGTCCAACGATTTCTCATTTCACGGCCTTTAACTGCACAAAGAAACCACTTGCTTTTTACCCAAACAATCCCAACGCTGCAGTATTTAAAGTCGCCGCAGTACCCTCTTTCCACCGGGTGGCGCCGCTGTTGCGCAGCCGGAGACAAGCCCCCCGCGTGGCAGGCTCACTTTACGTGCGCAGCTACTCCGGACATTACCGCGCCGTCGTGTTGTCAACAGTAATGGAGACCGGCGCGCAGCCGGGGCGACATGAAGCCCAGCGAGCCCGTGTTACCGCAGCAAACGCTAACACGAGTCCTTGAGGTTCCTGCGAGAGGCCGCCGAGCCGGCTAACTGAATAAACACGTGTTTATCTGTGACGTCCGGGCCCGGGTGAGTGAGCGCGAGGCACACGTATCGATCCGGCTAGCCGATAGCTCGCCGGCTAACGTTAGCTCGGACTGAAGTGGTCTGCTGGTCAGGGTGGTGGTGCTGGTGCTGGTGGTTTTGGTGGTTGTAAATGTAAAGAAATGATCCCCTCGCTTGCCTTCGCGGTGACCTCAGGCGTGCTCGTTGTTGCACACGCCGCCACCTCCCTGATCGGCTGGTTACCTCACAGGACACTGAAAGAAGTGAGTGGGGTTAGCTCCTGGCCCCACCTCGTCGACAGCCAGTGATGGAGGGTTTCTACTGGACAAAGTTACTGACCGTCTGTGGTTAATCACAAAAGCCCCTTTTTGTGTCCTATGTCCATTAGTTGGTAGAAATGCTTGCAAACTTTACATTGATATTCAAGCAATCCCGGGAACTGACTTTAGAGATGAGGATTGTTATGTTTCAGTGTGCAGGACAGTGTTGGTTAGAAATAAGATTGGGGGATGATAACCCACAAGTCATGAATTATTACTGGCAGTCTTAAAGTCAGTGTATTGCTTGGGGAATATGTCTGCCTCTTCACCTACATTTCCAGGGTGTGGTTTCAACTGGGTAAACTTGTGAAACTGTTGCCAGTGTTGCCTCAGATATTTGCTCAGCTTGTGAGTTCAGGATTTATCCTAAACTTGGTTATCGCTCATAATTTTTTCACAAAGGTGAAGTTATTTTCTGTCTATGTGGCAGTCTTGCATGGTACGTTTAGAACTAGTATTGCTGATTCAGTGGAAATACAGAGTAGAACTCCTACTTCTGCTTGAGATTCCCTTGTTTGTTGGTGAGGAAGCCAGTGGGAAACTGATATTGACAGTAAGTGAGAGCTCAGTTGTTTGACTTGCACTTTTGTTGCACTAATTTTGGTGTTATTTTCTCCAGCTTTCAGAGCAAGGAGGAAATGATGCAACAGAGTGTCCGTCGCTGGACGCCCAAACACGTCGCCAAGTGGCTGAAGGAGGAAGGCTTCTGTGACTATGTGGACCTGCTGTGCAACAAGCACCGACTGGACGGCACCAGCCTGCTCGCCCTCAGCGAGTATGACCTCCGCTCACCGCCTCTGGAGCTCAAGGTGCTGGGGGACATCAAGCGCTTGATGGTGTCCATCCGCAAACTCCAGAAACAGAACATTGACGTGTTGGAGGAGCTGGGTCTTCCCTTCGATGGCCACTCTCCTACAGGCTCGGGAGGCAGTTTGGACTGGCTGTGTAATGGAGACCCGGCCAGAGACTGTGACAGCACTGACACAGCGCCAGTGGGGGAGGAGTATCATCAGTACACTAACGGGAAGTACAAGCAGCAGACGAGGCGCCTGGATCCAGAGTACTGGAAGACAGTGCTTAGCTCCATCTATGTGGTGTTTGTGTTTGGGTTCACGTCCTTTGTCATGGTCATAGTGCACGAGAGGGTCCCTGACATGCGCACATACCCTCCACTGCCGGATATTTTCCTAGACAGGTGGGTGTGTGACAGCTAAGACACTCTTAAGCCTTATTTGTCTGACCTGGGGCACTGGGTAGCCAGCTGTGAAGTGCCAAAGAGAGTGAAACAAAAATATACATTTTTATCAACTGTCAGAATGTCACACCAGATGGTGGACATTATAATTGCCCTACTTCCTTGTAGCATGTTTCTATTATTGTCCTCACATATTCCTGATGGGCTAGCTGTGGTTCAAAGAGATCTTTGAGTGTTGAGTGTGTTAAAGTGACCTACTTTGTAGTGCGACCCGTTGTTTATTTCCAGCTTCAAGCTTTTCATGGAATGTCTTAACTTATTGGGAAAGCTGATTTCAGGGGAACACCAGTGTGTGTTTGGCAATTTAAAACAATTAGAGGCAAGTTACAGCTTTTCTGTCCAATTAGTGATTTGAGGACTTAGGGTCCATATTTTGCTATATAAAATCAGTCTGAACATTAGAAACTGTGAACATAAAGTAATAGAAATTGGAAAGTGTTTGAACTATTTAACTGTAGTTTTTTAACCCAAAAGATGTTACACAGTTATTTTTAGGGCTGAGACTAATGGTTAATTAATGATTTAATTAATGACTTCATTATTGATTAATCTCTCTGTTTGTTCCGATCAGTGGATTAGTCTATAACATGTCCAACCAACAGTCCAAAACCCAGAGAAAATATATTTTTTATTAAATTAAATAACTTAAATAATTAAAAGATTACCAAAATGTTTGTGGAACAATTTATTGATCTGTCATTTCAACAATAATCTCTTTTTATGTGTCAACAGTGTGCCTAGAATACCATGGGCCTTTGCCATGGCTGAAGCATGTGGAGTGATCCTCTGTAATATCTGGTTGCTGGTCCTGCTGCTCCATAAACACAGGTACAGTCCTGAAAGTCAGTGCAATGCCATGGGTAGTGCAGTGGGATACTTACAGTGTGTCCCTTAATTCAGTACCATGGAAGAAGTGGGTTAACTGTTTCTCACGACTTGTAGGTCCATCCTTTTGCGGCGCATGTGCAGCCTAATGGGGACGGTGTTCATGCTGCGCTGTATCACCATGTTTGTCACCTCCCTGTCTGTGCCAGGACAGCACCTGCAATGCTCAGGAAAGGTAACACATAATGCATTTTTTGCGTATCAGTTGTTAAACACTACGTCTCTGCCTCTTGGAGAGATCACAGTCCAGATATTTTCACTTCTTCTCTCCTTCTAGATATATGGTGACATGTGGGCCAAACTGCAGCGAGCTGTGGCGATCTGGAGCGGTTTTGGGATGACCCTGACAGGAGTGCATACATGTGGTGACTACATGTTCAGCGGCCACACTGTGGTCCTTACAATGCTCAACTTCTTTGTCACAGAGTGTGAGTAGCTTCTGAGTCATTTTTGTAAATTTGTTTTACATTCAGTGATGAACAGAACCACTTTGACTTTAGTCTTCTAAAACCCCTTAAACTTTTTATGTTAACATTAATGTGAAATGGCCACAAAATAACTGATTAATAACAATATGATTAAAGGTTTAATAACTTAATTTTAATGTTTACATAAATGGCATATCCCTTAATGTTGCAAATTAATGAAAATGTAAGGCAAAAAACCTGACAGATTGTAGGGATCCTGAGTTCAAATTAGTTATAATTTGGATAATCATTTTGGTTAAAGGTTGAAAAGATTGAAAGTCTGAATAGAAGGTTGAAGGTCTACTATATGTATTTATCTGCACAACATGCAGTGCAGTTATCGATCCTGTTTATAAAAAAAAAACAATAAACCATAATTAAAATATATCTAAAATCACAAGTATTATTTTGTGTTTGACGCAGGATTATAAACTCAACTCTGATTTTCACTAAATTTTGAGATTATAGCTCTGTTTTACTCGGTTTTAAGACTAACACACAGTCCCCTTTAAAATGTCACAGTAGTTTCCAGATTTTGTCCATATTTATTCATGAAAATCAGGAGAAATGATGAGCTGTTATAAAAAGCTTTGACATCACAGGGTCGTGAGTGATGAAGTGCTAAATCATGAAGAAGACACAGCTTGAGGAAGAAACAGTGTAACCATATTGGCAACATTGTCCCTTTGTTGCCATCCATTGCCCTTCACTGGTATTACAGCTGAAATAAAAACTAGTCGTCCTCAGACTGGCCTGGACAGAAATAGTCTCTTACCTCAGGATATGATAGATTTCTGAAGGGTGTGTCTTCAACTGTTCTTTCTTATTTCACAGACACCCCACGAAGCTGGAACTTCATTCACACGTTGTCCTGGGTCCTGAATCTCTTCGGCATCTTCTTCATCTTGGCTGCACACGAACACTACTCCATCGACGTGTTCATCGCGTTCTACATCACTACCAGACTCTTCCTGTACTACCACACTCTCGCCAACACTCGGGCCTATCAGCAGAGCCGACGAGCTCGCATCTGGTTCCCCATGTTCTCCTTCTTTGAATGCAATGTCAACGGGCCCGTCCCCAACGAATACTGCTGGCCCTTCTCTAGACCAGCCGGGATGAGGAGGCTGATTGGATAATGGACAGCATCAGCGGTACTGTCAAACACTTTGTTAGCCTGTGCTGTTTCGTCCACTTTGTCAAGTTGCCAACTGAGGCGGTGTGTGATATCTTCATCAACAAAGACAACTGAGGTGATCCTGTTAGCACCGAGGCCTGAAGGGAGGGATACGCAGAGCCATACCTTCTTACATTCTGGGACTCATCTTCTAACCTGCTTCCCCTGTCAACATTTTTAGGCGGATTAAGCAAAACTCACAAAACCCTACAGATTTTCTTAAAAGTCCCATGAACACTGCTTCATTTGCTTCATTTGCAAAGTTGACATGGTGAAGATATGTCTAATTTATTAGTTTCTTGTTTTCATTCTAAAGGGATATAATTTTATGTGAACTACATTTTTCAGTACCTTGCTTCTTTAAAACTTACTTGTCTGTTCGAGTATTTGGATAGCACATAATAAAAGGAAGCCACATCATAATAATTCTCAGGCAGCAGTGTACCTAATCTTTCACAGTAGTTTGCCATTTTCTGTGCAATTACATTACCTAATCATTTCATGGTTTGGATCCGGATTCTTGATTGAAAGTTTTGCCTCTTTGTAATTTAACAAAACATAACACTATGGACCACTGTTAAAGCAATATGTAACAATCTACATTTTACTGTTGCTTTTTTCTGTATAGCAAGATATTGTTCATCATGTTGAGATGTTCAGATCTTTGCCATTGTGAGTTTTCATTCTTTGAGATTATACTTACATTTTGACAGTGTTACTAAATGTATGGGTAATGAGTTATTAATGGCTCATTTGAAAGGTACAGCAGATCTCTGTTTATATTGTTCACTTAGCTTGCCTTTTCCTTACCAGACCTAGAAAAGATACATTCAAGGAAATGTCATTATCAGCCAAAAACATGGAATCAAAGATTTTTTCCAGCTGTCTTAAATATAATTCCATTTGCCAATTACCTTGAGTGTTACGGTAGGTGTTAGAAATGTCCCAAATCTTTCATGTTTACTGTGGAATAGTTGTATAGTGTTTTTTTTTTTTTATAATCATAGAATGTAAATGACCAGACTTTAGTAAATTTGAGCTTTCCCTGATAATAATCCTTTGACATTAATTTGTAGTTATAGTTCTTAAAAAAGACCCTTACATTTGTATGTATTTGTTTATATTAATTTATTTAATTTTGTAAATGTCAATAGGTATTTTTATATTTCATATAGTGTAATAGCAACATGCACATGGAGAAATATGTTTACAGTTGCTCTTAACTATGTTTTTGTTTGAAACACAATGTGCTTTTAAAGTGTAATGTTGATTTCAGATTGGCGTCTGCATTTCATCGAGTGAAACCTGCCACTGTAGTAAGAGATGTTGTAACTAATTTGGTCATTACAGCATATTAAAAACATGATCAGTCTAAATGGAGTTGATTGTTTACAGCACATCCTTTCATTGAGGAGTGATGCTGTTGTGTTCATATGCTCCTGCAGAGCCACATCACTCGTTTCATGTCTCGTTCAGTCATTTCCATCATTAAAGAGCTGAAATCAGAGAGCAGCTACTTATGTCCTCCCCCCACTCACTGCACAACCACAAAATCAGTGTTATATATACAGTGCATAGTCTTCAGCATGAGGGTTGATCAGTTTATTAAATTGTCTAAAGCTAATGTTTACTGTGTATTTTAACCATTAACAAGCCTTGGATGGTGAGTGGAAGTACTTGTGACAAATACAGTTAAAATAATATGTGTACATTCAGTCATTTTTTTAAAGGAGTAAGTTTAATTTATATTAGGATACATCCAGATAATTTAAGTTACATAATAACTAGACACATTTTGGGCGAGTTTAACAGTGACTGATACAAAAAGCTGCATTATAGTTTAATGTGGTATACAATAATTATATGTTTGCCTTTAATATTGTATATAATTATATTTCCCTGGCATTGTTATGAGTAAAAGCCTAAAGCTAATTTAAACGTATTGGTTACCATGGTGATTTAGAGGTCCTCCGCTTGCCGGTGTGCTGGTGGCGCAAATCTGGCATGAAACATTTTTTGACTTTAACAAATGACAACAATTACATTTACTGTTGCCAAAACCCGGAGGACAAATAACTAATGGGCCGAGAATTACAAAATGCTCGCGTCGCTCCGATTCCAGACGGGCACAAAACTGAACAGCTATGTGCGGGGTCCTGCGGCGCCGAGGTCAGGAGGGTGTTTGTTGCGGTGTCTCCTCCATATCGTCCTACGCCGGTCTCCGCCGCTTTTTCCGCAGCTTTTCCTCACTCACAAGTTGACGGCAGCATCGGCGACAACAGTAACACTCGGTAAGTAAAAGACCGTGGCGGCACTTAATGTCGCTCGTGTTGTATTTTGATATAATATCAGCAAGACGGTTATGAAACGTCCCATTTGCTAGCTAGAAAACGCCCCTCACTCGTGTTCAAACTCCTTCAAAATACTGCAGCAGTGACAGTGTAATATTTCTTATCATTTGCAAAGGTTCACTGCTATTTGGATGGTGAAAATTACGAATGAGCAATCCTCAACTGCGCACGCATCTAATTAAGAGAAAATCCCTCTAATTTCTGCAGGAGAGTTACAGCATTACTTCCCATTTTATCCAAGATGTTCTTCTCCAGACGGCTGCTTTTATAATTATGGTCATGCCGAATTATACTAGTAATGGTTAAGAAAAAGACACACCTGAAATGGCGTTTTGTCATGGCGTTGCCACCGTGTTCCTGGTTACTGTAAGCGTACAGTTTTAAGACGAGCCTCCAGTGTAACCTTGACAAGGAGGAGACATGACACCAGAGTCTGACAGTAACCGAGACCGCATGACTCTGAATCAAGTGCTGCAGGTGTCTGACAGGAATAAGATTTTGAGGCCGGTGACAGCATTTTGTGACTATTCAATAAAATAAGTGATGTTGGAGTTTACATTTCTAACAAATCCAGTAGGCTATTTGTAGTTAGCCTAAATCTGCAGCCACGATTTAAGAAGTTCCCCCAAATGTTTTTTAATCATTGGATTTTTTTCCTACTCTCTAATTTATTTGCTTAGTGTTTGCTGTTTAATTATTTTCGAACAAGAGGCGCTAAATTCTGTATAAAAGTCTTCTTCACACCGCAAGGACTACAGTGTGGTATTTCAGTTTCATTATTATTATTTTTTTTTGATGTTTGCCCAAAAGTAGTACATTTTCATTAAATTGAGTCTAAAA
Organism: Lateolabrax maculatus; assembly: GCA_031216445.1. NCBI lineage: Eukaryota > Metazoa > Chordata > Actinopteri > Acropomatiformes > Lateolabracidae > Lateolabrax > Lateolabrax maculatus. Next base: position 8,423,097 of record CM062200.1, on the reverse strand, counting down.
ATGATAAACAGTAAGAAATTGTAGAATGCACATTTCCTCAAGGGGTCTATAATGCACAAATTTCCAGAAAAGATACCAGGACATGACCTTAGCGTCCTCAATGGTAGCTATAGCCCTGGTTGTAGTTACATTAAAAAATTGTCTGTCCTAAGTTTACAGATGCATATTTTTCTCACATTTCTGTCCCCGTGCTTACTTTCAATCAACAAGCGCGTTAATGGTCCCTTGTCACCATTGACACTCTCTGAAATGTCATTTTTTTGACAGGCAAAATGGCAGTTCCTCCAACATACGCAGACCTTGGAAAATCAGCAAAGGACATCTTCAATAAGGGATATGGTAACTGGAAGCAAGATAAAAGGCAGTTTTATAAGTGTGTATTGACCCTCAGAGGACAGGCGGGCTGTTTGAAATGCATTATCAATCCCAGGAAGTAGTCCCTCACTGTGTTTGTCCTTGCAGGTTTTGGACTGGTTAAGCTTGACGTGAAGACAAAGTCTTCAAGTGGAGTGGTGAGTTTAGCTGTTACTATATATATTCTGCGGTACACTGCAGGCATTATCATCTGAGTTTAGGTTATCACAGATATAACGTTATTATATATCGGCTGTCAGTAGTAACAAGAAAGTGCAGCGCCAAAATACCAAATGTGTTTGAAGTAATTTAGAAGTTTCTCCATTAGAAAGCACTCACAAGTTTATATTTCAACTGTGAAATGTCACGTTCAGTACATAACGTGTTCACATTTCTTTAATAAGTATCTGCCGTTTACTGTATTTACCCTATCATAACTGTAGTGGTAGTGGATGAACATCTCTAACCTGCTGTGTGGTTTCCAGGTAGAATTAATTTACCCTTGTATTCACTTTAGGAGTTTAAAACGTCCGGCTCATCCAATGTAGACACCAGCAAAGTCACTGGAACCCTGGAAACCAAGTACAAGTGGGCTGAGTATGGGCTGACGTTCACAGAGAAGTGGACCACGGAAAACACACTTGGAACAGAAATTTGCGTTGAGGATCAGGTAATGTGAAAACCGTGCTGTGTTGTTGAACATACCACCAATGAAACAGCTCCAACTTAAGTGTGACTGACGGAATAATCTTCTTTAGATCACCAAAGGGCTGAAACTTACTTTTGACACTACATTTTCACCAAATACCGGGTAAGCTACAGTTTATGTTAATCGTAAAATCACGACTTGCAATCATTGAATAAAGAACACGCGACTAACTTTACTTGCTCATTTTCTTTTTTAATTTCACAGCAAGAAGAGTGGCAAGGTCAAGACGGCTTATAAAAGGGAATACCTTAATGTCGGTGTTGATGTAGATTTAGATTTCGCTGGTCCTACTATTCATGGAGCAGGAGTGGCCGGATACGAGGGCTGGCTGGCTGGCTACCAGATGACCTTTGACTCAGCCAAATCCAAGATGACCCAGAGCAACTTTGCAGTTGGTTACAAGACTGGGGACTTCCAGCTCCATACCAATATGTACGTTTTAGGATAGCTTTCCAAAGAACTCATTGATCTATTGATCATGTGGTATTTTTGTCAGGTGAAACAGTTTGAAGAATATTGACATGCATGTGATGTTGCATATTTTTTGCTCTTTTATTCTCAGAAATGATGGTTCAGAGTTTGGTGGTTCCATTTACCAGAAGGTAAACGACCAACTGGAGACTGCTGTCAATCTTGCCTGGACAGCAGGCAGCAACGGCACTCGCTTTGGAATTGCTGCCAAATACCAGTTAGACTCCAGTGCCTCCATATCAGTAAGTGTCTTTTTTTTTTTTTTTTTTACCCCCGCTCCAACAAAGTTATGTTTCCTGTTTGTCTGCAGGGTATCTCAAAACTGTGTTAAAAGTTCAGTGAACTGTTGTTGGAAATTAAGCCATGGGCCAAGGAACAAGTGGTTGGTGTTTGCAAGGAGCCTTGCAGGCAGTTCTGTGTGTTTTCTGAATGTTAATGCTTTTTCTCCAGGCTAAGGTGAATAACGCCAGTTTGGTAGGAATTGGATACACCCAGACCCTGCGGCCTGGTGAGAACTCTATCTAGGCTAATATACAATTGAAAACACCTACAAAAACACAGGACATATTTTTAAGTAACCTAAAAAAATATATATATTTTTTGTATTTCAGGTATGAAACTAATCCTCTCTGCACTGGTGGATGGGAAGAATATCAATGCTGGTGGTCACAAACTTGGTCTGGGCCTGGAGTTGGAGGCATGAGGATCTTCTCTGCCATTTCAGAAGAAGAAGAAGAGGAATATCAGCTGACGCTGAGCGTTCCTGTCTGTTCAGCCACAGATATTTCAAAGAGATGAAGCCAAAAATAAATAAAAAAAATTGCCCAGTTCCCAAAGCACTGCTAAGATGGAAACCTTTCCACCAGCCTCCTGTCATTGTGGTTACAATAACTTGTCATGTTTCAATCACATGTATTTATAAATCAATTACTCCTTCTGCCAATTTAGCCTCCTTAGTGGTAGAAAAACCCTCCTCTGGGTGCACCATGTCCAGGAATGATCTCAAAACACAAAACCTTGTATTTTGCTGAAGTGTGATAATGTAGAATGTAAATCTGAGCTGTTATTTTGCACAGTAGAATATACCTTTTATTTAAGCTCTTTCTCCTTTTGTTTTATTTGCACATTTTATTTGTATTTTGGTAGTGATCTTCCTGTTGGAAGTGTACTCCAACAAAATATGCTTATCAAGTTCAAGCCAATCATATTGGCTGGTCTTCACTTATCTTACTAGAGAGGCTTCATTGTACTGTGTGATGAGTTTGAGACCTCTGCTACCTTAAATACCTGCTTCTAAGTTGCAAGACCATGCTAAATGGATTTCCCCTTCCTCAGTGTGACTTCAGTGAAAGAATATCTGAGCGAATCATCCCCTTTTTTCCCCCATTTGTGAGGACTGTGACACTAATCAGGAAGTGATTTGTGTATTGGCATGTGTCTAACCTTTGCAATAAAGTCCTGAAATCAACTGCATCATCTCCTGTAATTTGACAGTACTACATAATCAGGCAGCATGGAGAACGGTATGAAATCAATTTTGTTAAACAATGATGCACAATAAAAAAAATTGGCTTGTACAGGTGTTTTTTTTAATCAAATTCTGTTGCATTTTGTCCTATAACTACGAGAATTATAACAAGTTATTACAGACTCAAGTATTAAAATTACTTAAAAATGGAGTTCAGTAATATCCACATTAACCTGTAGTGACATGAGCCCAAGTGGTGATACAGATGTTTCAGCTACCATCAGTAAAACAGTACCTAACTTTTAAGACACACAGTATCCCAGTGTTACCTTTCATAGCCTTTAAGTTACTGCACTCAGACACTCGTCTTATAACTTGATGGCCAGCGTGAGCCCATCGCCCACTGTGAGCATGCTCAGGCTGACCCGAGCGTCTCGGTGCAACTTCTTGTTCAGCTTGTCAATGGCCAGAGTGTCTGCGTCGTCAGGGGACGGGTTCACCACCTTTCCACCCCACAGAACCTGCAGGGCGAGAAAAAAAAAGCGTTTCGGCTGCTTGAAATGTCCTACTGCAGGAACTCAAGACATCTATCTCGGGTGAAGCCCCTTACATTGTCAACTGCAATGATGCCCCCTTTCCTCAACAGCTGCAGAGACTTTTCGTAGTAGTTGTCATAGTTAACTTTGTCTGCGTCAATGAAGGCAAAGTCAAATGTTTCAGCCTGGCCAGCAGACAGAAGATCGTCTGAAAGAGAAAAGATTAAAAAGAAAAGGTAAATTATACTTTAGTTAAATGTAACACCTCCATCACAATCTACTGAATCTGTCACCCAAAAGGTTCACTTTAAATGTTTTTTACCCATTAACAAAGAAACTATGAAGACATTTCTGCTAATTTTGTAAATCTGAAATAATCAATACTTTGTCCTGAAGAGAAACATAATTTCCTGATTTAAAAACCAATCAATAAAGAAACAGTTCCCAGCTTTAGAGTCGTTTTACGAGCCCTTCACCAAACTTTCTTACAGTAAAGCAAATGTTTTTTTTAAATAAGTTAGTAGACATCCACCTAATTCTGCATACTGGTTAATAAAGAAAAAAAGTAAATACACAAATACTTTTTAGAAAAAAAAAAAAAACTTTAAATAGAGCAAGGCCACGTGATCCGGATGACTTCTTCGATGATTAACGGATGTGTCACCATCAGCGTTTAATTCAAGAGGGAAAAACTTCAAAAACCGAGCAATAAAAGCCAAAAACACGTTTGTTTATTCAACTGTTTAGGAAACAGTTCACATTTTAACTTTTACAGCCCGCGAAGAGCGAAGTGAAGAGCAGGAAGTGGAAGTCGTTGGCGGGACAACCGGAGTCCAGGTAACAAACATTTGTGGCTGTTCGCTGTTTTATCATCTGACCAGATAAACTTCACGGGTCGAGCTGCTCGCTGACTTAAACCTGACTGCTGTTGTGCCAAATGTTAATTCAAGAAAATTGATTTCAGCCTTCAGATTTTACACTTCAGCCATTCATCAGTAACTGCGAGGGAAATAGTAACTATACAATATAACGCATCATCCATCTATAAAATATTAGTATTATTTGCAGTGGGAAGTGGTGTAACAATATATCTGTAGTTGTTTGTTCTGTGATTTAAAGCCTCAGGTGAACAGTCTCACCTGCCTTCATCACTGACAAACAGTCCAGGACGGTCCCGGAGAGAAGCTCAGGCAGCGGCTCTTTACCGGAGGTGGGCCGGTTAACCAGACCAACATTTGCAACAACAACCAGTTAGTCCCCATCCTCAAAGTCTTTAATGTTGCAAAACTGAAAATATATAGTTTGAAAACACTTCTGATGAAGCGTAAATCTCATCTTTGTGTCGCTTTTCCAAGAAAGTTTTCTAGTGGGGCGTCTTCTTCGCCTATTAACCTTAATGTGTTCATTACTGCCCCCCGGAGGCCGGAGGGCCGAACAACACCCACTGGTGCTTGACAGTTGTTAGATTAGATTCAATTTTATTGTCATTACACATGTACAATTACAGAGCAACGAAATGCAGTTTAGCATCCAACCAGAAGTGCAATAGTAGTAAGTACCAATATACAGATAATAAGTTTGCATTCCAAGTGAAACTGTAATATATAAGTGAAGAATATACAGATTGATTGGTTGAGGTAATATGTACATATTATATAGGCTGATTTGTGCATGAAATGCAGGTAGACTATAAGCAGGAACTATAAACATAATTTACAAAAGGCATATGGGCATATGATAAGTTAGGTAATACAGATTGATTGAACATTAAATAGTGCATAATAATAAACAGTAGCTGCCCAATGTTACTAGACTAGTGCAACGTTCAGTACATAGTTTTTAGTGCAAACAGATTCCAAAGTGTTTTGAGTACAGGAAAGTCCAGTAGTGCAGTGGTGATGGTGTACAGTCTTTGGTCAGTGGGGGGAGATGACGAGTTGAGGGGTTTGTGGGTGGTGGTGGTGGTTAGGGAGTGGACTGGAAGTGGAGTTCCTGTGATGCGTTGGGCAGTTTTCACCACCCGCTGCTGTCCCTTGCGCTCCGCGACAGAGCAGCTCCCATACCAGACTGTGACACAGTTGGTCCGGATGCTCTCGATCACGCAGCGGTAAAAGTTCAGCAGGTTGGCTGAAGACAGATGGTTTTTCTTCAGTGTCCTCAGGAAGAAGAGGCGCTGGTGAGCTTTCTTGACAAGGCTGGAGGTGTTGGTGGTCCAGGACAGGTCCTCCGAGATGTGGGTCCCCAGGAACTTGAAGCTGGAGACACGCTCGACGCCCATCCCATTAATGTGGATGTGTGCATGCGTGCTTCTTCTCTCCTTCCTGAAGTCCACGATGAGCTCCTTGGTTTTTCTGGTGTTAAGGAGCAGGTTATTTTCAGCGCACCATGTGGCCAGGTGCTGTGCCTCTTCCCTGTATGCTGTCTCATCGTTGTTGCTGATGAGACCAATCACCGTCGTGTCGTCTGCGAACTTGATGATGGAGTTGGATCCACGCACAGGTCTGCAGTCGTAGGTGAAGAGGGAGTAGAGGAATGGGCTCAGCACACAGCCCTGTGGCACACCAGTGCTGAGTGAGACAGTGGTGGAGCAGGTGTGGCCTAACATGTTGTGGTCTGTTAGTCAGAAACTCCAAAATGGCCTGGATGCCCTGCCACATGCGTCTGGGGTCGGAGTTGGAGAAGTGACCCTCTATTTTTTGCTTGTAGCAGTTCTTGGCCTTCTTGATGCCCCTCCTCAGGTTAGTCCTGGATGTGCTGTAGGCCTGTGCATCCCCTGATCTGAAGGCCGTGTTACGGGCCTTTAGCAGGAGCCGCACCTCCTTGCTCATCCATGGCTTCTGGTCGGGGTATGCGGTGATCTGCTTCTCTGTCGTGACACCATCGATGATGGTGGTGATGTTATCCATGACAGAGGAAGCATAGATGTTAATGCCTGTGTGTGAGCCACAGGTGGCCTGAGAAGCAAACATACTCCAGTCCGTGTGTTGAAACTTGTCCTGGAGTACAGAGTCTGTCCCCGCTGGCCACACCTTGATGGTCCTCACGGATGGCTTCACACGGTTGATGAGGGGTGAATATTTGGGGGTGAGGAACAAAGAGAGGTGATCCGACTGTCCGAGGTGGGGGAGGCGGGTCGCGGTGTAGGCAGCAGCCATGTTTGTGTAAACATGGTCCAAAGTTTTGTTTCCTCTGGTGTGGCAGGAAACATGCTAGTTGATGACTGATTTTAATACCAAATGTAAATGTTGGCAAATGTACTTCTGGTTAACTGGCCGGACCTTTCTGGGACATGAGACAGTCGTGAATGGGGCTTATTCATCAATACATGGTTGTTGTGAGCTGACCTGTTTTAGTTTGTCATATAATCAGTAAACCAATTTCAGGCATAAAAAATGAATTAAAGCAGATGTGATGCCTTTTAAATGTTGTTACAAAATGATCATAATTTGACGCTTATGATAGTGTTACCCTTTGTGAGATTATAAATGGCGAAATATTTTAACTTTTAGAAATTAATTTAATGATCTGAGCTTTAGAAATCTACTTTTCTACTGAACTATATGACCTTTAACCTCATCTTAACCACATGTGCAGGAAATTTAACTTAAACCTGAGATACAGTGATCTCAAATGGCATTTAGGGGATTTTTACAGGACACAAAATCTGGGTTTAGACTAAACCACTGCTGCAGCTAGACTGTAGCTTGTGAGGACACAACCCATGGGGCTTAAGACTCTGTAATTTTATTACATCTTAAACCTGCTCTAAGGTAATGACTTTAGCCCCAGAGAGATTAGAGCAGTCGTCGATGTGAAATAACATTAATCCAACTGAGATTATTTCCGGGACACACACAAGCCTCGTGGAAGGAGTTTGTGTAACTTTTGCATCAGGAAGTCGTACATCTCTTGTCAAATTTAGAACAGTAAATTAGGAAAATAGATGTATCACTGTACCGAGAGTTTTCAATGCTGGTTGTAAGCGTAGATCAATTTTATGCTCGACTCCAGCCTGTAAACAAAAAGAAACAACATTTCCAATAAAAGTGCAGCAGATAATTTGTCTGATAACAGATGAGAAACAATGTATTGCTGTACATCAGGATGTCTTTTGTGAATGTATTTGCATGCATCATAATATTTATTCTGTTGTTGAGTCGGTTATGCAAACATGATGTTTACAATAACCTGGTTTTCCTATTTTTCTGGATTATGATGAATCAAAATAAGATATAGTGATATCAGCCTGGATTCAGCTGACTATAGATTAAGCTATGTGCTAGGCCTATTCAAAATATTCCAGTTACTAATGAATACAAGAATATTGTGCATATAAACAAGTATGTAAACCCCTATTTATCTTTATAATAATCTTAACCCAGCAATGAGAAGTTATGCAAAATACTTTGTGCTAGGAAACACTGAGAATGTGGTTGAAGTCTGCATTTAAATATTGTGAATAATCAGAATCAACTTAAAAGTCATGAAATTAAGTTCTGATGGTGCAAATCATTTTTAAGGCGATTTCTTTCTAACCCTTTTTGCAATAATGCCACTTTTTTTTATAGCGATATTGTATATTCACACTTTGAGAGGAAAACTAATAGTTTTATTCACTGACTAATCAGTCGATTATTTGCAGTCCAAACTGTGAATTCAAATTGATATAAAACCAGCAGATCATCGCTTTTGAAAGACTGCAAATGTTTGTCATTTTTGCTTGACAAATGATTACCCATGTATCAAAGTTACTGTTCATTTTCTGTCAATCAGTCGTTCTGTTAACCAACTAAACTCAAAATGTTTTGGGACAGGATTTTAAAAAGGCTCGGGTGGGTGATTGTTTTTCAGTGTGGCGCCCCCTCTGGCAGACTGGTCCAGTAGTCGTCTTTCAACACAAAAAGGACTAGCAGACACTGACGTCTGCTCCACATGCAGATGCACACATGTACAGTACGTCTATTACCTGTGATGTATAAAAATCCTCTGCCCTGATCAGCACTTTGCAATGTGGGAATAATACAGCAGTATTACACATCATATAATGAACCCCACAAAATGATAGTGTTTTCACAAATAATAAAACATAGATGTAAATGGTACCTCTTTCCAGAAAGGTTTGCCGATGTTGGTGTAGTCTTCACTGATATCGCACGCCACCACAAGTCCATCGTCAGGCAACGCCAGCGCCATGTTCAGTGTGTTGTAACCTGTGTACACTCCTGCAATGAGAAGACACTAAAATCAGCATGCTGGATGACAGTAGAAAGGGGGAAAAATGGACACTTTTAGAGTAACTCCAAATAACATCCTGTTTATACAGAGGCAGTGTGTTTACATGCACTGCACTTACTGGGTTAATGTCAGCTTTCTGAATAATCCGATTTCTTAAACCGTATACAACAAACCTGGTTTCTGTAGTCATGGTAGGGGAAAAGACAAATCTGATTTCCCCAGCTAGATTCCTTGAGGATAAAGTCAGTTTCTTGGCCACATGTGTAAACTGGTTTCTAATCAGATTTTTGATTCTGATGTCGGACGGGGAAAGTATGGCTGTAACAGACTGCAGCGGATGAAAGGAGAGATCATTACTCCTTTTTTTATTTTTTATTTTAAAGGCAAAAATAAAGTCAAAATCAACAGCATCAAGATGGAAACCTTCTCTCATTCACAGCCACTGTATTTTACTCATGCTGCGGATGCTGGATAAACGCAGCCTGCTAAAAGCTGCATTGTTTTGACCGGGCCTGAATGGTGAAAATCTTAAAAACGCTGAATTAAACTGCAATTACTTTTTGCGTCATGTCCTGCCTCCAGCTAGCCTGGAAACCAGACGAATCTGCGAGCTCATGTTTTATTTGCTCTGGCAGATACGTCTGGCCTCTCTCCCATTCAAACTGATTTCCTTGGTACTGGAAGCGCCGCTGTGTGAAAGGGCAACTCCGCACATAGTCCGGACCTGATTGTCTGCACATTGTCCAGACTTCATATGTGAAAACGGATTATGTATTTTTGAATGTCATTCTTATGCTTTTCTTTGCCTATTCAAATTGCCTCTGTGTTTGAAATGTTCTATAGACATAAAGTTGCCATGCTGTGCCTTACAGTGTATTGTACTGCTGAACTGGATTTCTCCCAGTTATCGGGTTTCTTGTGTGCATGTAAAGGTACAGGTTAAGGATTGCGGCAGATGTACATGCTTCTGAGGCCCTTACCAATCTCTAATGCTTTCTTGGCTTTTATTAGTTTTGCCAGATTAGCCATGAGCTGCGACTGCTCACATGCGACCATCATGATGTTCCAGGAGTCTTCCATTGTCCTCTGAAAGCAATGAGCGGAAACCAGTTGAATTAGTTTGACAAATTACACCACGATTACATCTTATGACATCGAGCGCTTAATTGTGCCAGACCACAGCAGTATTCCGGATACTAAGACATCCTTACCAGTCTGAGGCTTTTCAGGACCGGATGCTCCCTCATGGAATGATTGAGGACATACTGCATCAGAGGGTTGTCTTTTCCCCCACAGTGACTTTTGGAGATGCTCATTCTGAAAGATTTCTTTTTCCCTGAGGGTGAACATGAACCGTAAAACAATTATAAGGATTTTAAGAGCACGATGATCCATGCAGTCTGTATATCTTTGAGGAAACTGATGTCTGGTCTAGTTAATGTGCAGTGGTTATTTGATTTGATAGATAAAACTTAAATGACCTCAGTGAGGAAATGCAATTATTGCACCAGAAACAACAGATCCAGATAAAGAATCTAATACAGGGAATTGTAAGACAATATAGCTTGACATCTCAAGGGCAATACAACAAATCAGTCTAGAGTAACACATTCTCGTGGCCCTGCGGGGACCTCTGTGTCTCTACATTTGCGGTTTTCATATGCACTAAATTGTTTCTAATATTTACCCAGTAGTTGCACTAGGACATGTCACTTAAGGAACTGCATATTCACGTTTTTTAGAAGGCTTGGCAGCTTTGTAATGAGAGATAATAGAAGCCGGAAGGTAAAGTGATTGACAGACTTTGTACTGGGCGGATCTGTAGCCATGTATGCATCATACTGTATGAGCTGAAAAACAGGATCGACATGATCATGAATACTTTTTTAGTTCAACTTAATAAATCCACAAATGCATTCAGTTTTGTTTTTTTCACCGTAATAACCGGGTAATGCACATTATTCCATGCTTAACCAGTGTATGATGTTATTTGTGACTTTTTGCAGCATGAATTTGTTGCAATAAACCTCAATCTCTTACATTGTTACCTCAAAATAATTCAAATAACCCAAATTGAAATGTTAACAGTATAAAGAAAGCCACAATAATGAAAGTATACTATTGTTACACAGACAAAGCCAAAGAGATAATATTCATGACCTAATTCCCGGTTGTTAAACCCTGTTTTTACAGTCCACTGCCCTCTACTGATTAAAGTCCCCCTACACACACACACACACACACACACACACACACACTTAGTACACTGTAGTAACGACGTGATACAGCTTTAAAAAGTCAAGTCTTTGTGCTTTAAACACGCCCGCTCTTACCAAAGGCATAACCGGCGACAAAAACAAGTCCCAGTGTGATGGATCCAGCCAATGCCTCTTTGGAAAAATTACGAAAAGACATAGTTACGACAGCACGCGATTGAACACATCCATGGATTAACGCAGAGACGCTTCACGCACTTCAAGCGCTTCCGCGTTGGCCGGGCGTCGTACCGTAATACCGCGAGTAGAGGCGAAGCCCGCGCGGCGCCTGCACCGGTGTACCGTACAGCTACTACCGTCACGTGACTGCCATTGTGTTTGCCTGCGACGCGACGAGGGGGATATGTAAAACACACAGTGATGCAAAACACACAGACTCCAGCTGAGGCCAAGTCACACGGAGATCTGACACAAGTCGGATGGTGAACCCAACGAAATGGACAGACGCGTCCTCATGAGACATGTCGCAGACCTGCGCCGTGAAACGAAACCTGCACGCGGCTGCAAGCCGTCGACACGAAGGAAACAAACTCACCACAAAGTTGCCTGTAAGCCGATGGTCGGTCGGGTCAGAGGGAGGGAGAGGGACTGAGCGAATTCCTGCTTAAACCAACCTTAAAAATGTGGTCAGTCATGTGGACACAATGTGGGTCATATGACCCGCTGCAGCCCTCAGGATAGGATTGTGCAACAGACGCCCACTGTTCCGACCCCGAGCTGCGTGCGAATGAATGTCCCCCCTCATTGGAAGATGTCAGGAGATATTACAAAACATTATGCAAGATGTGTAACTGAACAGTAGTGAACGAAGAAACTCCATTGACACTCTTTTACTTGGAACATTTCTATGTTTTATTCTGTTACAAGTAAAAGTCCTGCATTCAACATTTCAGAAATATTATCAGCTAAATATAAAGCGTCAAAAGTTAAGTACCTTTCATGCAGAATGGTCTAATTCAAAGTTTTTTTTAGTATATACAGTATATAACATTGTTGGATTACTGTTACAGATGCATTAACGTGCAAACAGCATTCATGTGCAGTCTAAATCTGTAAAGTAGTTCCAGCTGTCAGATAAAAAGTATGTCTCAAAGTGCAGTACTGGAGTGAAATTTTTACCACTGCAGCTAACGATTAAAAACTGTAAAAACAGGCCTTGCTCGCTTTGAAATCATTAACACAAAGTTCCCAAATAGGACAATGTGACATGATTTGAATAAGAAAAAAAAACAAACAAAATTATTTAACCATTTAGCAACATGCTTTGGATGAATTTGAAAATGAAAGATGGCAAATATCCCAATATAACTAAACCCTGTTAACAGTTTATAAAAGCTTTTAAAGTCATATTGTGTTTTTATAAATCCATTTTAACCCAAGCAACAGTTGGACAACCTTTCTGCCGAAATCCGTAATATGTAACTTCAACAATAAAAGTGTCTGTCACAAATAGATAATGACGGTTATTTGACCGTCTGCACATCTCATGATAGAACTATATATCACACACATGCTCGTCCTTTGCAAGCTTTTTTATTGAAAGAGGTGAGAAGATATACTACAATGTTCTTAGGACAAAAGTTTTTTGTGAGATGATTTAAGAACACACTATGTTTACACCCTGTTATAAATGTTAAAGCAAATTGTTTTATTTAATATAAATGTAGCTGCACCAGTTAGACTGTTAATTGATTAGTTGAATGAAAAGTTACTTTTTAATGCACAATCTCCAAACATTCTTTGGTTCCAGCTTCTCCAGTGTGAGGATTTTATGTTTTCCTCTGTTTTATATCATTGTAAAATAAATATCTTTGGGTTTGGACTGTTGATCTGACAAAACGAGACCTTGGATTCTGACTCTTTCAAGTTTTATTTTATAGATTAAATGACGATACGATTAATCAACAAAAGATTATCAGTTTCAGCTCTAAATACAGACACACACTCCCGTTGTGTCCATGGGTATGCAAGTCCAGTAGGCTTGTGAATTTATGGTTTATTCTCAGGGAGGTACAGTTTTTTTTTAAGTATTTAGAACTGTCTTCAAATGCAATAAAAATAAATATTAGATAATGTAACAAGTAATGTAATAAAAATGAAAACAATGTGAAAACAACATGAGACTCTTCCTTCTTGGAGGAATGAAAACAAATTAAATCCATCTATTACAATATCTTCTGTGTGCCCCCTTAAGGTGAAGATGAGGACCTGTAATACAGCTGTTCATACACAGAGGGGCAGTATTTGCCAACCCTGCAGGAAAGAAACAGGATGATAACAGATAATCAAATCAAATTAAATGGACATTTAAAGCGAAGATGTGTAATGTAGCAGTTCATACAGAGAGGGGCAGCATTGTCAAGGCAATGAAGCTCACTTATACTGATGTTACACAGTTTGGTAAGGACCTGATGTGTCAACATTTTGTGCCCTTTTTCAATGTTTCTGTTGGCCCAAGCACTCAGTTTCTTCACATGTGGATTACAGGTTTGACCTTTTAATAAAAGACTAGTTCTGGCTTAATAAATTGAGGACCAAACACATGCGGTACTGATGTGACCTGAGTATCTGTGAGGAAGGAGAAAAAAGCATCATGACATGAAGCACCCTGTAAATTAGAGACCATGTGATCGGGTTTCACGCTGTGAGTCTGTTTCTGTTTCTGGCATGGTTACATCACCTTCACACCCAGGAACTGTGTGTGTGTGTGTGTGTGTGTGTGTCTGTGTGTGTGTGTTAGTTATATCAAAGTGTGTTTACAATTGCCCAAAGGGAGTCAGGTGCTTTGTGTTAACACTGTCATGCTACCTCCCCTATTTGTTCCCCTCAGACACCCTGTATCTGCGACTGATGCCGTGATGAGGGCTGTCAGTTAGTTACAGCTGCGTGAGACACATGGTCAGGGGGTCAGAAACAGATCACATTATTAACTACAGTGCCGGGATAAGTGCTGTAGATAATTGACTTTAAGGAGACTATCAGTCAATCAACCAAGGAGACCAGAGTTACCCATTTCTTTATTGTGCCATTCTGAAACCTGTTTTATTGTGTCTCACTGGGCCACTTTAATGGAAAGTGGGACTTATGTTCAAATTTTAACAACTAAGCATTTATTAAGTAATCTACCATTGAACGCTATAGTTAATAATCACAATTTTCATTAATATATAAATAAATTATATGAATCATGCATTACTCATTAAATGTTAAGAAAACTGCTGCATGTCCAGCTTCTGAGCTTTTAGAATATGACTTGAGTTTTTACACCAGTAAGATACAGCTTTTCTTCATTTTTTAAATTTAATTCAGGTTTGAATGATCTAAAATCTGAAATGATCTGAAAGCATTTCATTATATTCTGATGATTATTTGACAAACAAAACAAGAACTTGAGTTAAACTCCTAGAAGTGTAAGGAAGTGCAAACTTTCAGTAAATTCAGCAGGCATGGCTGCAGACCTTCGACCCAAATGACGTTTCAGTCTCAGTCCCCCAGTGCCTGTAAAGCATTGTTGCAAGAAACTGTATCAAGTACAAACGATGGCAGCAAATCCAGTCCATGTGAAGGCCACAGTGCTAGTACAGGTTCCTGTGTGATGGTAACAGTGTGCAGAGGGTAGTATTCATTCTCACAGAGAACAAGCTTTGGACCAAGTGCTGTTTTGTAAATTACACCTCCTTGTACTTGTTCTACCTGATGGAAAGCTTGCTATCTGATGCGCTCTCTGCTCACTGATCTTCCCAGGCAGCCCTGGCTGCCGGCCGGCTGCTGCTGCTTACTGACAGAGTCCGGACAGCAGGGGAGGGTAGAGTATTTCTCCAGGGGGGCTGGGACGCTTCCAGCTGGGCTGCTGAGGTGTGGAGCTCGCCTCGGGGTAAGCCTCTCGTGTGAGTAAACACCATAACAATCCAGCAGAGAGACACGCTCCCCGGGTCGGGAATTTTCTGGTATGCCAGAACAATGTCTGACACTGTTGTGATGATTGAATTTTATAGCCCGGCCTGACTCGAGTCTACTGTCTAGTGTTTTATGATGTCACATGTCGGGATGATTAATGTGCTCTGAAATGTGTGGGCCTTCTTTGTATGTGTGATGAGGCAATATTCTGTTTTTATCACACATTACAGGAAACTTTATGAGTCTATTATCTTTCTCTACACAGCATTTCAGAGCACTTTGATTTTAGCGACCTACTATATAAACCATCCACCTTGTTACTTGCTACTGCACTTTATTACTTAGAAAACATGCCCTACAAATTTTAAATCAGAGCCGAACTGTGCTCGTCAGACTTCTCTGCTCTCCCAGACAATGAAATGTCATGTAAGTCCGCTCCTCTCAACTCTCGAATTTGACTTTGGCAGCCGTCTTTCTCTTTGACTGACGGATGAGCGAGCGATACGACTCCATCAAAAAGTGCACCCTGACAGTTTGATTTGACAGCCCTCTTCAAACCAAATATACTCCTTGTTCCTGGCACTACATCAACCTGACAAGAAGAAAAGTGGTAAAAAAAAAAGATAGGATATCTATACTCTGATATAAATTTCACTATGAAATAATAATAGAAACAAATGTTCATGTACACAAAGATGTCACCCAGTGTTTAGTTCTCCCATCATTCTGTTACACAGTAATTGTTCCTGTCCGACAAGTGATTGAAGTATTATTTCTTGTTTCTTATATTGTTTAAGGGCTGCAACTAATCTTTCCATTGTTGATTAATCTATTGATTAATGTTTAAATTAATCAGGGAGATGATGTCCTCATTATTAATTATGTCTACAAAAGTCAGATTAGTCCATTGCTTCTCCAGGGACAAAAGCTGTCAGTAAGTTATACACCAGATCACTTTATTTGAATTGGTGAAAAAAATAGAGATGTGGGATGCCAAAATGATCAGTCGATTAATTGATTGACCAATAACTAATCAGCAATTGTTTAGATATTCAGTTTTTAAGAAAAAAGTGCCACAAATATCTTTCCTGCTTCTCCAATGTGAATATTTTCTGGTTTTCTTAATCCTCTATTATAGTATCACTTTGGGCTCTAGTTTCTGATGTACATTTACACAATTTACGGACATTGTGTAGACCAAATGATCGATTAATCAACAAAATAATTGATAAATTAATTGTCAGTGAAAATAATCGTTAGTTGCAGCTCTAGTTCAGAGTTTAAAAAAACAAACAAAACAGAAATATTCAATTTACAATGATATTAAACAGAGATGGAAGCAGTTCTTCAGCTGGACAAAGATTCTTTTTGGCATTTTTGCTTAAGAAATGACTTAAATAATGACTTGATTATTCAAATTTGTCTAAAAATAAATAAATCTAAAAATATTTAGATACAACTTTACACCTTTACATACAAAACAACTGCTATCCTTGCTGGTGTCACATTGCACTGCATAGAACTTAAATGTATATAATATATGATGTGAATTATTTCGTTACTATAATCTATAATGTAGTGCTGGAATCTTAATGGACACCAAAGAACTTTTAGAACCTAAAGCCTATGGGTAAACATGACCCTTTAATAGCCATTAAACAGCATCTTTAGTCAATTATTCATCAATGTGAAATGTTTTCTGCCATTAGCAGGGGGCCTACATGAAGTTGTGATCAAGTCACTAAATATTCTTGTACTTGTGCTGTCATCACTCGAGTGTGTAAATCCTCATCATTGTGATATGCCTACATTCTGCTCTCCCTTTTAGCTAATAAAATGCATAGACCTAAATGATTCATGGCAACCATTTACATAATTCATAATTAAATCACTACCCGATGGCTTGGAATTTATTAATTGTGAAAATGCATGTGCCGCCATCGTGATATACTAATTAATATCTTTAGTTATCATTGGCACATTGCTCACTCAGCTGGGGTCTGGTTATGGGGCAAGAATAATGCAATGCAACAACAAATTATCTGTGCATTTAAGTGGGAATGTCTCGGAGTGATTGCCACAATATGCATTTGCCTTAAGAACTTAATGGGGGAATCTGTTTTATCGGAGTTGTCACATGTTCTGGCTAATCATTTTGAACACTGTAAAGATTAGGGCTAATGCATTTTCATCCTCTAGCTGCAGCGTAGGGCTGCAGGGCGTCTCTAATCGCGCTGTACACTTTTCCCACAGTCCACAAAACATATGCCTCATGCTCTCAGTAACAACTGAAAAACTGAAAACAGCATTACTAACAAAGAAGACAGATATTCTGATTAATCTCTAAATGTTTGTAGTGCTGAAACATTTAGTCGAGTAATTTGTCAGAAAATGTATTGATCACAATTTCGGTGAATGAGTAATGGTTTAAGTAATTTTCCAAGCAAAAATACCAAACATTTTCTGCTTCTAGCTCCTTAAATGTAAGAATTTGCTGCTTTGATATGTTTTGTATAATTGTAACTGTAATATATTTGGATTTTGGACTGTTTTTAGAAAAAAAAAAGTAATTTGAAGAAGCATTTGATGCCTTTTCCATTGACATGGACTTTTATTGACAATTGATTAATTAAAGGGTTGGTTCACCCACATTTCAGTAGAGCATATTTTCTCAGTTACTTCTAGTTTTATCTAGCCACGCCAGTATTTCTGAACACAGCATACTAGTAAAAGTTATTAAAACACACAAAATAGATATAAATACAAATAAATATAAAAGATAGGCTAAATACAAAATATACCTCAAAGTCCCATGGGTTTAATATTCAACAGTCAAATAGCCTAAACATTAAAAAATGCAAAATACCACCAATAGTTACAAAGTAAACAATAAGCTAAAAACAAGATATACTTTAAAGTACCAGTAGTTTACAAGTTAAGAGTCAATAGGTTTTGAGATTTCCATTTTTAGAGATTTCTGCCTCCAACCTAACACAATGGAGGTGAATTATATTGAGGTTGATAGAGACGGTTATCTCAAAACCTGGATAAATAAACCCAGAACTATCTGGATGACTAGGTACCAGTATAGAGAAAATGTTTTTTTTGTTTTTTAATATAATTGACAGATTGGTTGATAAAGAAAATAATCGTAGTTGCAGTTCATATTGGTTACATTGGAAACTGTATCAACAGTACATTGTCTGTGTAAAAAAAAAAAACAAAACAAAAAAAACACACAGGTCAAGCTAATGAACTTGTGTCACCAACCACCCTTTACCCTTCTCTTATGAGCTTAATGTATTCTTAGTTTCGACAGTTAATTCAGAACTGAACATCCACTAACTCTCTCCTCACCAGTGGACAAACAAAGGGTTCCTCTTCACTAATGGTCCCTGAGGCTTCACCACTATCTATTGATCTGCTGTCACCCAATTTCTGCGTGACTTATGCCCTGCTTAATTCCCATTACTGTGCACACTGAAGCCTTATCACGGAGAACAATAGGCTTGTTGTCACTGAAGGCAAAAATATGAGCAGGCCTGTGACAGTGTGAGCGCAAACTCATGACTTCAACTCCCCAAGCCCTCTCGGTGACCTCTACGCTCATGTAGGCCAGTTCGAAGCCCGGCGTTCGAATACTAAACTCAATCCGGACCGTTTGCAGATGAATCAGAAAATTGGATCTCTCTTGTTTCATAAAAACGACCCCCAAAAATAGAGGGCCGGCTCCTTAGCCATAAAACTGTCGCTGTGATATGTCTCTAGCAATGATGATTCTCAGTTCCTGCATGCCCCCTCTCCAGCTCTTCCACCCGCTTGCTGCTATCTCTTCCTTTCAATTATATGTTTCTCTGCTCTTTTAGACAAAGAGTAATAAAGCTATAAATCGTGTATCCGGCAGAAGGTATGGACATTCTGTCTCTGAACTGCTGTTGAAACTGCCATAAACCACCCACAAAGTCAAAGATAAGGATTTACAGTTATTTAACATCATCCTTGTCCCTTAAATCACACTGATAAGAAAATTAAGTGATGGCTATAGGTTCTTTGTCCTCTAGCTATTGATTCTTTTTAACAGAAGGGGCCAGTGCAGTGTTTTTATTGAGCATCCTATTTGCTTTAAGCTTAAGAGTGGAAATTGAGCTATTTGGATTGTTTTATTGAACTATAGATCCTGCACTCTGAATTTATTTATCTGATAACAGAGCCTTCTTCTTGTTTAATTTCCATTCACTGTGGAAATGTTTTCAAATGTAAAGTTACAAAACATGGCAGAGATGTTGTAAATAGAAAGCTGTAGTATTGCTGTCAGTGTTTGCCAAGTAGAGGTAAATGAATAATTGAAAGGCCATTGCAGCAATTGTTTTATATAGTTAAAAGGAATTGGATATTTATGCCAATTGTTTTCTGATATGGTACAATTACAATGCTCCTTACATTACACGCACAAGAACTGAGTATGCTGAATGTATCCAGTATAAATAGGAAGGATTGTTCTTTCTTGGCCTCTCCAGACAAAACACATGACTTGATTTACAGGAAGACATCCGTCTATAATAGTAATTGATATTAATATAAAATGCAGCAAATCTGCTTGTTAAAGCGGCTATTGTTTCACCAACCCCAGAGTATATGTCCCTCTTAGCGCATAATGTCCCAGTTTGAACAAAGACGTGTTTAGCTTAGCGGAAGTTAGTCACTCGTTTCAGCATGAAAACACTTATGTCAGTGCCTCCGAGATGGCGAAGTTGCATTTAATGATTCAGTTGCTGTTAAGCTTGAAGTTCACGACCCCGGAGCTATGATAAATGTCAAGCGCAACAATGTCGCGCTAACTAGACATGCCAGTGCCAACCAATCATCTTGTTATTGACTGGGAAAGCATAAGGCGCTGTAATGTGACTCTAAATGCTACATTACAGTGTATCTATCTGGGTAACCATGTGGGCCGGGTATTCAGTCTGATTCAGTCTTCTTCATTTGGCTCAAGGCACCACTGTCAGTTTCTTCTCCGGATCACCCCACGGGCGTTACGGCAGATCTCTGATTATGTGTCAATACTTCCATTAATCATAGAAATGTCAGGGTGAAGGAACAGCTATTCATTTTGAAATTAGCTATAGTCCCATAGGTTTAAAAAGGGATTTCTGATCCAAGTGGTTGGAGCACTGGTTCCCTTCCTTCTTTGTCTGATGCACCAGTTGTCATGTTCCAGATTTTAAAATTAAATGGATTTCAGACTGGATGTACGAAATTTTTCAAGTTGTTTTTCATATTCTCGTAGACTAACTGATTAATTTAAAAAAGAATTGATAGATTGATCACTTATTACAAAAAGTTGTTAGTTGCAACTGTAGTTGGTTTTCATACACTGACAATATGCAAGCCCCTCAAAACTTTCTTGGATTTTCTTTATAACAATAAATATTCATGACTAAATAAGCAACAATCAAAGTTTAAATCTATATTTATTATAAGTTATAAGTTTAAGACATCCTCAGTTATTATTTATTGAGAGTTTAACACTCAAATACTGTGTGGGTCTGGTTTGATCAGATTTGATTGACAACATAAGCAAACAATCCCACAACTGTCATCAGATTTTTATTAAAATGTTACTGAATCCTGATAGGTGCATGAGCATCACTTCAAACCAGAGACGATCACAGACAAAAACACAAATACAGAAATCTTTCATTTGAAATAACCAAAACTGAGAAAATGGTGTGGTCATGTAGGACCCTATCGCTCATAATAAGAAGCTGGTGGAGAAAAATGTTTTCAGCCTTTTAATATCAGTGATCCTGGAAAAAGTTTTGACGGCCCGCTGCTTTTTGAAACACGTGGGTGGTGTTATGAACTTGTGCTTGCAGCCGCCTTTTCCCCCTTTGTTATGAGCTCAATGAGCGTGTTCTGTCTTTCATTAACCAACGGTACAGTATATTCTTCTCTAAGTTGTCACCCTCCAACAGCTGGTAACTTGTTTTAGAAATTACATTGTTCATACAGTATTTGTTGAAAGCTGTTAATTCTGTCTGGGTGTCACCTCCTTTAGCTTGGCCTTGGATTGATGTGATGACAAGCAATTAATACATTTGATCCTGTGTATCAAATAGCCCAGTCTGCCTCAGTGCCATCAACATATCTTTCACATAAGAATAAAGTGGTGACATCAAGGCCTAAGTTGTTGATGAGTGTCATTAGTAACTGAGTGTAACTATGATACATGAAAAGGTTAGACTGAGACTGTGAAACTAGGTGTCAGTGAAATGGTCGAAATCAATATTTCTGTATAAATAACAATATTTTTATGATATGAAATGTCACACCATGGAATAAGTATAAAAATCACACACAAAATAATACAATTGATGTTAAAAGCAATGAGCAATGAGCTTTGATCTGCTGCTACAGACAGAACTCTTAACCCAAGTAAAATAAAAACTTCAATACCTCATATTGTTAGTTTTTTATTACAATTTGGGAATTTATAACCTGTTATGATCATATCAGCGTGTTCTACTTAAAGTCAATCAATGATAAATTAAGGGAAAGGTTTGTTGTATAAAAATAATATCAACCAGGCCCATTACTGCCACGCCCTGCTGTGTGATGGGAGGTATTTATGATAGTTTAGAGCCGCTGGGTGGGGCAGCGTCACTCTGTCATGCAGCTGTATAAATCCCAGAAAAAGCTATAGGGCCAATTCTCTATGTATAACCCAGCTGGGTCTTATTCTGGTGGAGGAGGGTCGTTCCATTTTGTACACAGACCTCCCAGTTTGTCAGTCTTAGTATAGGGCTTACTGAAGAGGGGTTAAGCAGGTGGCAAGATGGTGACAACCCTGACAGTAATCCCTGTTCATTTATTAAAATATACTTCCTTTAAACAGCAATCACCTATGAGGAATTCTTCTTAAGCAAAATTTGAACACTTTGTTGTAATCGAGTTTTTGACCACTTGTAGCCCTATGGAGCAATAATTTTACAATTGGGTACCCGTTTAGTTTGCATTTTTCTTGTGGGAAAGAACGCACGTTTCCAGTTTAAGCTATTCCACTGATCAACAATTAGTGGCGGTAACGTGTAGAGAAGTGGAGCAATGTGCTTCCAAAGGCAGTGAAGAAGACTGCAAGCTTGCAAAATGGATGTAAACAGTGAATTAATTAAAATATTAAGAAAAGTCATGTTTTGGAGATTCGTTTAAACAAATTTAAACCAAATTTCAGCTTTTAAGCAACTATGAAAAAAACCTGTCTCCTGTCACAGAATAAGGGAGCTGGAATCTTTCAGCAGATCTGAAAACATAAAAACTTACCAAAATTTTTAACAGTTCTCAAACAATTTGTTGATTCATCAAGTTGTAAATTGACCTAATCAATGAAATTATTTATGAATTATTTATTACTTTGGGGGTGAAAAAAAGAAAAAAAGATAGATTAACCAGTAAAGGAAATTATTGTCAGTTGCAGCCCAACCGTGATGATACGCAGCCTAAATCCTTCAGTGCTCCTGAAAGGGGTTAACTGACCAAGAGCAATTTATTTGCCTATTATCAGCTGGCTAAGCATGTTTGAAAAGCAGCTTTTCCTGGAGATCTATTAAAATCTTTTTTTTAGGGTGACCACATCTCAGCATCGCTCCAAAAAAAATGCCCTTTGAGCTGACCATGAGCTCTGGTGGTGCTCTGCCTCATTAGTGAACTGTGGGAACAAAAGACTCAGCACAGGAGTCCAAAACCCACATAAATACAGCCAAGCGGGAATTATGCTCAAATGTAAAACTCCCAAACAAATGAGATTGGGAAACTCTCCGGGGCGTCTTCTAAACTTTGCTGCTGTCATCAATCAAGAATATTGCCATGCGAGTCCATACAGGACTCGGACAAACTGCTTCTTTAAGCATTTCTCTGGGAGGCATAAAAGTGTATTTATGGTCACCACGGGCAGGTATAGAGGAAGATTGGCAAACATGAAAATCAAGCCCTCTCCCGGGTGCCATCTAGCAATGCTCGGCTGTGTTAAATCATAGATGGAAAGAACAACAGTCTGGTGGCACAACAGTCCAGTCTGACAAAGCACTGCCTTGGGCCTGCGTTTTACATTCTCTCTACAGCCCGTTATTGGACTCAATGTTTTGTCTTCATACCTGTTTTCAGCTCTGTAATGAACTTCATCTATCTTGTTCTGCACATCAGTGACATGTTATAGTTTAATGTAACTTACAGTTTAGCGTATATTACCCAATGCCAAGATTTAAGGCTGCCGGAGATCCTGTTTCTGCACTTAGCTGATGTGGGATTGATTTCCTTTACGCATATATGAATCACTGGGGTCATTACTGAGTTGGACTCTTTCATTAAATTGAGCTATATCTCCTCCTTCAACACAAGGCCTTCTGAGAGCCCTCCACCAAGAATATACTGTACCTCCATGGGCTAAAACGACTTTGAAAACAGCAACATATAAAGTATAGCTTCATTTATCCCACAAATGCAGAACATTGATCCTTTGTAGAAAAAAAAGGTGACAAGATGCTCTTGGAGCCTTTTAATAATTCAGATGAATGTGGAGGGATTGTAAATATACCGATAAGGGGATCTGGTTGATAAATGGAGAAGCAGAATCTTGTAGTTATTTGAATGAGTAATATCAAGAGTGGTAGAAAATTATAAATACAACGATACACCCGTGGGCTCATATAAATGCCAGCATGCCTTAATTCTTTCCAAAACCCTTTTAATTGGGAAGCTTATAACGGATCACTGCAAGTCGCTCTCACTAGAGCATTCCTCACACACACACGGGCAGTATTGACTTTTCAAATAAAAAGACATTAATGTAGATAACGGCCATTTTGAATCCTCATTAGTCACCGGTAATCTAGAAACATGGGCGATATATTAAGAGTGGTGTTCGCGGCTAGTCATTAAAGGAGAAATAAAAGACAAAATAAATCCAATCTTGGAACGCCTGCGATTAATCATGTTGGCCACCACTGGCTGCCTGGCTGCTTAACAGTTTTATTGAGTCATTTATGCTGGTTTCCCTGATAATCCATTTATTCTGAATAATGCCTCCCTTCATGCTCAAAGTGCTGTGTTCAGGTGATACCGCTATAAACTGTATTTTTTTTTTAAGTCCCTTTCCCCGTAGACAAACATACATTACAACAATTACACGGAATGGCTGACAGAAGAAAAGCAACAATCGCACATTATTCAGGGGAGCTTTTAATGAAAGTGTTAATTAAGTATATTTTCAATTATTCCTGAAATGGATCACGATAGTATCTTGAATAATTTACTGCAGAGTATCTAATTAGAACTCTTTCAATGTAATTTTCACAACAGAGAGCAGAGAGTGACTAAACAACAGGAGCAACACATGCAGAAAGGTTCACTGGTGTACCCGAAATAGCACACAGGGCTGTGCATAGCGCCATGTGATGTGAGACAATGGAGCGATAAGCAATGATTAAGATGTTCCAGTGTACAACACAAGGGAGGGTCCCATGCAGTTGCTGTGGAGCGTAATCCCTATCTCCAGACTCCTGAAGTGCCTCAGACAGCTGTACATCTGCACCTCTGAAGGCTGACAACACTCCTAAAATACAAACAGAACGGCAAGGCCCAGAGTCACCCGGCCCCACTCGACCCCGCACCAACACCCTCCTCTGCAGTGAGAAGCTCCTGTTTAGTGTCCAGATGCACTGCGTTACAGAGGAAGGCACCTCTGACGGATTTTTAAAGGCAACATCGTCGCACCTGACTGAAGACTGACTGCTGTGAATCACTAAAGACAAATGCTGCTAATAGCCACAGCCAAACTCCTTTATTAAGTTTGTGATAAAGCTTTCCTAGGGTCCTGGGGTTTGACCTTATTTTACAAAAAGTAGAATACAAACACACGGGGCAGTGTTTTTTCTTCTCAAAAGTTTCTCCCTGAAGAAAGAGGTGAGAGTGAGGACCTTTAATACCTGAACTATGTCCCAAATCCATACAACATACTGATTCCATACATGTTGTACTACATACATATTGTCACTGTGTTAGCAGTTAGAATACAAAAATATTAACATATGTTACCATTTTATATTGGAATTGCAAAGTTGAATTGGTGCACATCTTGTGTTATTTCCTGTAAATACAAAACAGGAAGGTACGTTGATTTCTTGTAGCAGTATCTTTAAGAAATTAGCATTGAATACATACAGTATTGTATTCTATTAGTGTGTAGTATGGAAATGGCACACAGTGCTGGTGTTTGAACTCCCAATAAAGAAACTAATGATCTGTGACATGCACATATAAATAAAAGTTTGTTTTTCTACCCTAAATTCATGTAACTCAATAGTAATTCAGCCTTTAGGTGTGTTTATTGCTCTAAACTATGTGGTGTTGTGTAGCATCAAGAAAAGAAAAACATAATCAGTACAAAGTTTTAGGAAAAAATATCCCAGTAGGCTTTTGCTGACAATGATTTATTTACTATCTCTGAGAAGTGCTGTTCAGTAACTGCGCATCACCAAAGATGGCGCCAGAAGTCAAAGAGCATATACCTCCACCAACACACAGTCCTCCCTGTAAAAGTGTAAAAGTTTTAATCTGTGTTTGTACCTAGATATGCATTAAAAATACATAAACAGTTATGAGATACATGGATACATGAGTTCATGATAATGTGGCAACAACATCTCATAATGTTGAATCTGGGTCAGCACTTCACACTTGTTCCAACATTCAGCAAATTTTATTGGAATCTGTTCTCTAGTTTTTGAGATATACGGTCAAATAGCAAACAAAAACAGGGCCAAAAACTTAAAATTCCACAGCAGGGGTAAAGAATGAAAATCTCGAGGATTACCCCTTTAAGCATTTCTGGTTTAAAAAAATTCACAGCTGCTACTTTTCAAGCCAGCGTGAGTGGTCTGTTTCCGTTCACCATTAGCAGATATGCGGTTGTATATTTAGTAATGAGGATTTTGAGTGTTCTCAGCAGCGTCTCTGGAGATTTTCTCACAAGGTCTTGACTAAAAGCCTGAAGCCTATCAAGTGTCCCACACAGCACAAGTCCTAGCACCTGACGACATGGTTCTACAGGGAGTTTCTGCTGTCACAATAAATCAGAAACAGACAGGATACAGTATAATCATGCCGGTGTCCAGTTTCACAGCCTCTGCTTCAGCTGAACCTACGCTGCACGTGGTGGCGTACACCACAACTGTATACATTGCCATACCCACAGAGCTTGATGGTTGACTTGAGAGGAATAATCCATGGGAGATAACATACAAAGAGCCGTTGATGGTTTATGTTGCAAGTCGCAATGATGTACTGTACTGCCAGTAGCCCCCTTTATTTTTAAACCTCCCTTGCTTTGATAGTAGATGGAATAAATGTGATGCCTTTAAGGGAAAATAAGCCTGTTTTATATCTTAACATGTAGCTCATACCTTTAGAACTGAGGCGTTAAAGACACTTGACAATGTTTGAACACAAAGTGGTTCACTCTGTAACCATATGAAGCCTATACTTCAAAACCAAAGTAAATTGAGATGCCTGAACTACCAGAGCGGGGACCCGTGCTGTGCTTATATCTGAGTTTGCTTCCCTTCATAAAGATGAATCATAACGTCTAATTCTCACAAATTACCCAAACATTATGTAGCTCTCTCATTTCCAACGCTGTTTAATCTGTGTCTGGAGTATTCGCTGTCACTTCATGTTGCAAACACTCCTTTCACTCTGGCAGTTCATTGTCTTTTGATGGGCCATAAAAGGCTTGGTTTGATGGATGATAACTCGGGGCATCTCTCTTTGTTGTGGGATGTGACGACTGAGTGCATGTGAGATGTGAGGAGAAGACGCGGTGTGAATGGAAGATGTCATCGATGTCTTGCGCTGACACCGAGGCCTTAAGCTCGGGCTTTGATCTCTGTGAATGATTGCAAAGCAAATACAAATAAAAGATTCCAGTGTGTTACAGTTTCCAGTGAGAAAGTTGAGCTATTTTTTTCGAACATTTTCCAAGAGGTTTCTCCCTGATTGGCATTTCTGGAGGTAGAAATACCTGCTAATATCTGGCCTTTGTAATGATTTAGATGCCGACAAATTGGAAAAGGTGTTACTTGGAAGGTAGAGCATGCTCTGGCTTCTACCTGTACATAAAACGTGATTTATCAAGAGAGAAGACGGCTCATGTCATTGCCTTCTGATCCGGTCCAATAAATATTGAGTGCTCTATGGGCCCTGGACTCCCTGCTGACCCTACAACATCTGCTCAGGCACTTACTACTTAATATATTAGCTGTGAGAACAGGGCAGGTGTTTTCAGCTGGAGCCAGAGAACATGAAAAACAGATTGTGCCTCCGGTTCATGCAATTGAATTAAAATGAGTCACCACCAGCTTTTCTCATAAAATAAAATCACAAATAATGTTATGGCATGAAGGGCAGGTGGGAATATTTCATAGGCCTGCTTGATGGTGGCAAGAAAACTAAAAATATAATTGATTGCAGCTCACACAAGGAATCTATTGTGAGTTAAAGATTCCTGAGATAAATAAATCACCATTAAACAAAGGCTTAATTTGCACTATAAATTGCTTTCCAGTATAACGCAGCCATTTGTTGTTGTAGTGCTGCTTGCCATGTCCACATGAGGCTCTTTGTGATTTTACTTTGATGTTTACTGAACCAGCTGAGCTTAATGTGCTTTATGGTCTTTACATTATAGATTACACAAAGAATACTTTAAAGGTCTAATCATGCTGGTAGTTAGGACTATGAGCAAACATTTGCCAGCTGTAAGCTCTACCTATTTGAAATTAAAGGAATTAAATATATTTGAAAAAAATGACTCATTAGCAGAATCCCCAGGAGGCACCGGGAGGGGTTGACCACACTGATTACAAAACACATGATAAATATGTGCTATTATGTGAGATATGCTGATTACCTTATTAGTATTGAACTGGAGGATTTTTCTTCCCTCAAATAATATAATTTGAGCTCTTTAAACAGTCCGTATAACTGTTTCATTATACAGTAAAAAAGTGTAACATTGGCCATAGTGCATGCTTTCTTTTAAACATTAAAGGGCCAGTTCAGCAAAAACCTACCACAATCCAACATGCATACATTTTTGGTTTTAGACATATTGACACCCAGACCTGAGACCTGCTGCGATACAATAGTACCCTAACTGGCCTGATTAGACTGAATATAGTTTGGACCCTGAACATGTGTCTGGTAACTATGAACCAATGAGGACCCATTAAGAGCTTCAGTACCATACCACAGCATTGAATTAAACTAGACTAAGAGCCTACAGCCACTGTGAGGCTGTGCTTTTCGCCAAATGCTAAGAATGTTAAGATTCTGTTAAGCAGATAATGTTTACCATGTTCACCATCTTAATTTAGCATGATGGCATTCTAACGTGCTGATTAGCAATTAACACAAAGTACAGCTGAGGAGAATGTCATCAGTTTTGCAGATATTTGGTCCTAAACAAAAGCGGACAAATTGGACAAAATTAAACCTTAAAAGACTTTATGGGACTAAATATAAGTCTGGTGATAGTCCAGAATGTTCGTATTGTCAACATATCCCAATAAAAGACCAAACGTTTTTCTTGTGTAGCCACAGCGACCTAGTTTATTCATCCGTGCCATAAATCTCCACTTTTAAACACATATTTATGAGCCTGGACGTTGCACTGGGCAACATGTTCCATGTTTACTTTGAGTCAATCACACATACAATGTCCCTTCTGCTGTAAATTCTCTCTAGCACAAAAAATCCTCAGCAAAAAAAAAAATTTCACCCAACAAATGCAAGATCATTTCAATAAAAGGTTGTAGAGTTTGGGTACGTGCCAAATAACAAGTGATTAGTTCTTGGTGCCGATCCAGAAATGTTTGAAAGTTATTCCTTCACATTGTGGGATAGGGCACCTTTGAACATTTTCACCTACTCATTTACTTCCTCTTGACTACTACACTTACTTGAATGAAAAAGTCTTGCACATGTATTCCTTTATTGTCTGTCTTTATGATCATTAAAATGTAAAATAACTAAATGTTTTTGGAGACATGTTCTCCCTGACCGATGTGTAGTTCAAGATTGGAGTTCAGAAATCATGAAAGTAGCTAAGAATGATTGTGGAGTTTGCACTTGTGCTCGCATGTGTGGGAGTTACGCAGACTGAAACCACATTTCAGGTCTCCTGTCAGTTGAAAATGAGTAATGTGCTGCAGATCATAGCCCCAGGATAAAGCCATATCTGAAGCAGTATTTGAAGGATATCAAAAACCCAGGATACCTCAAATTGACCCTTGTCATTTCCTTCAACAATGTATATGCATGTATTTTTTTTTTTTTTTTTTTACTCTTTTGTGTCTTTTTCACCCATATGAGCTCAGCTTTATGTTATACACTGCCATCCTCAGCCATCTGGTTTTCATTTCCTGTGAAGTTCGAGATGGTAGGAGAGTTTAAAAAAAGGAGCCTCGTTTGAACCGGGGGCTAATGTAGTCAGGATGGAGTCTGTCACTCAGTCTATTGCATGTTGATGACTAAGGGCAGTTTCAGCTGTAAGCAGTCCGTGATTTATGGACACCGAGTGAACTCTTGTAAGCAAAAGCCAACTCGGAGTTCAGAGCAGCAACTGGGCCCTTTTTTGGCCGTGGCTCGCCTGCGTTTTCTTTCCATTCATGCCAAAGTATTTCGCACGGCAATTAGCTCCGTCCTCATTTGGGTCTGCAGTCCCACAGGGTTAGCGAAGCCATTTATCATCCTCAGGGCTTGGAACTCTGCAGCTCCGTCTCAGGTAGTTTTTGTAAACAGTCCTTGGCCCGGCTGTTTTCATTTCACCAAATGAGAGGCAGATACAGTAGATTTGAGGTTCTGCCATCCATCCATCTGTCGGATGCTTTGCTTTTTCTCTACAGGTGTGAAAGCAAAAGGGAAATGTCATTTCACATGGCTCATTTGTCATATGGTAACTACATAGTTAGAGTGAATAGAGTGATGACAACATGACCCTTTGCTTTTTTCGGCAGGTCAACTGCTTTGGATTTGGAGTGTAGAGTGCGGGCGAGACTAAAGACTATTCTGTACATGGCTAATGAGGAGTACGCTCAAAAGAAAAAGGACTGGAGTTATTTTTTAATAACATTAATGATATTAAGTCTTTTAGAGAGCAACATTTATAGAGCTTTTTAAAACAGACTTGACATTTAGCACATGTTTACACTGATACAGATGTAAGATATGTAACCTCGTTAGGCACGCATTAAAGAACTATTCATGCTTTATGCTGATCTATGCCTTGAGTTATATTGAAACATAAGTGTTGGCTCTGCTACAAATATTTATATAGCTTCCAAATGCCTGTGGGGCGTCATTAAAACACATATTTGAACAGGCAGAGCCATAAACATAGGCTGGAAAGATTTTTTGTGTTCTTAGCCGAAACATCTTCAGAGGCAGCCAGGAAAATAATTGAACTACAGTATGTGCATTTTTCTATTTTCACTTCTATCCTTGGAGAGCAATTACTTTACAAAGAGCTTGCCAACTGATTCTGAATCCATCATTTGTTGAACCGATATATTGCGGTCTCGGTCGCTACTAAGTCTTTATCAATCAGAATTAAGGAATTAGATTAAGCTCTTTGGTTTTCTCCTCTTTAAGTGGAGTCACACTGCAGTGCAGGCCCAGGGGTTACGGGGAGTATCAGAGGGGACTAATTGTCAAGGTTATGTCTCAGCGGATGATTGATGTGGGGCCAGGCTGTTTTTGTCAGCCTGTCAGGTGGCTGGAATGTTTAATGTTCTCATTATTGGTTGCTCTGTTGTGTATATTTCTCTGTCAGCGCCGCTGAGCCATCTGAACTGCCAGAGCACTTCAAAGGCCTGCAGGTCATCCGTCTTCCTCCTGACGCCCTGAATGTTCAGCCTCAGCTGAGTGCTGGTGATTTGTTATGACTTGAGAGCCAGCTGACAGACAGGTCTCCTATAAAAAAACATGCACCCATTTCCCTTTTGTCGTGCAGTGAAAGCGTTGCTGCTCCTGTACTGGAGGGGGGGGGACTGTCACAGGAGGCTGGCACCTGACAGTTGTGTCATCTCACTAATTTGCAGACAGGATGACTTGAAGTATTTTGTCTTCTTCTTTGCCTCAGTGTGGATTCTGGTTCTGGTGTCACATATTCTCACAGGCCACCATCTGTTGTGGAGCGCCACAGGGAACAAAGCCGAAGAGGGACCACTATATTAAGGCACATTTTCATATCCATCATTAGTCCAGGGCCTCGTATACGCCATGTGATGGCACGGAGTAGAGAGCATCATTGGAAGAAGGCTGATGGCAGCAAAAGCCAGTCATGCCATGAAAAGTGAAAGGTGAAATGCTAAAGACAAGAGGAGGAAAAACACAATCCAAATCTCAATTCTTTTCCCAGGCCCCTTACAAGATTGATTGTTTTCTGCTGATCTAATTTTGGATCATACAAAAACAGTCCATTTGTCTGCAAGAAAAATGATGTGCCACATGGTGCAGATGGAAATTTTTTTTGAAAGCTGAAAAAGATTAAAGAGAAACTCTGCTCCTCAGCCCTAATCACGAGCTGTAGATTACTCTGTCGATTTAACCA
The DNA here is from genome assembly GCA_031216445.1 of Lateolabrax maculatus. NCBI lineage: Eukaryota > Metazoa > Chordata > Actinopteri > Acropomatiformes > Lateolabracidae > Lateolabrax > Lateolabrax maculatus. Next base: position 8,391,488 of record CM062200.1, on the reverse strand, counting down.
GATGGCAGACTCGATTCTGCAGGCCCTCCTGTATATTAATGAACAGCAGTCTGTTATATTTGACTTAGGTAAGTGAAATGTCCATCACCTGTAATGGTCTGCCAGCTGGCATTATGCATTTTGCACCACTTTGGGTCCATGTGGCATTTTTCATTTGCGACGTTATTGAAGGAACATTTTTGTTCCCTGCTATTTTCCATCATTGTCACTGTTCTGGTAAAACATTTTTTTTATTTTTTTTTTCACCAGGAAGAAAAGTCTCCAAGTTGTGTCCACATCTAATTTCCTCTCATAGGTCAAGGCAATAATTCTGGCACTAAAACTGTCGCGCTGGGCGAAGCACACAAGTTCGATAGTAACGTGATTAAGTTAGCCTGTCGACATGACTGCAAACACGGCAATACAGTATGTTAACAAACCTAATAATAGGAAGGGGGAGATAAAGTGGAGGGGATGGCTGCAAGATTTCTGGCCAGTCGTGTGTCTGCTACAGCGAGCCGCTGACCTTAAAGAACAGCTAGTGTGGCTTTGGTTTATTGTTAGTTAGTGTGCAACATAATGCTTTCTTTGTCTTCTTCCTCTTCTGGCTCTACAAAAGAATTTTATTTGTTTATGACTGTATCAGATATTCCTTTTCATTGGCTGCCTGCTCAGTGCATTTAAGACTAGTTTGCTAAAGAAACTGATTGTCTTTGTCTCAGAATGTCAGTCTGAAGGGACTGCAGAAAACTTAAAGAGGCAATGAACACATGTTTGCCAGCCCGAGCGCCCAGAAACTCCCTCCATGAATATGCCAAGCCTAATTTTAAACCAACAGCAGGGGAACTTTGGCTGCGTTTCCCAACCAGAGAGCACGAACAGCGCGGAAGCACAATGCCAGTGTGTCATACGTTTAAACACTGTTAAATTAAAGGCTGTTTACTGTTCTCAGAGGCCATTCATCTTACTCAACGTTAGTCTGCTTCTTGCAAATTTGTCAGTAAGAGCTTCCACATGCCAAGACGAAGGAGGGGAAAAAGTTGGGGTTATCAGAGGAGGGTTTTCATAGCGTGTCTCTTCAGTCAGCCTGTAGTTAATTAGCCACCTCCACACAATAAGGCCATAAGTCATTAATCACCCCGGACCCTAGCAGAAGTCGACTCACTCTGAGCAAGACGTTTGGAGACAAAAAGTTTGCCGCCTATGACAGACTTCAAAATGGCCCCTGTCAGTGGTGTGTAAATTATAGGGCATGTTGAGTGCTGAAAGACAAGGGCCCACTGTGTACTCACTGTTGCTCTTTCCTTTGCTTTGTGTGTTGACAGACTCTCTTCGAGGGAAAATTCCCCTTTTCTCCGTTTCCCATCAGCCAGCTTGTAACTCAAAAAGACACACTTTATTGAGAGTATATGTAATACACACACGCACAAACACACACGTTAGCCACATTAAGAATCTCAGTGTACCAAGCTCACTTCCTTCATTTTATGATGCCTCACTAGAGTTGATAGAAGAAGAGGAGCTCCAAAGGTCACTGGCTCAGTAAAACCCAGCTTTAACTTTGCATTCCCACTGTTTACTTTGCTTGTCAAAGGGAGGAAATGATGGAGTGATGATAAATACGGGGCTTGTTTGGAGAAGCAAAAGCCTTTCTCCTGCAAACATAAACCTCCATGATTCTCGGCATGATGGAAGACACACTTTTCTTAGCTGATTGAACATGCAAAAGGTCATCGGTTTTTCCTTTTGCATCTGTAAACAGAGATCCGTCTGCCTTTCCAGAGTACATAAGCACTGGGGAAGATTTATTCAAAGCAGCAAAAGTTTATGTAACAATAGGGAAATCACTTGCTTGGATCATTAATATGCCTGACAAAAGGGTGTTAATTTCCTTAAATGACCACAACGTGTTTGAAAGCTGGTTGATGTGTGTATATGATGCATGAACCTATTTCTGAAAAGTCAGTTTACATATACGACCGTGGGCGTTGTGAAGAGGAACTTCAGCTCGGCGTAGCGGTGATGATGTCCACCACTTTCAACCATAACAGACCATACACAAAAGTAACACATGGCATGCAGCTGTGCAAAAGGGACCATTTTTAACATCAACGTGTCTGCGATGGGTTGTGCTGATCTGTTCCCCCTCAGGTGAAAGGCCACAAGTCTTGCTCATGCTGCAGTTCAAAGCAAAACAGGTGGGGCCGTCCCCGTGATTCAACATGAAGTCACAAAGCCGCCCAGTGTCTCAAGTCCTGACAGTATTTTACATTCAAACATGTGGGAAAGAGATGCTCTGTTACTACGTAAAGATTGATAGACTTTAACATGGTAGGATGGATGGATGGATGTGAAGCCCACTGAGCCTGTTAATGTAATAAACAGACACACCAATTACCTTGATACATATGATGCAGCATCTGCCCCCCATGACCTCAAGACCTTCTTAATTAAGTTAACTTTTTCTTAACTCAATCTCTAAAGACAAAATGTCTTATACAAATTGACTCTCACTCTATTGAAAAATGATAGACAGCAGATTGTCCTACAAAACTCCTGTTGAACAACTTGATCAGAAAAACAAAAAAATTGAATTGGATTCTTATTCTGGAGATTAGGTTGTTTCTCGTTTTAAAACAGAAAAAAAAAACATTATGCAATCCACTGTACGTTATTATTTTTTATCCTTAAAGTTGAATTCAAAGTTTGAACTGAACTAGGTCGAACTGATTTCCAGTTCTATGCACCTTATTACTGGATTAATAGAAACACATCTTAACTTTAGTGCCACCGTAACACTTCACTTTAACCCCCTTTATGTAGCATTTATAAGAAGTACATAAAAGTTGTCTAAATGGTTTGTAACACACAATAATGTTGTTGTATGCAGATATAAGGACACACTTTCAAGTGCATATTAATTGATGCACATTTAGATCTGCTTACAACTACATTATTTAATGTTTTTATTCTTCTTATAAATGCTAGATAGATCTTTCATCTGAGTGATTTAAAGCTTTCCTTTAGGAATTTGCTATAGTTTAGTTTACAAAATGTGTTTCTTTATGTGTAATGGCTGTCATGAGGCTGACTCATGTCTCTTGTGTTTTTGTAATTTGTTTTCAGGTCTTTCTTTGAAAAGAGTTCTTGATTTTAATGACATGAAATCACTTGTTGATAAATGAAAAAGATCATTACACATGCAACAACTTAATACTATAAAATCCAAGATTTGCTAATGAAGTGTTAATTTTCAAGCATTAAGTCCACATGTAACGGGCACAGATTCTCTGCTGTAGTGACTGTACGTCCATTCTGAAATTCATAATAATCCAGCAGTTGATTCTATAAAATCAGATTTACTGAATAATTTATTGACTGGTTTTTATCTGTTCATATGTGAACGGGCGTGTGAACTCATACTGCAGGGTCACACACCAATTAAATGTTGAGGAAGAATGTTCAAAGACCTTAATCTCATTTGTTCACATCACATTGATGTGCTGTTTGTAAATGAAAAAAGATGCATCACATATGATCTACACTGGCTTCACGGCTGGCTGGTTCCAGAGCTGAGTTGTGGGTTAGGGGCTTTATTAGCATCTATCACAGAGCTATGTTTAGGACTCATCTACATGAAAGATGGGTGGATTTGATGAATATGACATCTGACCGTTAATGATGGTGATTTTATTGCTGGCGAACAGCCTGATTTACTGAGGATAGACAATGACACTGTTGGCTTGATTCAGCTGATTTGTTTTAAGGGGCTGATTTAAATAGTTAGGCCTCGCTTTATTTCATGCTCTCTGCCTCACGGCTTCATTACAGCGATCACAAAAGCTGTGGAAACATCTCACATCTGGTGTCATCGTAAATCTTTGTTTAGCGAGCTCCTCGCTCATATCAGTAGCTCGTTTGTCTTCGTTAATGAGACGATAATCCATGACCTCGTGATTGAGAAGATTCAGCATGTTTTGATGAGCCCAAGAGATAATGCATCTGAACACACACACACACACACACACACACACACTGTACCTACTGTAACTAAGGCACCAAGGCCTATAAGTGGTTTTAGCTTCTTGTTACCATACATTAATAAAAGATGCATACAGAAGCTTCACTACTATCTCGTATTAAATATAAAAACATGCAAAGGTTTTGCAACTATATAATTAGTTCTCCATCTGTGGGCCCTTTCTAAAACCCACTGTGAACCTCAAGGTAACACCAAAACATGACAGACAACACCAAAGTTATGAATAGTATGAAATGAGTTAGATTTCGCCATAACCGCCCTCAATAAAAAATAAATATATATAATCTCTATATGCATTTATGTTTGCCACAGCCTCACAAACAAAATATGGTGTGTTTAAATAAATTAATAATATATAATCCCACAGTAACCGTTCACATGCCTACAATCTCATTGCACAGTCAAATGAAAGCCCCAAAACAAAATTTTTAATAAATAAAAATAAATGTCTCTTGTTAAAACCTGAAGCTTTTCCACCAATTTGACCTAACTGATGATCAATTTGTGTATAATAGTAAATGTATATATTTGATTTATTGATAGACCACTTTAAACAGTTTCAGAGCTGTCTGAAGCTTTAAAAATGCCACCCTTTTTAAAAAACGGGCTTCATGAAACCTTTCGCTCCAAACAAAGTAAATCAATGACGTTTCTGAAGAAGCTGCTCTGATTGATTTTCCACGTCCATCATTCTGTCAAATCACTCAGCTCCCACCCGCCTGAGTGAGGCAGAGTTAAAATGACTTTTGCACGACTTAACAGTTTATTCTGCATGAAGAATAAAATCCATAGTTCTGAACGGGGTCGCATTTCAATTTGCACAAAAATAAAAGTTTTCGATGCACAGCAGGTAAACAAAATGACACAATAATCTAAAATAATGCACATTGAGGCTTTTTTTTTTCAAAGTTATATTATTTTTTATTTTAAGTCACGCTTGAAGCTATCGCAAATAAATACACTGATCCCCACACGGATCCAGTCCCTGCATGAAGTACAATATAAAACTCATTGGGCCTAAATCTCCTTTATAAATGTATAATTCTTTGTCTCTACTGGTATCCTAAGGCCGAGGCTGTCGTCAGTCTTTGTCCATACAAGGCGTACGGGGAGTAATAGGGCCCCGTGGCCGCGGGCACCGGCACCGGGGCCCCGGTGGGCAGGGGGCTCTTCGAGTAGGGGTGATAGCGGCTGCTCAGTCCGAGAGGGTGGTGGGGGCCCCTGAGGGTCAGCGCGCCGGGGCTGCCGGGGCTGCCGCCGGGCGGCATGTGCATGTGACAGGCCATGGCGGCGGCGGCGGCGGCGTTGGCGAGGGACGAGGAGCCCGGGTAGCCGGAGATCAGCTTCTCCGTGCCGGCGAAGGCCGTGTGAGTCCGCAGGTGGCCCAGCAGCTCCTCGGAGGACGAGAAGCGCTTGTCGCACGGTCCGTTCGCAGACACCCAGTTGCACACGTGCGGCAGGGGGTCGTTGGGCAGCACGAAGCCGTACGGGTACAGCGGGTGCCCGCTGAACGACGGCGCCGACGAGTGCACGCCGTGCAACGCGTGCGTCGGGTACATGAACTGGTATCCAGACTTGAGCGCGGCGGCGGCCACCGCGGAGTCGTGCGCGCAGTTGGCGCCGGACGCGCCGGACAGGTGGCTCGTGCAGTGGTAGCTCAGGCAGTACGGGTCCCGGCACAGGCTCGCGGACATGAGGGACGGCGGGGACGCTCCGGCCAGGGGGCTCGTCCCCGCCTTGCTGCAGCCCAGCGAGCCGGCCGCCGCGAACTGCGCGCTCAGGAGCTGGCCGCTGGACTTGGAGTGGTCCAGGGTCATTCCGTGAGGGAGGAACGGCTGCGGGTAGCCCGCGTACGCGCCCGCTAAACTTCCGGGGTAAGATATGCCAGCGGGCGGCAGGGGGAAAACCGTGTGGCCGGGCTTGTACGGGGAAACGGGGGCCACCAGTCCCGAGCCGAGGACGGAGGAGGACGAGGTCACGGACGGGGAGTCTGAGGTAACGGTCTTTGATCCGGACGTGTTCTCCTGGTGCTGGCCGCCGTCAGAGGTAATCCCACTTATCCTATGGCTGCCGTTACTCTCCGCCGTGCTGCTTTTACTGCCGTCAGACTCCTTCCTGTCCTCCTTGTCCCCCGCCTTGCCCTCAGCAGGCAGTGGAGAGACGGAGGTGCAGGAGCTGGGGCTGCCTGTCCTGGGGCTGAACGGCTGGCAGGTGGCGCTAGGCACCCGGAAACTGTTTTTATCTCCACTGAGGCTGCTGCTCGAGTCCTTCTTCTCCGACGACTTGGAGTAGGGTTTGAAGCTGGATTTGTCCTCGGCTCCGATGTCGCTCATTTTCAGCGGACCGGATTTGGTCTCCTTGTCACTAGATCCATTGGAGGCGACGGAGGACAGCTTGGAGGAGGACGGCGGGTCCGGTTTGCCGATCTGAGAGCACGTCTGGGCCAAAAGAGCCAGGGGACTCTTCTTGGCGTCCAGCTGTGGAGTAACACACACAAAAAAAAACACAATTAATGAAATCCACCAAAGCACTCGCGCGTGTCACGGTTTGCGGTAAACACGCACACACGACCCGTCGCGCGTAGTTTACGCATTGCGCATAAACTTATTCCGGGATGAAACTCAAAACAACTCAGCGTAACAGGCGTGCAGAGAGTGATCGTGCACGCAGAGCTGATTTACATAGATGATAAGACTGTGCAACTGCCACGCGTCGCCAAACGACGGTTACAAACGACGGGGCATCAGTTCGCCACAACAAGGTCATCAGTTTCCCAAGCGAGTCTAGATCCGACACCTCACACACAAACACACATTCAACCGACAATGTCTAAAAAAAAAACAAAAAAATCACATTAGGAGGGTAAGAGGTTTGATTCTCTCCTACATCGTGTAATCCACGAGGCAGTATAAATAAAATCTGGTCGGTCATCAGACACTGACCCAATTTGTCCACAACATCCATCCCATAATATCTGGGCTGGAGGCTTCGGCTGTCCGGTGAATTCAGAGTTTGGTTACTAAGCGAACTGATCGCTTGTGCCAAAGCGTTTCCATCCACCTCCCCCCCCCTCCACCAACAAAAAACAAAAACTCGTGCTTACCTCGATCGGACTGACGGGGGTGGACGGCAGAGGCTGGAGGTACTCCGGGTGTAAGAGGTGTCCTGCCCGGGCCGTGAGCATTTTCAAAACCTTTATGGGAAGACGACCGGCTTGTCGGGAAGGGTCTGCGGGAGAGACGGAGTTGCGGACGGTCGGCTGTCTGCTGGTGTTCGCTGCGCCCCTCTCCCCCGAGGAGCCGCTCTCCCACGCTGGATCGGTGCTATTTCTCAGGACAGAGACCGCGGGCGATGCGATCATGACCCAATTCTCGTGGAAATGGTTGAGAAACACATGTGCAAAAAAAGGGGTGGGGGGAGGCGGTGGTGGAGGGGGGGGGTAAAAAGAGCCAAACACTCGGAAATAAAAAAAAAAAAAGCCTTTGCCAGAGATACAAAAAAAGAAGAAGAAAAAAAAAAGAAAAACAATGTTAAATCCCTTTTTAACCGAGACGCGCGAGTGGAAGGGTTCAGGATCCGTGCGTGTCGCGGCCGCGCTGCTTCATCCCCGGCGTCGCTCTGACTCTGTGGCTGCGGGTCCGAGCGCTCGCTCCGTATACACGCCGGCCGCGGGCAGGAGAGATCACTCCGCCTCCTCCGAGACAGCATCCGAATCAGTCCGCGGATCACGGACCCCCCACCCTCCCCTCCCTTTTTTTTTTTCCTGTCGCCTCCCAATCAAAAAGAGATTCCCCGAGGAGATCGCGACGTCTCCCGCTCAACACGGGAGCGTATTTCACATTTCACCCACTTCCGAGCGCTTTTAATTTGGGGTTTTTATTTATTTATTTTTATAAGCGTCTTTGCGTAATTTGGCGCTTCGACGCATGCGTCGCCCGTGCGTCCTGTGTGGTTTTGGGGAAGGTGGACCAGGCTAGTTATAGGACACAAATGACCAAAACCTCTTTATGTCAAGTGAGCGCAATTATGCATTTTGATTAACACAACTTTTATTACAGACAGCAGAGTCCGAAAGTGCTTTTACTGTAAGATATTTGGCAAATTGACGCCTCAGGTTGGAGTTTGAATTTTCTTTGGATATCTAGACTGCAATTAGAAAAAAAAGCAGTTCAAGCCCATCTGATTACCTGCTCCGTGCAAGACTTTGACAGAGAGAGTGTTTGCAACATAGTGACTCACTATGGAGCAAGTTTTGACTCTTGGTCAGACATTCACTCCATCGGCATGTTTCACATTTTCTGCAACTTTCTCCTCTCAATCAGGCAGCCTGTCATCTGTCAGTTCCCTGTCTTGCACGCCAGTTATCTGTCAGCTGTCTGCAGTTTTTCTCTCTCTCTCTTTTTTTTTTTTTTTGCCTCTTCTCAGTCAGATTCAGGTCAGCTATTGTAAAGTGACTTCATGAGAAGAGTGGAGAAGAAGTGACGTGTCTCTCCCTCACTCCTCCATCATAATTTAGGCCTGTTAGTCTGCCTGGTCTGGTAAATCTCAAAACTGCGATTTGTTTAATTGGAGATAAGCCCTGAGTCATCTTTACAGAGCCTTAATTCTGCTGCAGACATCTATTTAATACTATGTCATTTTTCAAGTGTTTTTTTTTTTTTTTTTGTCTTTTAAATTAAAAAATATTCCTTCACGTTTCCGCCACATTCAAGCCAAAGATTCTTTCTTTATATTTCCAAGAGCGCTTTAAAAAAAAAAAAAAAAAAAAAAAAAAAACCCTCCTCTTCTGGCTGCCATTAATCATTTAAAGCTTCCACATTTCTTCCCATCGAAATAGTCCCACTTATCTTATTACTCAATAGCCTATAAATGTCTTGCTGATCAGGCGAAAGTTAAACATATGCAAGTGTTTTTTGATTGATAACAGGGGGGCTGTTTTCGGCAACGGCTGTCAGGCTCTGACACAGCGCTTTGAGTTATTAGGGCAGAGAAGGGCGACCATAAATTTCGACCGTCAGGCAAAAACTCCTTTATTGTGGACGTGATGGATGGCTCGCCGCGGCAGACACCAAATTCCCGGCTTTATCCTTAAATGGCTGCACATTTTTTTTTTTTTTTTTTTTTTCTCGTCGCCGTAATTCATTACTTTTAAACAGAAAGCTTGAAATCTCCTGCTAGTATTTCACACAAGGACACGTTTATGAATCACCCAGAGTCCGCGCAAAAACACAACCGTTTACAAGCAGGGCTGGGTACCTCAAGGAGATTATTACAGAAAACAAGCCCCTCTCTGAAGTGTGCATTTAAAGATTAAGGATTCATGTTTTCATTAAAGAATTCATTCATGTTTTTTTTTTTCTTTCCTCAAAAGTCCCCCAGAGCCCACATTTTGTCATGAATTCAAGAAAAAGGGGCCAGAACTCAAACTTTTGCAAATAAAAAAGGGATGTAAACTGAGGAAGGGTTCACTGAGTAATTTTTCCAACATGGAAAGTTTCTTTATTAAGCACAATCTCTGACCTGTTCCTTTCCAATATCATAACTTTGCATAACATTTTTTTTTTATCTAACACTTTATTAGACACATTTTCAGTGATGATCCTTAAAAAAAACTTTTATTTTATTTCATTTTATTTTTTGTAAGGAGTTATGTTAGTGGCTATTGAAAGTCCTTACCCTTGTCCTTGGCCAAAGAGAATACAACATAATAAACAAAACACTGGGCAAGTAGTGAGCACCAAAAACTATAAATCGCTTTCAGAATCTTATTTCACTCTTGAAAGGACAAACTTTTGCGCCTTGAAGTGTTTTCTGTGAGATTATCCTCCACCTGGCTCCAGCACTATGTTTTTACTTGGTTTAACCTTTCGTCTTTATTCTATGTACAGTAGTGCTTGTCTGTGCAGAAACAACATCTAAATGTATGTTGGAGACAACTTCACAGTTTATCATTGGAGTTGATTAAAAATTAATGAAAATAATGGCAATTAGAGTCACAGTGACAGGAGCTGCTATTATGACTGTATTGTATAATGTATAATTGTATAATGTGTATTGTATAATTCAGTTATGCAAGGACTGTACTGTACTACTGTACAGGATTGATTAAAAAATGTATGTATATGATACTGTAGTTAAGTCTGGTTTAAATCACATTTTAAACTCTTTTGTGAGTATTTGTTCAATGAAATGATAACTGACCTCATGATGAAGAGTAAAAGGGATATTTTTGTGAAATCTACCTTTCTTTTCCAGACACTTTGGAGGTTCCAGGCAGCAGTGGAAGATATACCCAAGCAACATGAAGGCAAGTCACTGCTCCAGTGTTTTTTCCTGATCTCTTTAGACTTGCAAATGTGCATTGAAGACATCACAAAAGACCAGTGACTAAAACTCTTAGAAAAATGACCAAAACTCGGGTGCAAAAGCCCTTGACATATAGCTTTCAAAAACGGATATGGCCGATAAATGCGGCATTATAATGTCGAGCAAATGGAATAAGAAATTCCCTCGACATGACATGAAAATTCACCTTGTGGCAGCCGGCGCAGGGCGCAGCACATCAGCAGCCAGACAGGCCGACTGGATCTGACAGGTAAAAAGGGGAGATGATGGTTAGAAGGTGCTATTGTTTCATGTCGCTTTCTTGACCTGTCAGGTCCTGGCGCAGAGGCCTGGATCGAGGACCTCCTTGTCACATGCAAACAGTCTTAAAAGGCCGTTATCCAGACTATGGTGATTGCTCCTGTTTAATTGATTTGCTTTGCACTGAGGCCTGTCACATTAATAATGGTTAAGTACAGCCCTAGTGTGTCACCCAGAGTGGTGCGTCTATCGGGAAATTAACAGCCTAAACTAACTGCTGTCTGTGAAGCGAGAGATGTGTGATCATATGAGATGCAGCAGTTTCATACTTCAGCTGAAACTATGGTATTTATAATATAACTGCTCTCTGTTGCAACTACTATACAATTTATTATTCCCCATATATTTTTTTAAACCTGCCGCAGCTTGACCTCTTCATTTAAGTAGCTGTATAGTATATATGGCTTTATTATATCCCCATCTCATTATGAACTACCATCCAGAGTAAAACAGAGAGCTTTGCTGACAAGTAAATGGTGTTGAGTGAATAAGACTCAGATTACGCTCTCCACCACTTCACAGGAGCCTTTGACAGGTTGCAGTAGACATTAAGTCTCTCTGATATTTCCATGACTGACTGACAGGTTGAAATTGCTCCCATCACCTCGATAGCATGGTAATGCACCTTGCATGTGGACTGTCTTTAAAGTGCAGGAAATTAGACTCCAAGTTGAGAGTCGCCTTTCAACCAAATATGACAAGAAAATAGACTGCTTTCTTCTGCGCCTAGAGAGGGAAAAAAGGCCCCACAGAAGCTGGCACAGAATAAGAGGTTATAGGAGAAAGTGTCAGGAAGTATTACAGATATTATGTGTTTAAGACAGGACATTTCAGATACTTAGAAGTCATACCCATTCCCCTTGACTACACCTAAGATATTTTCTGCCCCCCCCCCACCCCCATCTGTGTCAAATACTGTGGCGTTGACTTAATTTGCAAGAGCTCAACTAGGAGCTGACATGAAGAACTTGCACTATCTCGCCGGAAGTCAGACGACGGGAGCGCAGCATGACGGAGAGAGTTAGAAAAGTTGAGGTGCAGCCAAGATCGTGGCGGTGAAGGGTCTTTTTCACGTTGTCTCCTCAATTAGTTAAAGCTGGTCAGGAGTAGGAAGTAAAGCCTATGGAGATTATATGCTGTCGTCCACTTGCCATCAGGTAGGTGAGGATCCTGGCGGGTTGTAGTCATGCTGTAGAGAAGAGTTAACTTCACCTACCCTCCCTGCTACAACTGGAACCAATGGCTCAATTCAATCTGACAGCTGCCATATTACTGGTTCAGAACTTTGTTGAAACTTCAAGAAGCTCCTGTAAGACCTACAGTACTGTATCTACTTGGAAAAAAGGGAGTGAAATCATGTTTGGTACGTGACTTGATTTAGCTAATTTTGATTACCGTTAGGGTTCATATAATGATTATTTTCATTATCAACAGATCTTTTGAATCTTTTTTTGATTAAACGATCAATCGTTTGAAAAAATGGACAGCGTGATTTCCTTAAAAAGGCTTGTTTTGTGTGACCAACTATTCCAAACCCCCAAATATTGAGTTTACAAGGGTATGAAACAGAAAATCCTCACATTTTAGGAGCTGAAACAGAGAATGTTTGGCATTGTTCGCATGATAAATTATCGGTTGTCAAAATTGCTGTTGATGTCTGTCAATCCACTTATTGATTAATTGACTAATTGTTGAAGTATTGAATCTCTAAGGAGTTAAAAATACACCACACACAGTGCTTTTGTTTGTGAAGCAAGTCAGTGTAAAATTCTCCACATCGACGCACATGCAGCACTAGATGCTGATCCCTCACATTTACTTGCCTAGATTTAATTTATGGAGCCTAAGCCGGGTTGAAAATGTACAGGTAGCATGTTATGACACTGGAAGCACTGTGCAGGTCGGGATGAATGTCTGTGATGGGCAGATTATTCAGACTAAAGTAGGCCTAAAGAATGATCTTGTCACATTTCACAGGCAGGATTAGGGATACGCAGGAGGAGCGCTTCAGTCAGGAATTAGCGTCATGTGGTCGGCTGGAGACAAGCATGCGAGGTATTTGCCAAGACAGGCTTGGACACTTACTGCTCCATTTGTCTACTTAGTGATCAAATACCGAGGTTGATGGTTATTTCTCTGTCATATGCTGTTTACATGATACGTGTTCATCTGTATGTGTTTCCACGTCGTGAAATTGTGTGAGATCAGAACACCCTGTGAATGTCCAGAACCGGGTTCATTTTTTCTTCTTTTTGTACATACACCACATGCAATTATACATTTACAATATAGCATTAGACACAACACATGATGCCATCTTGACGTTTAGCCCATAGCAGCACCTACTATATTTGTGGCTTTGCATTTTAAATGGGCGTGAGTGTGAGTGTCTTCAGGCTATCAGAATGAGCTATTACCACGATGATTGAAGAGTGAGGGAGTGCGCGAGCTAAAAGACAAAGTAGAAGAGGCCTGACAAATGAAATCAAACTTCATAAGACCTGCCAGTGGTGTCAGTTGTTATCCATATCTCAAGCGCATTATGGTACTGCAACGCAGGGTACTGCCTTCTCATCTGTCGGCTCAAATTCATCACATTCTCGACTGTTTCTTTTAAGTCACAAGTGTCAGTGTGAAGAGGAGTCTTAATTGACAACTGAGTGGCATAGACGTGGACCGCTGCCTTTATTTTGGTGCCAAGAAGGGTTGTGTTGTTTTGATGAGCTATTATTGGCAGAAGCCAGTAGCAGATAGCAGTCGGCCTGGAAATGGGAAGTGACATCAGACAGAGAGGAGGTTGTCATTGTCTTCAGGCGAGTTCAATCTCGCTGTAAGTAAGGAACAGCCTGTTGAAATGTCACTCAGCAGACTTTCTTATCTTGTGAGAAAAGAAATTTGGGTTGGTTTGGTGAAATTTTAGCTGAAATTATTTAGACATTTGCCATCGGGATTTTGAATATCTAAAACAAGTTTGGCATAGTTTCAAAGATTCTTTCTTGTAAATTAGAATTATTATATTGAACACAGAAAGCTATCATGAGCTTGCAGCCTTCATATGCAGCACATTTAAGATCTGTAGCCCCAAATTTGCTGCAGTGATTATAGTGCACATATTTTGTATTTGTAATTTTTCACTTGAAATCTGATTCTCTTTCATAGCATCTGGCAAAAGTGTAAAAAAAACATACTTTCTCTCTGGAATTTGTTGTGCCCAAAGCATTGCAAAAATCTTGTGGTGAGAAAGGGGCTATTTCATCAGTAGAAAGTATTTCCAATGAAATTATTCACAGTGAGGTCTGTGGATTATCCAGGGTAACTAGGACATTGTTTCTAGAAAGATATGTTCTTGAATATTTAAACTTTTAGCCATGTTGGTCTGTCAGTCGGTCTGCAGATCCACCACTTCGATCCAGATGGAAATATCTCAACAACTCTTGGATTGCCATGAAATTTGGGACGGACATTCATGGTCCCCAGAGGAGGAATCCTACTGATTTTGGTGATCCCCTGACTTTTCCTGTAGCGCCACAATGAAGTTTATATTTGTGTTTTTTATTGAAATACCTCAACAGCTTTGGAATTAATTGTTATGAAATTTTGCGAACACATTCATGTCCCCGGCAGGATGAACTGCAATATCAACTAGTGCTATCGTGGTTTAAAATGTATTTGTCCCGTATTTTATGACCACTTACCTGCAAAACTAATGGTCAACAGCCTCAGCTGTACATTTTGTTTACTGCTTATTAGCTAATGTCAGCATCCTAAAACGCTAAACTTAGATGGTGAACAGCACAGCTGTGCCTAAGAACAGTCTGACAGAGCTTCTAGCATGGCTGTAGACATGTCAGTCTTGTGTTGATGCTGTGAACACTACAAATTAAATTAAATTCACCTCCATTGTACTGGAGTGGAGGCAGAAATATCAAAACATGATCTAAATGAAAAGCTAAACATGAGCTAAAATGAAAAGATATATTTGTGTGTGATTTGGGTGAACTGTTCCTTTTTAATAGGATTTGAAGACCAGCTTGCACTCACCATAAGAACTTATGTAAACTGTTGTTCTTGATGCCATAGCCAGCGCTCTGAGCACATCTGGCATTTATAACCAGCCCGCAGTAAATCAATGAAGCGTCTGTAACATATACTGTAGCTCAATAGAAGCGCTTCTTAATCACAATGTTCTCCTTTAATATTCACTCAGTTGGAGTACAGTGTAAATAAATAGCTCTCAGCGCAGTGCATCTTACTGTACATTGATCACGAGCAGGAGACCCCAGGCAATAATCTAGAAAAGAAAAATGGCTTCCTTATTTTCACTCATCCGAGGCTTCGTGCAGCCCTTAATAGACAGAATCAGAATGTCTACTGTGGTGTTGCAGGCTTTATGAGACCATTACCGCTTTTTATTGTGTATCCCTGGACTAATGGCTTTCTGTAGTCCCTCTGATTTACAGCCTGTCAGCTTTGTGGCTGTCCATTAGAATGGGAGGTTGACAGCAAGCCAGTGGTTGAAGTGCCCACTGTTAAAAATAAGGAAGTCATGTCTCACACATAGACGCCAGGCTCCTAAAGCCTCTGTTCCAAAACACATTCATGACTGCTTGTTTTCCAGACTGTTTTGTCTTTTCATGTGCTGCCCTTCTACTTCATGGGCAGTTATATTAAGTCATTTACTGCAGACAAATATCACTGAGTGACATACCTGTAAATGACACATGTCTACAGTTGGTAGTAGGAAAAATAAAAGTCTGTCAAATCCATTAACATGCATTAACACTCAATGTTTGGAATAATCAGCATTAAATTGTGTTTTTATGGGTGCTTTATTATAGAGCATAAACTGTGGTCTTAGCACTTAAACACGTCATTAAATATTAGTTTGTCATTAGGATTTTATTTTCAGCTTTGATTTTGTAATGTTTTATGAGTTGGGTGGTATAGTGCTGCATGAGTCACTCACTCATACATGAGGATAACTGGTGCCGGCATCAGTTTTACCTGGCAAACACCATTATTCTAAACTTAAAGGATTATGCTGGTTTATTACAATTTATTTTCATAGTTTTGCCCTTCATTTCCGTCACAAATAATAACATTGTACACTCTAAAGTAACTGCTAAGATCTGGGAACATGGTGACGTCACTAAAAAGAAGTCCGACAGGGCAAGAAACATGAGTGGCTACAGATTTTATTTAATTATTAAAAATATATTTTGGGGTGCAAGTTTAACTTATTTAAAAGAGAAGAAAAAGCTGAATGGCAAATTTTTATACATCCATCACAGTTTACAGACAGACTCCCTGTTTCAGCTTTGACCTACCATACGTACTGTTGTTGTGTGCACACTGTTTTCTTGTGCGTGACCATTTTGGGTGCATTGACCTTTGGTTTTTCCTCTAAATAAAGTGTTTTTTGGTAATCTGACTAAACTGTTTGTATGACTTTTACTGTTTCTTTCCCCGTCTGACTTCTTTTAAACCGATGTACTGTAGCTGTGTTCCAAAAAATCTTTGCAATTACTTTGGTAAGTTATCATAACCTGATAGAGATGATGACCAAAACAAAGAAAATAGGACTTTAAAGAGACTAAAGTTGTAATAAACTGGAATTATCCTTTAAAGCTACTGTTTATTTTCTCTCTCAGAGCAAATATGAATGTAGAAAGTAGAGAATAGACCTTATTCACAGCAGGTTAGGTACAGGTTACTCAGGAGGGATTATTAATGTTTTTAATTACATGATGTTGTGATTTATCCATGTGCTTTTCCTGCTAGTCAGGTAATGTCGAAATGTCTCCTGTGAAAAAGGCCTATTTAAATTAACCTTTGAATTCTAATCAGATCAATGTTTACATTTTTACCTGACTAGACTTCGGTGATATTAAGTTCAGACAAATGAGGGGCATTTCCAAAACTGAAAAACTCAAAGATTAGAGATGAAAATCAGAACTTTACCTGCACTGTGGTACTGTTGCCTGCCAGGTTGAGCACATGCAAACAAACAGGAAAGAATGTTTAATTTAAAGGGGATCGTAAATGGATCACTATACAAGGAAGCCACCTCAGACTTTTATCTCTGTTGGCTCTTGTATGACCTTTCATACTGCATTTTTTTTATGTACAGCTGGACTAACTTTAAAGCCTGCTGAGTCGCTGAACAGTGCTCTTACCTCAGATAATCTGTCCTGAATCTTCCATAAACCTAACTTTATTAGCTCATACACAAGGATCATCCATGTGGAATTAGAGCAAAGAAATGTAACCGTGACAATTTAACTTCCTTCAGATGTTCTGAAGGAAATCACATCATAAAAACACGCTCTTCAGGTGCTGTACATGATACATAATTAGCAGAATTTACTCTGAAAACCACAGATACCTCGTCAATATTTTGCCGTCTTATCCTAATTGTTCGTGGTGCATCAGAGCCACAGGCGGGGGTTAGGCAGGTGATCCCTGACGGGGGTGGAGCCGGTCCTGCTTCACATAAAATCAATTCTGGCCTTTGGTGTTGGCAAGCCAGCGGGGTTGGGGGCGAGGAGGGGGAACACATGTCTGACACCTCCTGACTTTTTCATGAGGTAGTGTTTGAAGTTTTAAACCCCCACAGAGGATTCTTGGGGCGATGAATATAAAAGGGGGTGCAGCTTAAAGCTCAGGCGTATTATCATCAATGAAGACCGTTACCCAGTTTGATGAGTAAAGTCAAATTATTAGATTTTTTTGATGTACCAGACCTGGAAGAATTACTAACATTATTACACCCTTCATTTATTTGAACATCACCATAATGGTTTTTCAATAATGGCATGTGTTTTCTTTTATGATGGACGTCCTCTCATTATAAGCTGCTCTTAAGTCGTCCTTGTCTCGAGTGATTCTGTTCTCTCTCTCTTCACGCGCTGTGGTGGGCACAAAGCAGAGGAGCATGACCTCAAAGCATCTTTTGTTGCAGAGGCAGTGGAGGGTGGTGGCTTTGATTCATGTGATGGGGTGAGGAGGTGTGGTAGGTACTGAGGAGGGTGGGCCGACAATGACAAGCTTGAGTTCTGCAGTCCTGGTGGTCCTGTCTTTCAGCTGTTCTTGTAATAACTCTACTCTGCCATTCCCTACAAAACATTTGATAGTAACATGTTCATTTCCTACTATGTGAGGGTTTGACGGGTATTTGTGTGATTGAAGCCTTGGTGGATAACTCCATCTCTTAGATACACTACTATAGTTAATTACCTCTAAGGAGTAAATGTTTTCAGAACCGTTTGTTAGGCCATAAGCCAAGCAACAGGTTTTTAGTTTTTGGTTTAGATCTAGATTCATGAGATTCATCATGTGGTATGATATTATTGAGTTTATCCTACTAACAAGTATTATCTGTGTATCCAAAGCCCAATTGTTGTCCAAAAACGATTAAATACACATCAGTGAGCCACACCGTTGCACTGGCTGACATGTTCATTCATTACCAAGAACATGGGCACTGTAATTTATATTTAGTTCTACATGCACCATCCTGCTGCTGTAAATTCTCACTAGGGCACCAAATGTGTATTAATCTGCATGTAGTCCCCAGCAAATGCACTATATACTCCTATTTGGTTAACATTTGCTAAAAACGACAGTGCCCAGCTGTTTAAAGAAGTTACCGAGCCCTTGCTAAAAATGAAATTATGTATTTGTGAGCGGTTTTAAATGATGTATGTCTTCAGTAGGACCCAGTGGGCTTTGTTAGAAGTCCATTTAAATGTTGTAATGTGTCCAAATAACATGAAATTTTCACACTTCACCCTTGTACAAATCAATAATATTCCCAGACAGTATGTATTCTTCAAGAATCATGGGCATCACTGGCCAATAAAGATGAATTTCAGTCACTGTGTATTTTGATGGAGCTCTGTATCCAGATTAACTAAACACTTCTAAACATTTTCTATATCTAAAAACAATAGAGAAATGTGCATCCTGTGCTTTGTAGTCTGTAAACGGTTACAGCTTTTTTTGCTGAAGGTGTTTTTGTTCCAACCTCACAGTAAGTGACACACATTACATTGAACAGTGCTCCAAATCCAAAGAAGTGTCATTTGCTGACTTCCTCTAACAGATGCTGGTGCTCGTCTCAGGGAAGTGCAATGTCCTGGATCTAGTGGCACTGCCATATAACTGCTGTATAAATAGATTCTTATGACAGAGCCATTCATCTCCAGCCATGAACACATCAACATTAAAAGACAGCACACCGAGACCTCTGCGCTTGTTAGGGCAAGATCAGCAGTCCAGATGCCCAAGATGTAAACTCGTGAAGGGAAGATTAATTTATCTGTCTTCCCTGCCTTTGACAGTAGTTATAAATCTGATTTAGCTCTTGAGCAGGGGCCATGAAGAAGGGCAGTTGGACATTAAGATTTCAAAGGAGTGATATCAGGAGGACTAACTCGTGACTCACGGCCTGCCACAAACAGGTCAAAAGTTTTTGTGGGATGTATCGTGTGTGTGGTGTGATGTTTTGCAACTTTGGGGGAGAAAAAAAAAAGGCTTCTGCTCATCTCTCATCCTTGTGTTATTTTCAAAATGGCGGCAATCATGTGAGGCGCCTCGGACAAAAAGCGGGCACAGTCTGTCAAAGGAGCTATTTACTGGTAGATGGATGGGAACAGGCGATATGAGGTGGTCACATCCTGTGACCATCTGCACTGGAGTCATGCTATTTATTCAGATCGGACACAGATGCTCGGGCATAACATGAGCCTCTATGCAGATATTTGGATGCGTGACAAAATGTTTAGTGCCACAGTTCATGGAATGTCAAGTGGATTCTGACATGCCAGCATTTTTCTATAGGTTAATTTGTGTTTTTTTGCCAAATAGCTGCTTTATTCTGTCCATGTGAACTCCCAGAATTAGTTTTTTCGTGAAATTAACTTCATCCCCTTTAGAACTTCAGATTTGTCAATGTGAATTCACAGTATTTCTGTTTTTTTTAAACAAACTTCATCCTCAGAGCTCCTAATTTTAAGCCATTTACAGCTATAGGTCGTCAACAGCAACGTCAACATTTTCCTGTGTTTGGGACATTTACTTCCTTTTTTCTTTAACTAAACCTATCAGAGGGTTAAAGGAAACTCTGAGGCATTTGCTGACACTGAAATTACTCTGTGCATAACACACTGCTTTAAGATGCTTAAAGTGGGGATAAAATGTCATACCACATTAAACAGCTAAATGACCTGATCACAGCGATGTGGAGGTGTAGCGTGGGTGGGAGGGGCGACACACGATGATGAATCTCTTCCTTTGAAGCCCTTTTCTTTTCAACATGTCCGTGTTGCTTTCACTCAGATGAAACCACACTCTTTGTATGGTAAACAAGACGGTTTTGTGATGGGAACAAAGGGTGAACTGAGGTTTTTAAGGGAGTCTATTGTTACTGCTCATATGTATGTCAGCTGGAAGGACACTGAATACACTGCAGCAGTCCTGTTTACTTACATTGTTGTATAATGCAGTCTGCTGCAGTGGTGGAAGGTGTATATTTATTTTGAAGTACTGTATTTTTACTCTACTTGAGCATTTCCATGTCAGATGACTTTATAGTTACCCTATGCCACCACTTATTAAAAAGAATGTGCATATTACTTAAGCTTTTACTCTCAATATCAAGCTTTTACTCTCAATGTCAATACTATTATACTACTACTATTACTTCTACTAAGTATATTTTATTACATCTGTTAAACAGTGGCCACTGTGGCCACAAGTAACAATTACAGGATAATGATAAATGCTAAAAAAGTGTAACATTAGCACAGGTAGAAGAATCATAAAGTTCTGGGTGTGGTTTTCCATAAAAGCCATTACATGTTTCTACCACACCCTCACACGTACTTTTATATTTCCTCAATGTGTTTTGTATTTTATGTGTGTGAAATAAATAAACAAAATAAACAAGTCTGTTACACAGTTATACAGCAAAATCTAGTATAAGCTGGCATTAGTCACCAAGTGAAGCTGTAGCAACAAACACCCTGATTCTAATAAATATAGCAAAGGTGAGTTTTATGCTTATAAATCATTTATAAGCAGAAGATTGTGTTATTTTGTCTTTCATGGTCTCGCTTTAAGGAAAATTCTGAATGCGCTTACATGAAATTGAGTGTATTTACATTCTGGTACTGCTACTTTTAAATTAAGCAAATGCTTTGACAACAAATAAATCACTGATCCACTGGTTAAAAACACGACTCATATATCATCCTCCGCTCCAGTAACTCACAGTACAGTAACTGTAAATAAAGTCAGTTTCTGTGGTCTCCTCTCCCTAGTAAATTCCCATACATTCAGTACAAAGTAAGTCAAAACGCACTGCTGACTTACGTGAACCTAATTACATTAATGATGGCATCAATTACTCCACTGGTGTGGTTTGGCCACTGTGGTGCATTTTTCCCAGAGCTGTGCCACGGAGGACAGTGGGAATTTTGACATGTCAAAGCGTCCAGGGCCAAAAGCAGGATTAACGGCCGCCCGCCTGCATCCAAGGTCCTTCAGCAGTAATTGCAAGCAGAATCTGACTCTATGATCTCAGCAGTGGTATGCAACATGCCAAAACAGCCTGCTTTTGACAGATTGCCTTCCTACAGTAATAACTTCAGCACGTTCATTCTCTTGAATTAGGCATCGCATGCCTCCCACACCACAAAACAGGAGCAATGACTTCCCTCCACCTCCTCTGAATATATATTTTAGTATATATTTCCCTGCTTTGACAGATAAAACTTCAAATCATTTTTTTGTTCACAAAATCTGCTTTTGTTGGCCATATCACTTCACCAGCAGTTGACAGTAGGGAAATGAAATGTTTTGAATAAAATATGTAATATTCATCTTTTGCAGTTTGGAAGTGTAGACCTAATGAAATGCTTTTTGAGAATCACCCTACAAACGTCTTCAGGGCAGCTTCTCTGTTTTAGCCGCTCTGCTATGTTAGCCTCCAGGCCCGTGCAGGAATAAATCCCACTGTGGTTCTCGCTCTCATTCTCTCAGTTGATAGTTTGTGTCCAGCCTCAGGACAGAGGGACTCCTATGTGCTGCTCTGTGGTGGGTTGTGTTCTCTGGAGCAGTTAAAAGCCTGGCAGCTCCACCCCATGACTGTCCAAACACAGTTGACTCTAGGCATCCACATCAAACAGAGCTCTCTTCGAAGCCCATTGGAAAGTTAACCATGGGGTGCTGAGCTTATTTATTTATTTTCCACATATAAAAATGTGTCTGGCCTAAGATTTGTACATTTTTAGTTTAAAAAAAAAAAAAAATGCAAAATTCACCTATTAACGTTTGTAATTGACGGGACAAAGCCGTATTTAAAGAGTGGTTTTGACACCGCACCCGGTTCTACTCAACTCTTCTGGACAAGTCGCAAAAGCAAGATTCAGAGCGAGTAACAAGAAAAGACAAGTCAGTGAAAGATCCTTTCAGTCTGCTCCTCAGCGGCACTCACAACGGACATGTCGGAGCGAAATTAACTTTTCCCGGCAATGTGTGTTTTAGAGCGCACGCACTGCAATCACTAATTCATGCTGCCTTGAGATCCTTTGACATTGACATTCGAGGGTAGATGCTATGTGAAAATGTAAATAAACTTTAGAGGAGCTTTGGGTCAGTGTGGGATGAAATTTATAGTTTTGGCATTTACTCTGCAGTCATCATTCATCCCCCTGTCGAGAGCAGAGGCCTTGATCAGCAGAGCCTCCGTTGGCCCTCAGATGACCCGCAGCCTATCTGACCAGCTGTGGTTCAGATGCCTCAGTCTGAGATGTTCACATTACTGTAATAACTGAGACTATTAACTCCTTCTGCACTACAACAGCCTCAACAAGAAATCATCTCTTTGTCACTGTATTATTTCAACTCTGGCAAGAAATGCTTTTGAGGATGATCATTTAGGTGTTTGAGGCAAATATTAAAGAGTCAGCTCACTCAATTCACAAAAACAAAAACAACAAACATATACTACTTTTCTGCCATCGAATGTTGTGCTGCTATCCTAATACATTAGAGGAGAATGGAAAACAATGTTATTGCCTCTGGCTCTTTAATAGGGACTAATTCTTCTGTACAAAGTAGTGGATTATCCAAAGTAACCAGTGCATTGGTTCTGGAAAGGAATGTTGCTGTTGATTTTTCCAACTTAAATGTTTTAAATTAAAAAAATGTTTTAATTCACTTCAATTGGACTAATGTGATGGCAGAAATCTCAGAGGCTGATCTCTCATAACCTTAGCACATAAAATAAACTCTCCGCATGGCTAGATATAACTAGAGGTAAGTATAAAAATAAAAAATATTATTTGGTGATTTGGGTGAACTGGCTCTTTAGACTGTAGCCTAGAATATAATGGATTTGGCAGCCGCTCTAAACTCAACGGGGTATGTGCACTATTTAGAAGAATGTACAGCCCTATAAAAGCCAAATCAAAGTCTAAAAATGGGGAGGTGGCCTTCAAGCAATGTGCCCATTATTTTAAATTGCTCCATTAAAGACAGCAATCACAACTGTCATGTTAGCATTTGGACATAAAGGCTCACTTCTGGTTCTCCGAGTTCACCTGCGTGTAGCTGCGGTGCAATAAACACATGTAGATTTGCATAACCTCTTGAAACAAATGATTTTGTTTGCTGACTGCTTGCCATAACACGTAACTGACTGACACTAAAAAAAAAAGCCAGATATTTTCTCACTTCAGCTGAGAGAACAAAGCCCCTTGCTGTTTTTCCTCCTTTTAACAGGTGAGCGCTCCAGCTATTAATTTGTGTAGGGCCACCTACTTTAATTGGTCTTAATCTGGAGTGAGTGGCTTTGATCTCTCTGACAGTTTGACTGCATTAGCACGAGTGTGCGGGCTAATCCTTTGCGTAGCTTGTTCTTTTGGCGCAGTCAGAGGCCTGTCCAGCGATAATATGTCAGCTGAGGGATAAGCCCTCATCAAACAACCAGGTCTAAGCTTCTGGAAAATGGGGGTTGAAGGGCCACCATCATGCTGTGCTTCAAACAAAGATAGAGACATAAACCGGCTCCAGCTTGCAGTTTGTAACCGTTCTATCAAAACCTCAACTGGGACATTTTCAGTGCTTTCAAGGTTTGTATCCATTATGCGGACTTGTTGTTGTGTTTCGGCGTCTTATGTCCTGTGACCGCACACTTCTTGTTTTATGATAAACACGATTACATGGTCCTCTAACCTCGTGCGAGCCCCGGGTGTTACAATGAATCCTTTATATCCGTCATTCCACCACTGTTCATACACACACTGCATGCATGATCCACATGTCCAAACAGTGGCTTTATCTGTGCTCTGTCATCTTATTAGGTAGTAACAAGCGTATGAAGTGTTTGTCCTGAACTCGAGTTGAACTCTCATGAACTACGATAACCATCTCAGAGTCAACAATATCTGCTTTTAGGAAAGGAATAGAGAGATAGTGTTTGAAATGAAGAAAATAGCAGCACTTGTGCTACCCTAGTGATTATATCACACATCATGGTGATTTACTTATCACGACTGGCATATCTTGACTTCAGTGGATCTTTTGTTTTTGTGTTCTGTGATGGGGGAATGTTAGCCGAGCTTTTTTTCAGGGTTGCATGTGAAAAGGCCAAATGTATCAGTTACTGCTAATTCAAAGAGGACAGTTAGAAAAGCAAATTGGTTCACAAAGGATATTATGGTTCTAAATCAATGTAAGAATAATGTTTCTCCACTTTTACTGCCTTTGAATTTTGTTGTTCAAAGGCAGCAGTATTTTGGTGAGCGTTGACATTTATTGGATCTGTTTCTTGTTGACTGAGAATGGGTTGTTTTTGAGTAAGTTTTTGAGTTTTAAGTAATGACTGAATTTTAATTCAAAACTGATTTTTCTCAGTTCTTTCATATTCCGTTTTACTTTTAAGCCATTGAGCCGAGTCAAATTTGTGTTTTTGAAAATACCTTCTCTGCATAAGCACAGTATGCTCATCTGAGCTATGAGTTAGCCATAGGATATGAATATATACCGTATATACAGTAATGCTTCTTTGTTTTAATTGATTTGGCTGGTTGCACTCGCTGGGTGACAAGTTAACAGGGGACTTCAGATTTGTTGTTGTGGTAATGATACTGTAGGCAGTTGCTTTCTGAAAGGGCAGCAAACAGCCTCACCTTAATCCACGATCGTTACAGCTCTGGTATGGAATCCAAAATGCTTTGACAAATTGCTTCTCAGATGGTTTGGTGTCATGTTTATCCGCTCAGCGCAACGTACTAGTTTCCACCGTTCCCCCTGCTAGAGCATAAGGCACAGCCGGTTCTGCTTAATCAGTTCAGACGGATCATAACCCCCCCCCCGCAACACCACAACATGTTGTTTTTGTACAGATCAAACCAATAAGATGTAAGGTTTTCATGCATGAGTTTAAGAGATGTTGGAAAGTGGTTTATTTTACCTTTGGACAGAGCCAGGGTATCTGTTTCCCCCTGCTTCCAGTATTTATGCTAAGCTAAGCTAATTGTCTGCTGGCTCTAGCTTCCTGTTTAATTTACTCTCTATGTTAACAGACATTTGAAAGAGCTTTTGACAGCCCATAAAACAGCTAAACTTACATTTAAAATGTTTGTGTACATTTGTATGTTTACAAAGTTCTATGTAAAAATACCCACATTTGGATTGTCAAACAAATTCTGAATAAAATATTGTATTTTATTATTTCATATGTGTAAACTGCCCTTTCTAAATCTTCTCAGCTCACTGCCTCAACACACTGAAGGCCACCTGTAAGTGGTCATTTGATTTCATTTGTATTTTGGGCCATTTGGCCAATCTCTCATCCATCAGAAAATAGCAAAAAATATTTGGTACACCAGGGAAACCATTGGAAGGTGACTCGCCAGTCATGGGCACAAGGTAAAGATTAATCAAATGTTATGTGTACTATCACCAGCTGGCAGCACCAGCCTCTAAGCCTTTGAGTGAGTAAGTCCACAGAGAGGCCCGTGGCACAGCTGAGTTTGTCTTGTAAAAGTGCAGCTGTCCAAGACATGACAGCTACAGCATTAGCAGGGCCATTAAGAGGTGTAGAACATTTCCAGGGAAACCATTTGAAAAATGACAACCCCCGGCACTGCTGAGATATTAATTATACGCTGCACCCGTGGAAAATAAGCGAAAACAGTTGGTAAGACAAAGAACGCCTTGTTTCCTCACAAGATGCCTTGTTTGTGCATCAAGCAATTTAATAAGCAATAAACAGAAGAAGGAAAGAGGGGGAAACTAAATTCTAAATATGGCCAGTAGCAAACAGTCTTGAAACACGGATGACTGGAATAATAACTAATTACCTATCGGCTCATTTTCCAAATTTAATCAAGAATTCAGAGTGAAAATTAGAAATGATTCCTGAGGAGAACAGTTTTAAAGCAGCCTTTTCTTAAACAATTTGCTCTCAGGAAAACAAAGTAGATGCAAAATGAATTTCTTCTGGGAGTGCCTCACTGCAGAAATTCAAACTCACTGTAATGTTTTATAATGTTGTCCTAGACTACAAAATCCCCAGAATGAACTGCAGGAAAGTGTACTATTTGTAAACTAACTTGAGCAATGTTTGTCTGAGGGGAATCATTGCTGCGGTGTGTAAGATAATATCTGTTTCAGGACTTTCACTGCAAGGTAGTAACAATGTGATTTGTTAACAAGCAGATTATTTTGTTATTAATCTGATGTTATTCGCCATTATGAAGGCATCCAAAAACCTGTAAAGCAAATCACAACATGCTTGTAAGATATAACTGATAAAGAGGATTGCTCAGGCATGCAGGGTTTAAAGTTGACATACAGATTTTGGGTAAAAGATGAGTCATTTAGTCATAAATAAGCCTCGTATAGCGGCTCCCAACTTGTCCTGTGATGTTTTAACGGAGGAGATGTAGAGGTCAGGAGGAAGCTAAACTTGCTTTGGCCCTGCAGGGGGTGTACAGGATATGGACACGGTGTTCCCATCACAGAATAAAGATTAAACCTTTCACATAAGAAATATTTTCATCCTTTTATGCAGAAAGCAGCTTCATAATGACTAAATCTCCCCGTAGTGTTAATTGGGGATTCATTTGCCATGTTTTTAGTAAGTTGAAGGCATTAACAGGGATCCAACAAGGTGCCTCCTAATTAAAACCGCGAGTCCCTGAGAGTCTTATAATTCCCATAAGAATAGTCGATTAATTGGTCATAACTAAACCCTGTGTAGAGTTGATTACAGCTATGGTGTTGAGCTTGGCCAGATTAGTTTAAACTCTAAAACTATTGCATATATAGGAGCTATTTCCTGTCCTCTTCTCAAGGGAATGAGAGGTGCTGATGATGGCCACATAATGTCTATTCACAGAGCCTCATAAATAAAGAGCTGCCCCTGAGTGCAAACTATGTTTATTATAGCCGCCTGAACCTCCGTGCCAGCCCTTGGAGTTACTTATGCAGATAAATGCAGCACCATTCATCATCACTTCTATTCATAAATAGCCAATAACTCATCTCTCCCCATATGGAAGATTAGACCTTGAAATGTGACTTAAGCACAGGAAGTATTCAGTTCATGAAAAACATGAGTGATCACACACAGCCATCTCCCCTTTACTCATTATATCTTATTCTACATGTCATTTCCCTGCTCAGCTATCATCTACAAGGCCCATAAAGAATCGTACGAGAAGCTTCTTGGTGGTATGCTGACTGAGAGCAGATGAGGTGGGGGTTTTTTTGTGTCTTACTATAGTGTGCTGGTTTGCAGAGAAGAGGCCACAGAGGTGCATGGACTGATGAGAAGGGATGATATATGTAGCGCCTGTGTCCCAGCTCTCCTCTGGCCCATTGTCATTAATCACGGCCATTAGGCTCCCCCTCCACCGCCGCTCGCCTTGTCTGCGCCCAGCCATCACAGCCTCCCCATTGTCTCATATCCATAAAGGGAAAGGCCGTATACTTTCACCTCGCCTCCCACTGCAGAGATACAGGGATGCTAAAAAGGGTGCTAGCGTGTGTTCTGGGGGAATTAAAAGTTATAATTTATCTCATTATGGCATGGGAGGCGTTTTGTTACATTGCAGCAGAGGTGTTTAATTCTAAGGTTTATCCTTCTGCAGGCTTCTTTTTCCAGAAGGATCCACCGCTATGGAGCGATTTACTGTTTTATCTTCGAAATAAGTAGAATTGTTTTAATCTGAGCGCTCCCATTATCGTCCTGTTGTCTCTGCGAGCTAATCAGCAGTCAGAGTCTCTCTCTTCTCTTCAGCTCAGTCTTCACATCGTTAAGTCTCCCCCCATCCTCCATGTCATCAAACCCAAGAGGTCTGATATGATAATATGTGTGAACTGAAATGTGAAAGCAATTCATATCACTTTCCAAGGGCTTTGAATGTTTGATTTGCATAACTAGAGAAAATGATATTAGATGGGCATATTGATTTAATTTCATCCTAGAGCGCTGTTAATTATGGTATCATAAAAGTGTCATCTCTTTATTATCGGGTTCAGAATGGGGGTTGATGGCTGGTATTGGCAAAGTACTCGCATTGCTCAAGGAGGCTATCATCATGATATTGTTTAGCATAATTTTACATTATGAGGCCGGGTCACGATACGCCAGTGATATCGTTTTTTTAAATTATTATCTCTCGATCAAACTTCTTTGACTTTAAAGGATTAGCTGTATCTCTTCTTACTTTGTTCTTTGATATTACATGAATAGATCTTTCGAATGATCTGTGTTGAATGTTTTACATCTGCTTCACTTTGCATGCCCACCACCCCCCGTGTGCTGGCGTCTTGATTTATATTCCAGATTTAACAGTATTAGACGTTTAACATCATGCGACCAGAAAGGGAGCACGTCCTTGCTTTCAAGTCGATGAGTAACATGTGTCTTGCATATGGCCTTTGTGTGTGTTTTCATATCGTAAAGACAGCAATCTGTATGGGATTATGGGATACTTTTCCCTGTATAGCAATGCATGCATATCCTGTACACCCAATAATGGTTGCTGGGAGGATGCTGAACAAATGAAGTATCCCCTCCTCTGCTTCCAGCTGAATTCAGATCTTTACAAATGGATTCCCTGAGTGCAATTTATCTAAATGAACAGTGATCATTATTCTAGATCTACCCCATCCTTAATGCTAGAGCACTATTGAGCAGATATCTCTTTAAACACAGCAAATAGGTGGTCTGGGCTAAGGGAAGGCTGAGTGCATTCATTACTTCTCTTCCCCCTTTTTTTCCTCAGTAACACAAAGCAGTGCATAATGTGCAATCTGATAAGTGTTCTCTTGCGCGCCAGGCCCCCCCTCCTTCATCGTCCTATACATCACTGGCCGACTCAGCTGTGGTTTGCGAGAGGAGAACTCTGGGATTGGTGTGGCTGAAGTTGATGAATAGGCCTGCGAGGGTGAGAAACTCCAGGGCCAAGCTGTAGGTCCATCCCCATGGCATGTGATGCTGATTGGCTTTGTCCTGTGCGGCCGCTCTGGAGAAGCGGACATTAAGATTAAGTGATGCTGTCGTGTCGGGGAGCAGTGCACTGCATCATCCTGGGGAAGAGACAGCTGCGGTGGTTAATCCTTCATCACCAGGGGAGCGCTGCCAGAGCAGAGATATACAGCCAAAGATAACCCTCCATAACTTCTGCTAAAGATCAGAAACTTTGAGTTTGCATCCATCTGTCCTCAATCCTCACTTAAAAATGAGAAATGAGCAGTGGCGGTGCTGCGGACAGTGGAAAACAAATGGAGCAAATAACATCAAGATGAGGTGAATGTTTTAGTGAGAGGTAATCTCTCTCTAAGTAACGGTGAGTAAAAACCGGTCATTGTGCAGCACATACTGTAGCTTCTGTGAGCGGAGGGACAAGAAACAAGGGCAAACAAACAGAAACCCATTTACACAGCTTCTGCAATCGCTCTCGTGTCAGTGGCTAACGGACAGAAGTGTACTTTATCACACATTCTGGGTTGTGGGAATTCCCAGTAGATGGAAAATCTAGTTTAAACAGAGAAAAAAAAGCCACTCAGAGCAGAACTAAAGTGGTCTGTATTTATGTGTCTGCGCGTGGCGTCAGCATATTTTAGATTGCTGGGTTTGCATGTTTGTTGTTGGTTTGATGTAGCTGTCATGATGTGATGGATGAACATCATCATGTAAAGAGTAAAAGGAGAGGTCTGAGCTGCAAGAGAAAGCCGACATGTTATATTGCCCAGGATGGCCCGAAAAAGACATTACAGCAGGATCAGTCTCTTTCTATCCACTTCACCCTCTCCACTGCCCGGAGCCAGCCTGCTTGAACTTTACCTTTTTACATTTTCATATCACTTGTGCTCCCAGTTTTCTGAATATGGTAATTTCCTCGGGAAAGCCTCCGAGATCCTGTGGGATGATATATTTGGTATGGCGGAGGCATACCTGCAGAGAGCACTTGTGACAGTGACATATTAGTTACGGTGTCTCTTGGAATCTGATAACTTCAAATTTGCCACCTTGTTAAGTTTTGATTTATGTGATACCATTTCACTAAAGTAATTGGCCTGGCCTGTTGTAGAAAATAATCAGCCTCTCCGCAGAACAAATGCTGGGCCATGCTAATGAGGCAGCCCGAGTGCTGAACTGATGCTGCCGACTGACAGTTATTAATGATTGTTATGATATACAGACGAGTCGAGATTGGACAGAGTTGGGTAAAAAAAAAAGTGACATTTAAAAAATACGGCATATTGGGAAGTACTAATGAAGTAATATACTGCTAGGAAAACAATCATGTGCGTTGTCAAGGCAATGCGTAATTACCCAGCAGCCACCCTGGCTGGCTGTTTGGCAGGCAGGCTGTGGGAGAGCCGAACAACCTGGCCAGTAATGGATGGAGCTCTGCTGGCAAGGGGCTAAAATGCACTAGGCAGTGACAGAGGTGTACAGATTGATGAATTAATTGGGTCTTTCTTGGGACATGAGGGGAACCGCTGCGGCATATGCTCTGCTTGTTACTTTGGAAAGTCTACTGACCCTGAAAGTGAAGCCATCCCACGCAGGGAGTTGTGGCTTTTTTTTTTATTGCTCTTTCTCCTGGGGGGTGGAATTGCACACAGTGAAATGTAGTCAACTGCAATTTGTTACAATTTAATAACAGTATTCTGTATGTAGTGCTGAATGAGGCTGGCTGATAATTCAATAGGATAGACTTCACTGGAATTATATTGTGCTGATATCTTATCGTTATCATTCTATATATATTTCGGTTGTCAAAGTGAATGATTCAGAGGAAGCTGTACTTAAAACGTACAAAGTCACTTGTAAAAGTTTTTGTTTTATGAATATGAACAGTTTGGTGTCTTGTAATGTAAAACTGGATCCCAGTTTATTGCTCTGAACATCAATTTGATTGCAGAGCGAAAAGCCCGCCGCCATAGAAAGGGGGGAGAAATACTGTTTAAATATGGGG
Source organism: Lateolabrax maculatus (assembly GCA_031216445.1). NCBI lineage: Eukaryota > Metazoa > Chordata > Actinopteri > Acropomatiformes > Lateolabracidae > Lateolabrax > Lateolabrax maculatus. The sequence goes on along the minus strand of CM062200.1, from coordinate 8,360,315 downwards.
ATAACACCCGTTTTCAGACAGTCTTTGTTCAAGGTTTTATCTGATGAAGGTCTGAGGACTGAAACATCGTAAATACAGTGAGTACAAGTGTACTCAACGGTGTGATTTCTTGCTTCTTTCATGTGATTTTCCACAAATTTACCTATTCAATTTACATATTCAGTATAGACCATAAACCCCACGTCCTCCATGTTAGCAGATAGAACATGGGCCTAAAAATAAAAAGTACTCATCAAATACAGTTTTCCCAAAGATGGTTTCTGTCATGTTCAAGTGTCAATTTTTCTGATGAGTTTGGTTTTACTTTGTTATTTGATGCTATAAAAAGAGGTTACGTACGTAGAGTAGGAACATCGAGAGGAGAGTGACTTTAGTTAACTAACTCTCAATAACCATGATTGTCTGTTTAAAATCAACAAAGTGGGTTGTTCTGCAGTAACCTGTACTAATCGGTGGGTGTATAGTTGGGACAATCATGGTTATTTAGATGAAAAAAAAAATCAAAATTATTGATAATGAAAATACTTGGAAGTCGCAGCCCTAATTCTGAACATGGCATAATCAATAAAACATTAAGAAATGAGCAAGGCACCAGAAATTGCCTTTACTTTATTGGCACATATCCCCAAGTAGTAGGTGAGATCATTTTCCTTTGAAGCCTCAAAATCAGACAACAGTGAGAGTAGTTGAATAGCAGTAATTTACTTTTCTGGATCCAAACCAAACGCACGAATGGCGGATCAAAGGGTCCCAAAAATGACATCACTTTCCTCCTGACAGGTCAAACCACAGCCACTTGCAGAGGTCTGCACATAGTTGCCATTTAATCACCGCGCGGCAACACCCCTCTGTCAAACCTCTCAAACGCTCTTACTTAGCGCTGATTCCCGATGAGTGAGAATGAAAGTTCTCACAGCTGCTAACTGTCACTGTGGTCTTACTTCAGCAAGTCCCCCGCGCTCATCTCCCATCAAGCCGGTGCATCAGGGCCGACTGCCGACCGCATCAGTGGGCCTCCTCGGCCCGCAGAGAGTCCCAGGCCCATCACCACGAATTAAACCAGAGACTCTGGTAGTGGCGCTGCTTTTGGTGCCACTGAGCATTACACTGACAGAAATGCTGAGGATCTTTGTCAGCTATTATTTCAATACATGAGTGTGTGGTGCCTTGTCCATCCCAGTTTCTTTGAAGCTCGCATATCCGCCTCCTCCTGCCTGAAACGATTCCCCTTTGAAGCAAAGGAGCAAGCTCTCGTATATTGATAGTTAATTAACCTCGAGTTTTAATTTTTGCTCTTTATGAAGGTGTTACTGTATGTTATCTGAGAGAGCGCACTGTCCACCAGGGCTGCAGTCTTATGAGTTTATATGTTTAATGATAGATAATAATACAGATTCTAATTATAATGAACACATAGAATACACATAGTTACAGTTTACCCAATATTAATTGATTTTAAAAAAAAGGTTAACTTGTCAACCACATTTTGCTTGGTTTAAACCTTTTACACCTGTTTTGACTTGCAAATGAATCTGTGCTTACTGGAAAATGATACCAGATTTAGTTTTTATTCAAGAAAGCTCAGTTGTTAATTAGAAATTAGTGACCTTTTTTGTAAATCTCTTACATTCAGAAATCTGGGACAGCACCAAAAACTAATCACTTCATTCTTGGCCCATGGCCTAACTTTACACCAAATTTCATTGAAATCTGCTAACTAACTTATAAATGGGACTGAAAACATAACCTTCTTGGTGGAGCTCAGACCATCTCTTTCAAAACATGGTTTTCATCCTCTTGGTTTCATGTTTTCTAACCTCTCACGGTTTGATATGTGTTGTATGTGAGTGTTGTGTCTTTTAACTTTCTTCACTTGAACTGTTAATTGAGTATCCAACATATCTTTGTAACCCTGCTGTTTTGGGACGCCTGAGAAGCGATTTACACTACTGCACTACACCCCTTCCCTTCTCTTCCACTACCCTCTCTATCTCCCCCTCCCCTCCCTCTGCTCCATCTTTACACTTATCAGAAGAGACAGGTGAGTTAGTGCGCGCTCAACTTCAAACCGGCGTAATTGTTTTTCATACGGAATGAGAGCCGTGGACTAGACATGGATTGTAGAGGAACAACAGGGCTGATTAGCGAGGGTTAGATTTGCTTGCTGGACCATTTTGACACCTGTCTCCCCGCCTTCCCTGGAAGCTGGACCTGATCCCTCTATACTGTCAGTCACACTGGTGGGCCGAGAGAGGAGTGTAGGCGAGATAATGGATTGAATAAGAGTAGGAGACTTTTCCCCTCTCAGTCAGGGCCGTAATCACAGCTTGTCTTGAAAGTCACCATGATGGAGCTATTATACTGTACTCGTGTTATCTACAGCTCATATTCTGGGGACAATAAAGCTTGGGAGCAATTAAGTCCAATGACTTTTCTATTCCATTACTGTAGTCATTGATGTAATGCTATTTTTAGACGGATTGTGCAGTGTCAATGAGGTATAAAGTTTGTTACATTAATACACTCATACATCATAAGGTATTACAGTGTTTTAACAACATTAATATTAAGCTTATTTAAAAGTGCGTTGAATAGCTGCATGTCCTTATGTTCTGGAAAAACTAATGTACAATATTCAAAATATGCATCCCATCTGGCTGCATCTTGTTTACAGAACACAGTGGCAGCTTGGGGTTATTAATCATGTTTGTCTTAATTACCCCGCATAGCTGCTCCATCCCCAACTCTGCATTTGACCTTTTTTCTAGATCCTTTCAAACCATTAATCATGCAAAGATCAACGCCAACCAAATAAGAGTAGATTGCATTGCATTGCCTCAGCTCCTCACGGAGGCAAGCAGTCTACTTGGAAAATAACTTATGTATAATTAGCTGCAACTATGAACTATCAGCACAGCTGGGTTTTTTTTATTCACTACTTGCATTTTAAAAAAGTTAAGTTTCACAGTAGAAACAGAAAAGGCTAGATGACTAAATCGTCATTTACTATAGCAAAAAAGTCTTCTTGGTTTGTAAGATAAACTGAGTTGTCTTCCTATGCCTTGCTTGCTAATGTGTCTTGATTTTCTTGAATTAATGAGCTTTGACATTTTCAGAGACAAATAGTTCTTTCATCAAGTACTGTTCCTGGTTTCTTGCCATATGGCCTGGAGGAGAGTCACTCCTAATCTTAATCTGACAGGTAAATGAGCGTCTGTGTGTGGTCTATCTGTTGACGAGGGACAGTTTAGTCCTGTGGGCTTCAATGTCCTTGCCAGGGAGGCAATACAATTTACTGAGAAGTCTTAACCCAGTCATCTTTTCAGACGATTTTTATTTGTCACCATCAGCCCGAAGAATGAGATACTGCCATCTTTGAACAAATCACGCAGCAACCACTCAGTATACTGATGAGACATGCATGACAAATAGCAATTAGAAGGTTGTTTTAGTTTAAAGAAACAGATTTTAATTGGAAGCATTACATCTGATGACCTGCGAAGATGATCTGCTGATTTGTTAACCTCTGTTCTCAATAGTTTTTTCTGTGAACGGCATGTCATTTATCATTCAAGTCAACCAAGCAGTGGCTGGAATTTGCATCACACTGTGCAGTGCTGTGATATGGAGAAGAACTCCCTTTTCCACTCCTCCTCACCTTCAGTCAGTTAAACAGATGAACTATTGCAGGACAAAGATTAAACAGTAACTGGGGGTGCCACAGCACTATGTGAATGGGCCTGACAGACATTTTATCAGTAAACCAATTAACATGATTTATGGTCGGGGGTAACCATGAGACTTGCCCATAAATACAAAGGGCTGGCTGAGCAGCTCCTTCTAAAGCGAGATGTTATCAGACTCCTTTCGATTCCGCTTTGCTGGCATGGAGTCAGCATGCATTTGTAAATGCAGCTACTGTGCATGGAGGGCCTCCCCCCTTACTGTGGGTCAGGAGTTCAAAGCCCAGCCTGAAGAGTTGAAGAGTGGGGCGTGAACTCCCGACCCCCTTAATGTAACAGGGCGAGCAGAAAACCAGTTCTTATCAGGCTTCTCCCACCCAGGTGCTTGCCTGCTCTGTCAATCCCATGAGATGTAACATGGAAAGAAATGGAATTCCTGGTATTGTGTGCAAAATAATTTTAGGATTCTTCACATGGCTAAATCCGATTGTAACATCTGAGATGATTCTGGGGATTAAGATTTCAATAATTCACTAATTGACACGTGGTTTACTACACCAACTCTCTTGTTTCGTGGAATTTCGGCCTTTCCCGTGAGTTCAAGCACAGTGTTTTCTTGGGAAAGATTTACTGTTTCCCAAAAACACGTTAATTGGGCCCTGTCTTTTTCTAGGTGATCTACTGTTGTAACTCACGCAGTCCGAGGTCGTCCGGTCTTTAGCGTCTGCTCGCCTCAGATCTTGGTACATTTTAACAATAAACAAAACCACCATTGTCACCACATTATCTTAGATTTTCATAAGATTAGAAAAATGTGAAAGATGCAAGTTCAAAAGCTTTGGAAACAGCTAGTTACTCAGCCTAAAAAGTTAAGAATATTTAATCAAAAATATGTGTTCCCAAGGTCAAGAATGAACCTCCATGCTTTAAGATATTCAACAAATCCTCACAAAAGCTCACGTTTAGGCATTTTTCACCACATGGCCATATGGACTGCAATGTCAGACAGTCGGTCCTCCGCTTTGGTCCTGACTGAAATATCTCAACAACTATTGTATAGATTATCAAGAAAGTTTTTAGAAACATCCACATCTGCGGAGTATGAATCCTACTGTCTGTGGTGATCCCCTGACTTTTCCCTTTAGCGCCATCAGCAGGTTGACATTTGTGGTTTTGAGGGAAATGTCTCAACAACTGTTGAACGTTTGTACCAAATTGCATGGCAGTCATGCAGTACATGTTCCCCTCAGGATGAATTGTAATAACTGAAACGGTCTACTAATTTTTTAATCCATCACCATCATCAGGTCAAAATTTTAATTTCTCCAAAACTTTGATTTCTGAGTAAATACTTGCAAAACTAATGACTTTCCCAGCTGTACTATGTGTTTACAGCTAACTGGCAAATGCTAGTTTACTAAGATTATGAACATGGTGAACATTAGACCTATTAAATATCAGCATCTTAGCTCAAACCACTGCTGTGCTGAAGTACAGAGACAAGCCATTCTGGCTGTAGACTCCTGGGCTTAAGCTCAATAAATTACATAATTAATTTTCTGTCGATTTACTAACTGATTAATCTGCTAATCATTCCAGCACTAATTTAGATCATGGCGAACTAAGGAGATATTGCATGTATTGAGTTTATGTCCCATCTTTCACCTGTCCTTTAGCCACCTTATTTAGTCTTATAAAGATCAGGTGATAAAGTCACTTACTTAAGATTAAAATCAACCTTTTCTGTATGTAAAATGCACTTTATGGTGACAGTCCGCACTATGAGACAGCAATGATGAGCTCCTTATTCCCTCTCAGACATCAGTGTGATCAAGTACTCATGATTAATCATGGCCTAGTGATTCTATGATTAATGTTTATACGATCCCTAAAGGGGCTGCAGGACATCTCACATCCTTCAGCATGTTTACAATTTTACACCTATTATGAGGGAAGACGGAGAGCTCCATTTACAGTTGACTAACCTTTATGATGGCGGGCTCTCATCTGCATTTTATTTTATTTTCAAGAACACTTCAAGTCATCTACAAATGTCAAAGTAAAACAAGTCCATGAGGTGTTCAGGATCGGTTTATGAAAGAACAACGCTCTTTGATTTAGTCGAGGGCGTTCCACTCCCATTCCTGTTTTTACGAGAGCTTTTAATTTTTATTGAAGGACGGCGCAAAGTAAACGGTTCCTCATCTAAGGAAGATTAAATAGTCTTATACAATTTACAGAAACACGAGGGCATGAGGGACAAAGGCTTGAGATGAGCTTTACACCACATGTCCTCTAAATAAAGTGAAGGGAGGTGGAGGCGCAGAGGGAGACGAGCAGCGAGGAGGATGTGCTTCTCTGCAGACACATGTAAATCAATTTGTATTGATCCGAACAATACAGCCAGCAGCTCTGCACATTCATTGATTAAACAATTAGATAACTGCTAGATCTGTCCAATTAGAATTATATTTGATTTAGCTTAAACCTCACTGTCATATGTGTTCATACTTTGATGTCCTCTGCAATTAGACCTGTTAATGAGATATACATACGTATGCAGTAATGTATCATTTATCAAATTCACAGTGGTGGAAAGTAACATGCAAAAAGTTTTGAGGTACATGTACTTTGATTATTTGCATTTTATCCATCCATCCATTATTTATTTATGCTTATACTATTCAAGGTTGTACGGATTTGCATTTTGAGGTACTTTATACCTATTTTCCACTACATTACAGGGGGGGAAATATTGTACTTTTTAATCCATTACATTATCTGACAACTATAATTACTAGTTACTTCCTGGAAAAGGTGGATTACCAACATGACCACCGAAAAGCTATACTCTGGGTTCACTGTGTGTCACGGTGTCAGCAATTTGTCGATGGGCCCATTCAGATCCGAAATAAAGACCTTTGTTATTTTGGTTTATATTGTGCTCAGATGGTACATATTCCCAAATGAATTTGTGGTACAGCAAATATTTTGACTGAGGGTCAATGATTTTAGATGCGGTCACAAGTCCAAAGTCCCCCACAACAGCCCCATGCCCTTAAAAAAATGTGAAAAAAGTTCACACATTTTATTTTCCATTGTTGTTTTTCAATGTTATTGTTTGTGCCTAATATCAGTACAATTTATAGATATTGTGTCAAAAATGCTTACTTAGCTATGCTTACTTTGCAGATTTTGCACAGAAATATGATTATCATATAAAATCTTATGTTAAAATATGGATGAACCTACTCAGCTACATAGCATCTGTGGCTACACCAGCTACATATGCTGGTTGCATGTTAATGCATCAGTTACAATAATCATAATAATAGTGTAATGCTCTGAAAGGGGTCATTATGCATAACGATTACATTAACTTTTGAGAAGTACTTTTAGCCAATAAAACATCTACTTTTGCTTACTAAACATTTCAAATGCAGTATCTTTACTTGTCATGGAGTATTTGGACATTGTGGTGTAAAGGATCTAAATACATTATCCATCACTGGAAATTTATTATGGAGCCATTATAAATCCATCTAATATTGAGAATATCATAATATTTATAACCATGGTGATTGCTAAGCAGCATGACATTTTGTGTTTCTACTGCACACTGCCGCACCCTCTTATATGTTTCAGACGTTTGGCTGCTGTGTGCCTTTTTTCCCCCCACTGTCTTTCAGAGTTTCAGAGGGCCAGTAAACCATGGCTTTCAATTCCCCTGCTCAGGTGTTTTCACTCAGGAATAGGAGTGATGAGCAAACGCTTTCAGACTCAATCCTTGAGCAAAGGGCTGTGCTGACAGGGATTATTATTTATTTGTCATGGTGGATGTAATAAGCTGTAGATACAGGATGGAGGGCCTGTGATTTATTGCTCTGTCGACCGCCACTAGCAGGACGCGCGCTCTAGCGTGCAGGATGAATACCGCACTGTCAGTTCTGTCCATCCGTCACCATCACCTCTCCCCGCCGCTGCCTCTCCCACACACCCTGCCATTTCATGCCACAATACATAAACAATCTTTCATTATTTTGATACCTTCTTCTCCATATTTGTTTTCTGCACGTAACGTGGGGCCCCGGTTTTATGTGTCCCATTATTTTGATGCACTAGCTTGAGTTGTACACCTTGGAGGTATTGTAAAACTGTTGACGTTTCCATCGACTTCATTCAACATAAAAAAGAATCAAATCGGTTTCTATTCACGTGTCCGTGTTTGCCAGACTCTTACTTTCACATTTTGAGCAATTTAATTAATGTTCTTCACGCAAAAATCAAAACTGAGCTTCTTTTCCTTCATAGATGGGCTTTGCAAAATCATATATCATACAGACATGCAGTGTGCCTTGTCCACTGGCAGCAGCCACTGGGAAGGTTGTACTCCAAGTAATTATGGCCATATTTTGTTGCTGCTTTTAATGTTATTGAGCCGCATCTCACAGAACGGGTGACTCTCTTGCCTCTCTGTAGGTCATGTAATCTTGTTAAAAGCCTTCATGGTTTTAGGATTATGTTATTGAAATGTCACTTAATTGGATAAACATTTTTCATGCCGTAAACACAGCGCCGGGTTCTGTTTAGTCGCCGTGGATATTGTTTACACGGCAGGGGGATTTGCGTAAGTGGAACTGACTCTGTAAACAGCGGCTCCCACTAGAGGCTTTATGTGAAAAGCAGGCTGAGAGGGAGGCATCAGGGAAAATACTTAGCCCACATATCAGAGCTGCGGACATGTGCTTGGCGAGAGGGAGCAAGCACGTTGGTGACAGCGCTTAATTAATATGAGGAATTGCCTTTGTGTCCGGGTAAACGACTTGAGCAGGAGCCACTTTGTTGTTTAAGCCCACTCAGCTGTGTGTTTGGTGGGAGATTTTTTGTGTGTGTAGTAAACCGTAATCTGGGAATAACATTACACCCCTGCATAGGAAGGACCAGGCAGCCAAATTTTCATTCCCTAGATCAGACTTTGTATCAATCATTCCTCTGTTTCTTTCTTCTGCCCAAACAGCAGCCACTTCCCTTTCTCTCCAGGCCCTCAGATGTAATTTACCACAACTCAGCTTGGTATCTGTCTTATTTAAAGGCTCATTTTTCCTCAGCAAATTGTTATTTATGGACTTTTGTTTGTTCTCAGGCATCATTACTAACAATACAGTTAATAGCAATCATTTGTTATTCGGCGCTGGTGCAGATTCTTGGGATGGGGGCAGTGAAGTGAGAATACTCTGGAGGTTGAGGAAAGTCTTGACAGGGCCCATTTATAACAAGATCATTCTGGAAAGTCCAGCCTATTAATAACCCTCCATCGCAGTCTAATTAGTGCTCCCTGATGTAAACGAGTCTGAATCATGGAGTTTCTCCAGAAAAGATCATTGTTGGTGTCATCAATGTTTCTTTGAAAAAGCTGATCTGAAGAAACCCAGATTATGGATTACATCAACTCTATTCTGTGATAGTAAATGTGTCTTTGTCCCTTTAGCTAATTATGTTATAATTCGTGTTGTCAATATTCCTCATATGTTCTTCTAAATACCAATTAGACCTTTTTATACTCTAAATGCCATCAGGGTCTGTTTACCTAACACAAATTAATCCTGGAGAATACGATATTGTCTAAAGTAAAATACTTCTTTTAAAAACATTTTCGAACAAGGTTCAGCTCTGTTTACCAGTCTGTTACAAATATATTTCTTTAGTCAAGTAAAAAATACTGTGTGTAATCCGTCAGGCAAAATTTTATTATTAATTAATTGATAATGAGAACTAAATAAAGATTTGTACAGTAAGAGGATTCAGATATGCTAAGCGGATTCAATACTAGTTTTAAATGTGATAAAATGCTAAACCTGTGTTCCATATAGCTTTAGATGTTAAGAAAGTCCACTGAAACCTCCATGTGGAATAGCTGACTCCCTCCCTCTCCTCCTCTTCCTCTCTCTCCCTTCAAAGTACAGTTGACTTGCTGCCTATCAAGCCTTAATTAGTGATACATTTTCTACCTGTGATGTGTACTGATGTATTTGAGAAGAAAAGGCAAATTGAGTTGTAGCCTGACCCGAGAGCCAATCCTTCTTGAAAATGTTCCCCCTCTTTAACTCCCTGCCTCTCTCAATCCCACCTCATTCCCTCTCTTCCCCCTCTCTCTCTCTGTTTGCCATGCGAGGCCAGGAGTGGTCTGGAGAAATGAGGTGCAGCATTAGTGTTTTTTTGCTTGCCTGTGCAATAGAAAACACTGCACGTCAGGGGCCCCGTCAGCAGATCGGGGAGATGCAGATGGGAGGTGAAAAAGCTCCCCGGTGGCAGTCGGGCCCTGCTCGGATGTGATTGCAGCCGCCAGGATGAAGTCAGCACTGACAAAGTGCGCCCATTGATGGATGGACAAAGCTGGGAACTGGATGTGAGAATGGATGGGGCCAGAGTGGGAACTTAACACAGACAAACAAAATGAAAGACAGAGAGGAATTACCTGCTAAAGCATTCCGGCAATACAAATCCCAGAGCAATTTACTTACTGCTAACTGAGCACAGGAGGACTGTTTGCATCGGTACAAGTGCGCCCGACAGCAGGAATGGCTTTCATTCAGTTGATAGAGGTTGCCTGATTTTACACAATTGTTTTATGATTGCCTGTTTTTCAATATAGTCAGATTCATACATATTAAGTGCAAGCAAAAACTCTCACCTAAACCTGCTTGTACACACACACCTAAGCACACGTGCACACATCCAGACTATAGGGCTGTAACCTGAAATAACCTGCCAATTACTGTTTTGATTAATTGCTCAATTGTTTAACCTGTTGCTTTTTTCTTTTTTGTTGTTCTATGTCTTATTTACATTAGGACAGCAACTGATAATTTTATTCTCATAAAATCAGTCAAAAAATAGTGTGGCCATTGCAAGGTTGTTTGTTTTCATCAACAAACAGTCCAAACCCCAAAGATATTCAATTTACAATAGTATAAAACAGAAAATTCTCACATTTGAGAAGCCAGAACCAGCTAATGTTTGGCATTTAAATGCCAAATTATCACAATTGTTCTCGATTTATTTTCTGTCAATCGACTGTTGGGTTCAGCAGTATTCCAGACTGTATCTAGCCTGTGTAAAGGAGCTTTAAATCGTCTGTGTGCTCAAGCACAGTTTAATTTGTCCTGCCTCAAAGTGGACTGTAAAGCACAAGATATTTTAGGTACCTCATGGCCTGAAGAGAACTAATAACCCCTGAAACTCAGGGCCAATAACCTTCCCAAATCCAAGACCTGTGTGGGGGGTAGAAGAGTTTGCTCCCTTGTTGGGGAATGAATTCTCATTACCATTGCACTAGCACTACATTAAATGTCAGTGTTGCTGCCGGATGGGGCCTGGAAGATTAAGACTAATGCTGTTGGCCTCAGGAACTCCGATTAGAACTATTCTCATTAATCAGAGTCTCAGAGATGGAAGCAATTTAAAGTCCCGGTCTTCTCTGAGCAAGGCGCAGGGCAGCACCCTGTCACTGACGAGGGGCGACGCACCCGCACCCATTCACCATCCCTTCATTCCGGTCGCCAAGGACTTGTGAAGGCCAGTCACCCCTTGATCCCTCACTTCCAATTAATCTGACCACTAAAGATCTCCTTTCACTCACAGATTATGAGATTGGGGTAAACAAAACTAATGTTTCTACATTCTGCTTATGGTTTGGTACAATGCTCTAAGGTACAGTTCACTCTAGATATTTATATTTCGTAATAAAGTTGAAACTGTAAAAAATGTGTTTAATTTATACTTCCTTAGGTGTAAAACATGCAAAAACATTTTCACTTATTTTGCATAATTAAATCTCTTCTCCTGTGTGGGTCTGTGCAAATTGTGCTTGATTGGCATCTCTCTGACCGCCCCTTATTAGTTTTGCGGCATGTGTTTAGGTGGAAGAAATTACACCTTCACCATCCTAATTAGTTCATGAAGTTTGGTGACCTGTAATTCTCAATGTAATTCTCAGCAGAGCTCTCCCCAACTTCAACCTCAGCAGAGGTCCAATTTGCCAGAATAACTGAAAACACCTGTGTGGGTGTGCTGAGCCTTTAAATCTTCTTTTTGAAGCTTCTTAGTGACAGGAAAATGTCCAGTAACCCTAGGAATTACATTGGCAATTCTGCAGCACACGGTTTACGGCCAATGCCAATATTAATTGCCTATGCAGGATGGAGCGTGCCCTTTACAGGATGTAATGAGGCTACTGTAGGTGTGGAGGTCTAGATAGTGGACGGGTGCGTAGACCACCAAAGATTGCAACTATGTTACTGTTTAAAAATTAAAGGTGATCTATGGAGTTTTTTTCTAAATAAATAAAAGTTCAGTTTACATTGAGTGTTTTTCTACAAAATATATCCTTGAGATCTATCAAACATTTCCTCATAAAACATTTGCAAAGCCAGTTTTTTAAATATTATAAATTCTACATTGTTTACACCTATGTTTACAAGCTTGTAGGTCTGCTTCTTCTTTGCCTTTGTAGATGCAATGCTGAAAGTGTTAATGCATGCGTGTACAAACAAAACCCACTTGTAAAAACATGCTCTCTAGCACTTATAGTGGTCAGAAACTCTACAGAGTACCTTTAATGTTTGGTTGTGTTGCTTAAACTTTACTGTATTGTAACCCTACTGTAGATGCGGTGCTTGTTGATAATTTGAGTTGATAATTAACAAAAATGTCACTGAACATCCAGAATTGTCTGTCTGGTGGTAGAGTTGCAGGAACAAACATCATATAAATTCAACATCTTCACACAGATTGATTTTAAATGTCTAGAGTAGGACAAAGATATTTTAAGACTTTGAGCTTGTCAACACTTTCAGGCAGAAGTTAAAGCCTCTGACAGCTCAAAGTGTGCCTGGATGACAATCATTGACACCCTCTGGCATTTAATGTTTGCAAGTTATTGTCATAACTGGTCAGATTTAGTTCGTTTTCAGCTCCACGATGCATATTATCCCATGCTTGTACTGTGTCATCTTGCGATTTGTATCTTTCTGTCAGCGTCCAAGGTTATCCATGCCAGTGTGGCAACAGAAGGCCAAAGAGAAGCTTTGAGGTTTAAACTGGATGCAACCTGTGTTTGCTTCTCAATTAGCACCTGTCACAGGAGACAAGCTGCTGGGCTCATGCTCTCTGTGACACCCAATAGATGGGCTCTTGCTTTGTAAACCACCAGGGACAGAAGCAGCTCCTTGGTGGGAGTCAATGTATAATGTAAACAGGGAGTGAATCTCTCATAAATCTTGTGGTGTAGTGGTATCATTTCCTTCAGGTGACCTTGGCGAAGTTGCAGGATGGGAAGCCTGTGTGGCGAGAAGGAAAAAAGCATCCTATGACATACGGGCATGTGGAACAAGGTGTGCCATGAATCAAAGCTGCCTGTGATTAGCTGAAATCTTACGCTTGGGCCTCACTGTGAGCAGGGCATGTGCATGGCGGAAACTCTTGCTTTTCATTTGCAGCAACACTTTTTTCCTCAGCAAAAATAGACAGTGAATATTATCTGTTGATATTCATAGTGACATCATACAAGCAACATTACACCATTCACTACAGTTTCATTGTCTATATCTGTAGAATAAAGCACAGACATGAAAAAAAATAAATATATTTTTAACTCAACTGTTCCTGTATTAGTTTTAAATTAAAAACCCTCTAGTGTTTCTGTGGACAGAATCCCTTCATTTGTTAACAAGGTTTTTATTGATGGCTATTATCAAAGGCAAATTCAATGTAGAAAGAGAGGGCTGTCAGTAGCAGCGCCAAAACAGAAACGCTGTCTGTGTGTGGTAAGAAAAGGTCACAGTTGGTAAGAAATATTTCTGGTAGATTCTTTCCTCCATGCAGGCTGCAGAGCAGGACAATCAAACACATTTCTCTCCCCCCATTTGCGTTTAAAACAAATACTTATCAACAGGCCATGAAGTAATCAATGAGGATAATCCATCTGGGAGCCTGTCGATATGGTAATGACTCTGTCTCATCGTTATTGCTACACAGCCATAAATCATTTGCTTTACCAGAATGCTTAGCAGCTGTTGCAACAATCCCGTGGTTGTGTGGAATAAAGTGCTGCCTTTTGTGATCAATGCCTCAGCATTGTGCTGCTCTGCAGGCTGATTGTTTTCAGATTTTGTAAAAAAAAACTGGACGGATTGTATATCAATAAGTCGAGGGGCTCTAACAAAAAGGTAGGCTGCAGGTATATCACTCCGACTCAATCAATGGCCCTATTATGCTTTGTTAATGGTGCATTCATACATGCATTCGTGCCAGATATGTATTAGAGGAACATTCTGTAATCCAAGTGTAAACAAAAAGGTGGCAACAATACCAATGTGCTGTCACTCTCAAATTGATGGAAAGTTGTTTTAACACAGACTAATAGTACACATCATTAAAGTTATTAATGTTCTGCTGTTAAAGGTTTGTTTGCCACTGTAATTTTGCTAAGAGAGCAGGAAAAAATGACTGTAATTGTCTAATTCAAATTCATGTGACAAACACAAAAACATGAAATGCTACTGTTCGTTCAGCAGTAAAACAAAATGATGTACGTAAATTTAGCTTTAAGTTCATATGGTCTTAATAATAAAGAAGTATTTCAAGAAAAATATAAAGATAAGTGTGTATGTTTGTTCACAGCCTGCTTTTACAGTAAATACTTTAGTTTAATAAATGTTCCTGCAACTTTCTCTGGTATCATCTTAACCTAAGCCTAACATCCGCTATATCAATCCTGCCCTCTAAAAATGTTATTCATCATATTCAGAATTTGTATTAGAAAATAACGTTTTGTAGGTAGAGTAAGTAAGGTATAATAATACTCCAGGAAGTGACTGGGTTCAGCCAAGAAAAAGTTCCAGCACATAACCCATGTAAAACCCCAGTGTTACCAGTCTTTATGCTAAGCTAAGCTAAGCGGCTGCCGGCTGCAGCCTCATATTAAACCTCACAGACATGAGAGTGTAATCGATCTTCTCATCCGACTCTCGGCAAGAAAGCAAAGAAGGGGATTTCCCAAAAAGTTTAAATGTTCCTTTGAAGTCCTGTGCTGTGTACACCCAGCCATCCACCCTGACCTTTAAGGATGACACACCTCCTACACTGGAAGAAAAAATGTCAGCAAATGTAATCCAGGCATCAATTACGTTGCCTTCGAAACATATTTTGCAAAGCAAATCGGTACTTTATAAAGATATTTTCTAACAGATTGGGATGGTTGAATAGTGTGTATGTGTGTGTCTTAAGGCCAGGTGCTGTAATAAAAATGGTTTGTTGGACAGTAATTTATTAAAGATGTGATGTGCAAACATTTACAATAAATTAAGTCATTTATCTGGTCAGAGACATTAAGTAATTGCTGATTTATAGTCTACAGACCCCATGAACTCCCAGCAGATGTGAAATATTTATAAAACATTACAGTTCTTGTCCACAGTCGTGTTGTACAGCTCGCACGGCCAATTCTCAGACTGAACGTAATTTATTTTGGCCTTGTGTTCCAGAGAGGCAGGAAGGAGTTGCAGACGCGGGCTGAGTGAAGGAAAAAAGACAATTAAAACTGATAGCACTCGTCCACATAAGTGTCAACAGC